>JAXFYN010000019.1:1966217-2292056 GCA_036172215.1 Camellia granthamiana | reverse complement strand
AAAGGTCCGATAAATCTAGGAGATAACTTCCCACTCTTTCCAAACCTTATCAAATCCTATTTAGGTGATATCTTCACAAAGACATGATCTCCTGCCTTAAAGGATAACAGTCTCCTCCTACAATCGGCATAGCTCTTCTGACAACTTGGAGCCATAAGTAACCTCTTACAAATAAGCACAGCCTTCTCTGTCGTTTCCCAAACTAGCTCAGGACCTTTAAAGGTGCATTATCCACCTCGGCCCAACATATGGGTGATCTACACGGTCGACCATACAAGGCCTTAAACGGTGCCATGCCAATACTCGATTGGAAGCTATTGTTGTAAGCAAACTCCACCAAAGGTAAGTGCCTCACCCACGACCCCCTAAAGTCAAGGACACAACTCGAAGCATATCCTCTAGGATCTAAATGGTGCACTTTGATTGCCTGTCAGTCTGAGGATGATAGGTGTTGCTAAAGGTTAACTTAGTGCCCAAGGCCTTCTGTAGGCTCTGCCACGACCGAGCCATGAAACATGGGTCTTTATCCGAAACAATAGTCACTGGGACCCCGTGAAAGTGAACTATGTCCCTAATGTAAAGGTTGGCAAGATAATCTCCCGAATCATTTGTACACATAGGTATAAAGTGCACTAGCTTAGTTAACCGATCAACTACTACCCAAATGGCATCATTACCCCGTTGAGTCCTTAGAAGACCCATAATAAAATCCATCGTGACATGCTCCCACTTCCACTTGGCTATAGGTAAGAGTTGCAACAAACCCTCTGGTGTCTGATGCTCAACCTTCACTTGCTAACAATTAAGGCATTTCGATACAAACACGGCTACGTCCTTCTTCATACCTCTCCACCAAAACTGGCGGCCAAGATCTCGATACATCTTTGTGCCTCCCGAATGCACTGCAAGGCGTAAATGGTGAAATTCTCAGAGTACTTCCTCTCGATAAGACTCCGGCATGAAAAAGCGGTCAAGGTACCCAACACTCGAGTCAGAATACACATTCAAGCCCTTCTTTACCTTTCCACTGGAGATCTTCTCACGAAGGGTTTCTACCTCAAGATCACCCCTTTGTGCTTCTAAGAGTCGGTTCACAAGAGTAGGTTGTGCAACGACTATAAACAAAACAGCTGACTTGACGGACTCGCCAAGAGACAAGTCAAACTCGCCAATAGTACCCAATATCTCCTATTCCTATAATGATTTCGATTTTGACCCAACCTTGTGTTGTATTCTGGACTCGGGTTTCATGGTTTAATGTTGTTGTTCATCTCTTACTTCCCTTGTTGTCCCTTGGGTTTGTCTTTTGGGTTATTGTGGTCATGTTTGGAACAGGTCGGTTGCTTGGTTTTCAAACCTTATGTTGCCCAAATTTTTAGTCCTCTGCTCGAGTGGCACTTTTTGCGTTCAAGCGGGCTTCGCGAACTCTCAGTACTTTTGGAGGTCTATAAAAATACTGGGAGAGTTATTTCTATGCTCGAACGGTGTTTTCTACGCTCAAGCGAGTGGATGCTTGAGTGGCCTTTATTACGCTCGAGCATTGGTATGTTGTCTGCAAAACTACTGGATGTGTGTTTTGTACACTCGAACGTCATTTCTTGTGCTCGAGCGGTGATGGTCTTCTTCATTATGTCCTAGCGCTCGAGCGTCACTTATTGCGCTCGAGCGGAACAACTTATTGTGTCTGACGCTCGAGCATCAACTCTTGCGCTTGAGCAGACTGTGTGTATATCAGTTCGTAAGGAGGTCATTTACATCACTTTTTCGTATCTCTTTCTCTCTCTACTTTTCAAAAGCCTTAGATTTGGAGCTCCTCTCTTTAAAACTAACTCTCTCTCTCTCTCTCTCTTCATTTTCATCTAGATCCATTGAGTTCTATAGCCTAGTATCTTTGAGAAAAAGGTGGAGCATGTTGAGGGTTCGCTTTTCATCCGAATAGATTTGTGTTTGAGCATCCTTGAAGTTTCTCCTTTGCTTCATTGATCTTCTAAGCTTGAGGTAGGGATTTTTCTTCACTTTTATATGATCTTTAACTTAGTTATGAATTGTTGTGTAAAAATGGTGGAATTTGGGGTTACTATGAACAAACCTAGGGTTTGGGTATTAAATCAAAAGAGGGGTTTCAAAGGGAATGAGTTATAATTGGATGTGAGGTTATATTGTGGCAAAAATGGTAGATTTTGGCATTTGGGTTGATATTTGGGAAATAAGGGAGTTTGCCCTAAAATGCTTCAAATATTTATTTTGTATAAATAAATGGAATTGGTATTGAAAATGTGAAATTGAATGGATGTTGACATAAACGGTGGAGAAGAATATGTACTATCACTCACTTATGAAATTTTGAATAAATTATCTGTCTTGAGATTGAATATCTGTTTAGAAATATTTGTATTAGGCTATCGATGGAGGATAGCTATGATTGTTGTACAAATTGCATGAGGATTAGATGAATTGAAACTAATCTCGTGTTGGTTGTCATTGAATATGATTGTGTTTTAAATACATTGTATATGTACGATGTTTGAGAGGAGAAATGAGATGGACTCCATTGAATTAAGTTGGCCTGTGTGTCTAGGGTGAAAGTCCCGAAACCACGCGTATGCATAGGTGCTGATTCTCGCGGATGGAATTCCCGTAAAATGGCAAAGTGAAGTGTTTGCATGATTGTCGTGTTGATTAGTGAACCACTGAGTTGCAGTCTCAATTGGGTTGTCTGGAAAATAATGAAATTGACTTATGAGTTGAGCTGAAATGAATTGACTTCGATTAAGATGTAAGATTGGGTACTTTATGACCTTGTGGAATATGAATGATGTGTCACAAGCATTTTATATACATATTGTGCTTATACCTTTGTTAAGACTCATATATTGTGATAGATTGTTTCCACTGGGTTTTGGCTCACCCTACTTGGAAAAAACCATTTTCAAGTGTTGGTGACATGCCTCCACCAAGGCAATATCTTGGGAGGAAAATGAGCTGAAGGCTTCTCTTTTTGTATCGTGCTAATTGTTTTAATTCCAGCCAAGGGCTTTATGTGTACTAGATTTGTATCCATTTTGTTGTAACCAAACACGGCCTTGCAAAGATGTAAACCATTAGGGCATGAGAATATCTGTTAACTTTCATTTCTTTATCTCTTGTAACATATGTTGTAGATTCAAAATGAGACATTTATGAATGTATATTGCATGTGTCACCTTTTGTACACTGACTCTGATGAATGAAAGTATGTTGCTTCTATTATTCGTCGACTTATGAGTTGGGATTCATTGTATTCATTTGGGGTGTTACAATTTCGTATGACAACACTAGCTATATTGCTAAAAGACTTCCTACTCAAGGCATCGGCCACTACATTGGCCTTCCCGAGATGATAGTGCAACTCAAAGTCATAGTCTTCCATAAATTCCATACACCTTCTTTGTCTCAAATTCAAATCCTTTTGCGAAAATAGATATTTCAAACTCTTGTGATTGGAGAATACCTCAAACTTCTCGCTGTACAAGTAAAATCTCCAAATCTTCAAGGCGAAGATCATAGCTGCTAGCTCTAGGTCATGGGTAGGATAGTTTCTCTCGTGGGTTTTCAATTGCCGTAAGCCATAAGCTACTACCTTCCCCTCTTGCATCAAGACACAGCCCAAACCTTCCCATGACACATCATAATACATTGAATAGCCCAAACCCCTCTCCAGAATAATCAACACGGGAACAGTGGTAAGTCTAACCTTAAGCTCTTGGAATGACTTTTCACAAGTTTTACTCCACACAAACTTGATTCCCTTCCTCGTCAATCTAGTCAAAGGTGAGGCTAGTCTAGAAAAATCCTTCACAGACTGACGGCAATACCCGACCAACCCTAGAAACTACGAATCTCAAAGGCATTCTTAGGTTGTTCCCAATCTCGCATTGCTTCTATCTTGGAAGAGTATACAGTTACTCCCTCCCCGGACACTACATGGCCTAGAAACTTAACCTCTTTAAGCCAGAATTTGTATTTCCCAAACTTATCATACAGTTTGTGGGTTATAAGCAATTCAAGTACGACTAGCAAGTGTTCCTCGTGTTCCTCCTCATAGGGTGAGTAAATCAAAATGCCATCAATAAAGACAACCACGAAACGGTCTAGGAACTCGCGAAAGATCCGATTCATCAGATCCATAAACATGGCGGGTGCATTGGTTAACCCAAAAGGCATCACTAGGAATTCATAATGTCCATACCACGTATGAAATGCCATCTTTTGGATATCCTCCTCCCTGACCCTCAACTGGTGATAACCCGATCTCAGGTCTATCTTGGAAAAGTAGCATGACTCCTTCAACTGATCAAACAAATCATCTATACGAGGCATTGGGTACTTGTTATTAACAGTTACCCGATTCAACTTTCGATAATCAATACAAAGGCGTAAGGCACCATCCTATCAGTGTTGTGCCAGGCACTAAATCAATTGAGAACTCAATCTCATGGTGAGGTAGTAAACTAGAGAAGGAAAAATGTCTGGGTATTCACAAATTACTCTCGGCAAATCGACATGGACTTCATCACACTCAGTACCCAAGAAGTTAGCAAGAAGACAACTAAGCTCACTCTGCCCACGTGGATCATACACTGGCAATGAAACTCTATCGGCTCTGCCCCCCATAAAATAAAAGCAATCACCACTTAAGGTACATACGGTAACCCTTTGACGGTAACAATCTATGATAGCTCGATAGGATGACAACTAGTCCATATAAAAACTAGACATGTCAATTAACACAAATGCAAAAGGAAGTCGGCGACCATCAACCTCTATATCACAATCCCAACACCCTTGCTCCAAGACAATATCACCACCAATAGGTGACACTACACTGAGTGGAGATGCTAACTGAGCCAACTCTAACCCCAATGCTGATGCAAATGCAGACGAGATAAAAGAATGGGATGCACCCATATTAATCAACACATTGGCAATAGAATTGTATAATAAGAAAGTACGCCTCACTATACCGAAGGTGCTGGCACTAAATCTAGCATGGTAATGGCATACACATGCCCGGTAGGTCTCTTCTCTACCTGCTCCTCCCTTCGAGCATAAGCTTGGTGCACTAACTGAGCCGAAGAGGCTCCCTGATTGGCCCTCGAGGCTTGAGCTGACTGTGTTGGCTGATGTCTCGATGTCTTTCTCTGGCTAGACACTAAAGATGTGCCACCCCGATTGAGGACAAAACCTCCTCACGTGTCCTACCTGCCCACACTGATAACAAGTAGACAGTTGCCCATCTGACTCTAGCTCTGAGAATGAGCCGACGATGGTGCAGACTATTGCCCTCCTCCCTTATTCGGGCAAACTATAGACTTGTGACCTAGCTGGCCACACTTGAAATAGGTAATCCCTCCCCGTCCACCTCTTCCTGACCCATAACTTGGTACAAGAAAAGTAGACCTAGACTGAGCTCGTTGGGACTACTATTGGGTGGAACCCCTTGTAGACTCGACTTTCTTCGTGCCCCCTTTTGGAGAGCTCGAATTGGTCCTACAGTTCGGACTCCTGTCATGGTTCTGAATCTAATCTCACAAAGTGCAATATGAGATTGATAAATACCAAAGAGTCTAATTCGGCAAATCATTTTGGAAAATTAGATTTTAAATCAAATAATGCCAAAATTGGAGTGCTTTGCCAGATTACAGAGTCGCCACCTAAATATTTTATTTTTGGAAAATTTAGGAAACCCTGACTCGTGCCAAAGGCCACGTGTCCGTCATCACCAAAGTTGCCTCGGCTTGGGAACTTGGCTACGAGAGGGGAAGGTCCTGAAATGAGCACCCCCGCTCGCCCGATCAAAGGATCGGCCTCTACTAAGCGTGATATGTTGTTTTATAAACACATGCGTTCTTGTTCTAGTTATTAGCTAAATTTACCATGTGACGCACACAAGCAAGTATAGACTAAAATCGCAAGAATTGGAACGAATTTCTTTTTGAAAAATGGTTTGAAAGTACCACCCTCAAGTGGGCTTAAAACATGGTGATTTGCCACTTCGTAAAGTGGGCTTAAAACTCACATTTATCGAATTATTTCAATTCAAGCAATAAAGCCTTCATCCATAGGCATTCATGCAGTTTAGCAAATAAGCACATAGCCTTATGGCAAGCATGTGAAACATGGAAACACTCACACTCATCCAAGCATGCTAAAGCGTAAAACTTACAGTGTACTCCAAGCCAAAACAAAAGCTAGTTAGAGATATGCATGATCCTAAGAATGCAAGATGCCTAATGCAACACATGCAATAATGCAACTAATAGGCTCGGCTACCTAATATGGCATATGAATGCAACAATTTGATAACATGCTTTGAAACACGTATTCAAATAAGTGTATTGAAATTGTAATGCAGTTTGAATGATGCGCCGAGCATCGGTGCATGCAAGACAAATGAATGATGCAAACATGCAAGCATAGGGTATGCTAATCGAAATATTTCCTAATCTAACCATCGAAAGTGGTTAAATAAAAGGGAAAAAGACGCGGGGTTGGAAGACATGCACACACACGCACACTTATTACAACATTGCGCCCTCTCGAAGGAGGGTCCGAATGAATAAGCTAAGCTAAACTAAGCTAAGCTAATCAAACTAATCTAATTAAACTAATTAGACTAATTATTACAAGCCAAACGAATAACTAGTAAACTACTTACTAATTATTACAACACCTAACTAATTAGCACACTAATTAATTAAATTACAAAACCAATGTACATTAAACACATAAAGCGCTAACTATATTGCCTCAGCTCTGCTTGGAAATTAGAAGATGCATGCCTCAGTTTTCGCCCCGAAAAGCCTTCCGGTTTACTCTTTGAGAGGCTCAGTTTGCAGGGTCACTCCAAGAACTTTTTACTCCACCTTACCAAACCTATGCTGAGGAATGCACCAGTGGCCTGCCAGCCATGATGGGTTGCTGCCGGCCAAAGAGAGGCACTGCCGGCCAAAGACGAAGCACTGCCGGCCACTGGTGTGCTGAATCACCACACTGCAACAGAGTTCAAACATAGGAAAATTGAGGGTTTTCCAAGGATATGTTTGTACTGTGCCCCTCCGTATCTTCTCAAAACATCAAAGGAGAGGCACTCTTGGATCCAAAACCACCAATCAAGCATTTTCAATGCATGATGGCCAAAGATCCAAGTTGTACACTTTGAATAAATGCACAAAACAAGACTCAAAAGACCACCACCCTATCATGCATGATCAAGGGTGATAGAGACTAAGGAGATTGGCTCATTTCATCACTTTGAGTATGAAATGGACCAATCTACCTTGTGTTCAATATAACGTCCGATTGAACACAATGCAATGCAAACATAACATGATTATCTTGGTCATGTTTTTCTTGATTCATTTTATTTACTCATTTTAGCATTACCAAGTCATTCTTTAACCGGTTTGTCCAAGGTGATTGTCCTCTAATGAGAGAGGGGTCAACCAAAGGATGATTTAAGACATGAGAGAGATCATGCCTCTGGCTAGGAGGAACCCTCAAAAGAGGGTTAAAGCCATTGAGCACAAGCTCTATCTCAAGCTTAAACACAATCATAAGGTTAACCAACCATCAAAACAAATAGAAAAATGAAGAAATGAGGGAGGTTGTTGACTTTTAGTGCTGAAATGGCATGCAAAAGACACTAATTCATGCAAGCAACACATGCACAACATGTTAAGAGCCAAAAACATTAAAGCTAGTGAAGAGCATTACACTAGAGGCAAGCAATATCAAGCTTAAATGACCAAACCAGCTCAAAACAGAGCTACAACATGCCAAAACAGTGGCTAAAACATGCTGAGATAGAAGCATAAATGGCAAGAAAAACATGCTCACATGTTAGGCTACAAACAAGACTCAAAAGCAACTCTAAAAAGCAAAAAAAGAGTGAAGTAAATGAGCATGTGATAGAGATATATGCACTGCAATCATGTGTAAAATGATGCTACAACAGGAAGCAGCTCATGCACAACGTGTTTAAAAGCCTAACTCATTAAGCTAGTGAAGGCATTTGCACTGTAACTATGCAAGACAAGGCTCATATGACCAAGACAGCCCAAAACAGAGCTAAAACCAGTCAAAAAAGTAGCAAAAACATGCTGAGATCAAGTCACAAAATGGTAGAAAAACATGCTTGCATGTTAGGCTGTCTACTCATGCAAACAAGACACAAGGAGGGGAGGCTACCCCCTCCCATTTTGGATCTCAAAACATAGTTTTTACCACTAGAAAACCTCTGAGTTTCAGTGCTTAAAAGGCCAAAAGAGTTGGTTTGAAAGGTGATGAAAGACGGCACAAAAAGCTTGACAAGCCAAAGAGCCAAAATGGGGGACAACCCCCTAACTCACAAAGGATCAAACCACCATTTTTAAACCTTAAAAACAGAGGTTTTTGTAGTTGAAAACCAGGCCAAAAACAGTTTGCAAAGGTGGCAAAACAAGTGTGCAAAATGAGCTTAAATGGGGTAAGTTCTATACCTTTGAAGCAAAGCACACAATAGGCACAAATCTGATCTTAAACCACCTTTTAGAGCTCAAAGGAGGCTCCAAGAAAGCTTCAAGCAACCTCAGCCCAAGGATGAACCACTTTGGTTAAGGGTTGATAGGTTGAAGTTTGAAGTATGTAAGCTTCTAGGCACAAAAGCTCAAAAGAGAGAGAAATGTAGAGAGAGAGGATTGTAGGGAGAGAGGCTCCCAAAATATTTCACTGCTAAATTGTTCTAACCTTTAAAACCATAGAGAAGACTCTGTATATATAGAAAAATGCAAGCTCAGGTCGAAAATATCCCAAAATGGACAGCTGGAACACAAATATCTGCAAAAATCTGACTTTCTGCATCAATGGCCAGAAAGGATTACTCTTGGATGGCAGGGGGCCAGAAATGGCCATTCATGGCTGGCACATGGCCAGAAAAGCCCATCCATGGTCAGCAACCTCCATCTTTGGTTGGTCAGAAAAATCTGCTTTTTGGGCCCAACTTCACATGGACATATGGCCTTCATCTGGACTCCTTTGCAGGTCATTCTTGAGCTTAAATTGAAGCCCTTGAAGTCTTCTTTCCAATGGTGGTAGCCTCACATCAACATTCCAACTGTGACAGGAGATATGCCCATTTTAGTGAAGACTGCTCAGTTTTGATCCTACCCGGATTCATGCCCAACTTCTTCTCCAACTTGGTTTCTTCTCTCCATTCCAATTTTCTTCAACCACAAACCTTTAAACAAGGTATTTTGAAAGATTTTCCAAAGAGTTCACCTCTCTTCCATTCATTTCCACTTTGTCCTTGCTCAGTTTATCGAAAAGCACAACATTTAACAAAATGTGAACGTCGGAACATCGTTGGAACTTTTTCAAAAATATTTTGAAAGAGAGGGTTTTAAGGTCTAAAATCTTTTGGTCAAAATCGTTTTAGTCCAGAAATGGGGTGTAAGGTTGGGATTTGAAGCTCCTCTTGCTGTAGAAATCGAATACTTGCACTACACAACTTTCATCACCAAGTAAACAATCAGTGCTCCCAAGTCTTATGGACAGTCAAAAATGAGGTGTCTACAGTTGCCCCTCTTTGACAGAGCTTAGAGTCATGAAGTGACATGAGTCAATTTTAGAGCCTAGAGGCGACCCATTTTTGACAAGGCCGAAGACTTGGACAAATAAACAAAATGCAGATGTAGAAATAGATGGTTGCGCCCGCAGGCTGCCTACGTATGCCTTTGCAAGGAATGAAACCAGTGTAGTTCAAGGGCAGAATGCAAAATGATACACAATATAACAATACAGACGATGTGCAATGCAATGAAACAATGCACATGGTATACAATGTAATCGAATTATCAAACCACAAGCAGTGGAAAACCACACAAATATCATAAAGGGATGGAGATGCAAAATCAAACTACGTTTAACGCAGAAAAGGTGCCGGAGCCCTCAAACCACAACTCCCTTAGTGGGATAGGTGTGTGCACAGGGAAAACTATGTGTTTCGCAGAAAGAATACAAGTAATTGGGTGGCATGATATAAGTGAGGAGTGATCTGCTGAGGAAAGATCCTGATTCTACATGCTGAATGCAACAAAACAAAATATAATGCAATGGATGCAATGGATGCAGTGAATAAGGTGCAGGCCAAACCACATTTTGCCTAAAAAAGGCATGGACACAAAACAAAGCACGTATATCATAGAAAAGGTGCCGAAACCCTCAGACCACAATTCTCTTAGTGGAATAGGCGCGTACACATTACCACAGAACCATGCTTCAACGAAGTAAAGTATGGGCACATGCCAAACCAAGCTTAACATGGAAAGGATGCAAGCGATAAAATGGATAATGCAGTAGACGCATGCGATAAATTCTATATGCAATGCAATAGACGTAATAGATGATGTAGTAGCTAGGAAGTGAAAGCACCTTAAAGGGGCAATTGGCAATGACTTACCTCATGCTACTGGGGATCTTCCTTTGCTTCTCTATTGAACCATAGGTACTACTTTTCTCCCTGGCTATGTTCTCAACATTCCCTATTCTCTAATAGGGTGACAGACTAGGTTGGTTCAGTATCCAGAATCGAGGCGCATACACGCTACCTTAACCTATGGGGCTGCTATACAGATTTCAAGCCGAGGATATACCCCTGGGTATTTAAACTAGACTTTAGTCTCAGAAGTTCCGAACCTTTGCGTTCTAGGCATCGGCCATTTGAACTCTAGTTTCTACCGTCTCAGTTGATCTCCTAGGAACTCACTGCAAACACAAGCAGGTGGCTATACCAGACCATTGGAAATTGTTCAGGCACGACAAACACCAAAGGAATTGCACCTTTAGAGGATTTGAGGTCTCCTAGACCAGAGAGTGCACAAGACAGTGCGATACAGAGTGAATGCACAAAACAGTGCTATACAGGTGCACAAGATAGTACGATGCGGGGTGCACTAGATAGTGCGATGCAGGGGATGCACAAGACAGTGCCACATAGGTGAATGCAAAGGATAGCACGATGTAGGTGTACAAGATAGTGTGATGCAGGGTGCACATGACAGTGCGAATGAAAATGAGTGCACAAGAACAGACGCGAATGCACAAGACAATGCAATATGCAAAGTGCAATAAATAGTGCGATACAAGGTGCACAAAACAGCGCGATGCAGGTGCACAAGACAGTGCGATGCGTAAGAAAGTGCGAGTGAAAATTGCACAAAAAAGTGCGATGCGCAAGAAAGCACGAATGTAAATTGCATAAGAAAGTGCGATGCACAACAAAGCGTGAGTGAAAATTGCACAAAAAAGTGTGATGCGCAAGAAAGCGCGAGTGTAAACGCACAAAAAAATGCAATGCGCAAGAAAGTGCAAGTGTAAACTGCACAAAAAAGTGCGATGCGCAAGAAAGCGCGAGTGTAAATGCAGGATTTTAAGGTCTCCTAGACCAAAGAATGCACAAGACAGTGCGAGTGAGACACAACCACAAGGCGCATAAGATAGTGCGAGTGATACACAACCACAAGGTGCACAAGACAGTGCGAGTGGCACACAACCACAAAGTGCACAAGACAGTGCGAGTGGCACACAACCACAAAATGCACAAGACAGTGCGAGTGATATGAAATTGTGAAATAGATGCACTGAGTGAGATTATTGTGCGATAGATGGATGATGTTGATTGAAAGCATATTCTATGCATGAAACAAGCATATTCTACGCAAGAGACATAAGCATATTCTATGCAACACTTAAAGCATATTCTATGCATGAAACAAGAGCATATTCTATGCAATACTGAAAGCATATTCTATGCATGAAACAAAAGCATATTCTATGCAATACTGAAAGCATATTCTATGTAAGAGACAGGCATATTCTATGCAACATTGAAAGCGTATTCTATGCAAGAGACAGACATATTCTATGCAAGAATCATAAACGATGCGCGGCACGAATGCAATAGAAGTATATATGAAAGGACACATTCTATGCAATAAAAGAGCATCAAACATGTACTTTGGTGCCTTCAATTTACCTCTTGGAGGACTTTGCAACATGCTTAACTCAAAAAGGACACACCATGTTCATATTGGCGAGGGGTAACATCTGCATGTGAAAACCACGGGTGCTGATTGGACTACCACTCTGACTTGAAGCAGAATTAAGCTTGGGGTCAAGACACACTCATACTGCAGAGAAAGGAAGGCCTTAGAACGTGCACCTGGAATGCAGTCTTCGAACTTTCCGAAGTTGAAACAGACTAAGATGCTCCAAATTTTCCCTCTTTTCTTTTGCTTTGCAGTCTAGAACCTAGATAGCTTCAGATAGGTCCTGGTTTTATTGTTCTCACATGACCTGGGTTGAACCCTGTAGTTTTATGAAAGAACAAATCCTGTTTTGCACATATGTTGAGAATGGCACGGCACTCTAAGCCCAAAACGATCTTTTTTTTTTAAAATTGAGAGTGAGAATGAGTTCTTAACTGGGTATTAAGCCTACAACTAACCACAGTCAAAACGACTCAACAAAGAGCAAACAAAGGTAAAACAACCTAAACATAAACATTGACACTCAAAACAACTTAAAACAAGAATCGAGACAACCAAAAACACACACACAACACTCAAATGTGTTACAAAGGCGAGAGATGTCTCAGTTCATGGGGAGCCCACAACTTCTCCAAGTAATGTTTCCCACCCTTTCTCATTTGTGATTCTTACATCACTTTGGCACTCAATCTCTAGCTTTCTGAAAAAGCCCTTTCCTCACTTTTTCTCCCAACGTACATCTCTCTATTCTTCAATCTCCCTTAGTTTTTATCCCTCCCCTGGGTGGTTGATGGATAAACAGAAAGTTGTAGGCTCTTGCCCCTAGTGTTCTACTAGATCCTTTTTCTTGACATCGGTTGACGATGCGCTCGGCCAGTTTGGATGTGATCAAACCTGTCCAAATGAAGAAGTGGAATATCTTGCTCCATTCCAGTTCGTGCTTTGCACTTGGCTTGATACCTCGCTGCTTGGAGGATGAGAGAGCTTTTAGCCCTCTGCTGTTAGCTTCAGGTGTGCCCTTTCTGGCGAACAAGGTGCCCTTTCTGACAAGTATGGTGCCTTTTCTGGCAAGTATGTTGACAGCAGGGAAAAGATAGAAAACCTGACTCAACTGTGCCCCTAGTTCATCATTTTGACCATTTTGTTTGTTGGTTTTCTACTAAAACAATTTTCACCAAAATGAGAGTCTGATTAGCATGCTTGTTCGATTTTCTGATTCAAAATCATGCAAGTCAGGTTGTGAGCATTGAAAATTTTCCTTTTTGGGTCCAAGAAATGGTCCAGTTTTGGAAAAAATGGAATAATTTTCGAGAGAATTAGTCAACCTCAGTAAAAATCCTCAAAATTATTTTTGCAAATGGCCACTGCTCGACCAGCATAGAATTTATTCTTGAGATGCACAACCCCAGATCTGAACTTGAATTGCCTTGCAGCTGAATCTTTCTAATGGAATAGGTCAGTCGAGTCTGAACGAAGCTGAGCCAATTTGCACATGGAGAGGATAGCCGACTTGAACAAGGGTAAACTAATCAACATGGATGAGCCAAGCAGGCTAAAAATGATTGGGGCCAAACTTCAGGATGAAGTTGCCTACGTGTCCCAAAGATGGGAATCAGGCCTGACGTAGTTCCGGGTTAAGGTGCACTCGGGTAGTAACACTCTCCTTTTGTGCTCTAACTTTTGCCAAGGCCGCCCTTTCAAGTTTTCAACCTTGCAAGCTCTGTTTTTCTTTTCTTTTCACTTCTTTCTTTTCTTTTCTTCTTTTGTTCTGCTTTGCATTTTTTTCTTTTATTTTCTTATTTTTCTCATTTTTGTTCTTTTCTTTTTTTTTTTTCATTTTGCTATAACTTTTGACTGGGTCGCCCTTTTGGGTTTTCGGACTTGCGAGCCTCTCAAGGATAAAAAAGTGTAACTTGTCCATGTTGACTGGTCGTAGGATCTCAAAACCATCTGAATCCAGGAGAATGGCTGTTGTTCGCTGATGATGTAGGAGTCTATCCAATCGAGTCGGAATTTGCCTCTAGTGTTATGGACAGGAACTCGATTGTCCTTTAGCAAAAAACTTTCTTAATTCCGTTCAACTAATAAGCTCGGCTACCTAAGATGGCATATGAATGCAACAAATTGATAACATGCTTTGAAACACGTATTCAAATAAGTGTATTGAAATTACGATGCAGTTTGAATGACGCGCCGAGCCTCGATGCATGCAAGACAAATGAAGGAAGCAAACATGTAAGCATAAGGTATGCTAATCAAAATATGCCATAATCTAACCGTCGAAAGCGGTTAAATAAAAGGAAGAAAGACGTGGGTTTGGAAGACATGCACACACACACGCACACTTATTACAACATTGCGCCCTCTCGAAGGAGGGTCTGAATGAATAAGCTAAGCTAATCAAGCTAATCTAATTAAACTAATTAGACTAATTATTACAAGCCAATCGAATAACTAGTAAACTACTTACAAATTATTTCAACACTTAACTAATTAGCACACTAATTAATTAACAAAACCAATGTACATTAAACACATAAATCGCTAACTATGCTGCCTCAGCTCTGCTTGGAAATTAGAAAATGCATGCCTCGGTTTTTGCCTGGAAAAGCCTTCCGGTTTGCTCTTGAGAGGCTCAGTTTACAGGGTCACTCCAAGAACTTTCTACTCCACCTTACCAAACCCATGCTGAGGAATGCACCAGTGGCCTGCCGGCCATGATGGGTTGCTGCCGGCCAAAGAGAGGCACTGCCGGCCAAAGATGAAGCACTGCAGGCCATCAGTGAGCCACTGCCGGCCACTGGTGTGCTGAAACCACCACACTGCAATAGAGCTTAAACAGAGGAAAATAGAGGGTTTTCCAAGGATATGTTTGTACTGTGCCCCTCCTTATCATCTCAAAACATCAAAGGAGAGGCACTCTTGGATCCAAAACCACCAATCAAGTATTTTCGATGCATGATGGCCAAAGATCCAAGTTGTACACTTTCAATAAATGCACAAAACAAGACTCAAAGGACTACCACCCTATCATGCATGATCAAGGGTGATAGAGACTAAGGAGATTGGCTCATGTCATCACTTTGAGTATGCTATGGACCAATCTACCTTGTGTTTAATATAACGTCTGAGTGAACACAATGCAATGCAAACATAACATGCTTATCTTGGTCATGTTTTACTTGATTCATTTTATTTACTCATTTTAGCATTACCAAGTCATTCTTTAACCGGTTTGTCCAAGTTGATTGTCCTCTAATGAGAGAGGGGTCAACCAAAGGATAATCTAAGACATGAGAGAGATCATGCCTTTGGCTAGGAGGAACCCTCAAAAAAGGGTTAAAGCCATTGAGCACAAGCTCTATCTCAAGCTTAAACACAATCACAAGGTTAACAAACCCTCAAAACAAATAGAAAAATCAAGAAATAAGGGAGGTTGCAGATTTTTAGTGCTGAAATGGCATGCAAATGACACTAATTCATGCAAGCAACACATGCACAACATGTTAAGAGCCAAAAACGTTAAAGCTAGTGAAGAACATTACACTAGAGGCATGCAATATCAAGCTTAAATGACGAAACCAGATCAAAGCAGAGCTACAACATGCCGAAACAGTGGCTAAAACATGTTGAGATAGAAGCATAAATGGCAAGAAAAACATGCTCACATGTTAGGCTACAAACAAGACTCAAAAGCAACTCTAAAAAGCAAAAAAAAAGTGAAGTAAATGAGCATGTGACAGAGATATATGCACTGATATCATGTGTAAAATGATGCTACAACATGCAAGCAACTCATGCACAACATGTTTAAAAGCCTAACTCATTAAGCTAGTGAAGGCATTTGCACTATAACTATGCAAGACAAGGCTCATATGACCAAGACAACCCAAAACAGAGCTAAAACCAGTCAAAAAAGTAGCGAAAACATGCTGAGATCAAGTCACAAAATGGTAGAAAAACATGCTCGCATGTTAGGCTATCTACTCATGCAAGCAAGACACAAGGGGAGGAGGCTACCCCTTCCCATTTTGGACCTCAAAACATAGTTTTTACCATTGAAAAACCTCTGAGTTTCAGTGGTTAAAAGGCCAAAAGAGTTGGTTTGAAAGGTGATGAAAGATGGCACAAAAAACTTCACAAGCCAAAGAGCCAAAAGGGGGGGCCAACCCCCTAACTCACAAAGGCTCAAACCACCATTTTTAAACCTTAAAAAAAAGGTTTTTGTAGTTGAAAACCAGGCCAAAAACAGTTTGCAAAGGTGGCAAAACAAGTGTGGAAAATAAGCTTAAATGGGGTAAGTTCTATACCTTTGAAGCAAAGAACACAATAGGCACAAATTTGAGCTTAAACCACCTTCTAGAGCTCAAATGAGGCTCCAAGAGAGCTTCAAGCAACCTCAGCCCAAGGATGAACCACTTGGTTAAGGGTTGATAGGTTGAAGTTTGAAGTATGTAAGCTTCTAAGCATAAAAGCTCAAGAGAGAGAGAGAAATGTAGAGAGAGAGGATTGTAGAGAGAGAGGCTCCCAAAATATTTCACTCCTAAATTGTTCTAACCTTTAAAACCATAGAGGAGACTCTCTATATATAGAAGAATGCAAGCTCAGGTCGAAAATATCCCAAAATGGAGAGCTGGAACAGCTGGAACACAAATATCTGCAAAAATCTGACTTACTGCATCAATGATGGCCGGCACATGATCATCAATGGCTGGAAAGGATCACTCTTAGACGGCAGGGGGCCAGAAATGGCCATTCATGGCCGGCACATGGCCAGAAAAGCCCATCCATGGTCAGCAACCTCCACATCTGGTTGGCCAAAAAAATCTACTTTTTGGGCCCAACTTCACACGGACATATCTCCTTCATCGTGACTCCTTTGCAGGTCATTCTTGAGCCTAAATTGAAGCCCTTGAAGTCTTCTTTCCAATGGTAGCATCCTTACATCAAAATGCCAACTGTGCAAGGATATATGCCCATTTTAGTGAAGACTGCTCAGTTTCAATCCTACTCAGATTCATGCCCAACTTCTTTTCCAACTTGGTTTCTTCTCTCCACTCCCATTTTCTTCAACCCCGAACCTTTAAACAAGGTGTTTTGAAAAAATTTCCAAAGAGTTCACCTCTCTTCCATTCATTTCCACTTTGTTCTTGCTCAGTTTATCGAAAAGCGCAACAATTAACAAAATGCGAGCGTCAGAACATCATAAGAACTTTTTCAAAAATATTTTGAAAGAGAGGGTTTTAAGGTCTAAAATCTTTTGGTCAAAATTGTTTTAGTCCAAAAATAGGGTGTAAGGTTGGGATTTGAAGCCCCTCTTGCTAAAGGAATCGAATCGTTGCACTGCACAACTTTCATCACCAAGTAAATAATTAGTGTGCCCAAGTCCTATGGGCGGTCAAAAATGGGATGTCTACACCCCTCTGCTTCTTGCTGTCCTGTGTCTCACCTTGAACCTCTTGACTCTTTCTAGAGCCCCTCATACGCTCCTCGTTTGCCTGAACCATGGTCTCTAGATGCGTCGCTGCCTCCACAGGGTGCTCATTGTCCCTAATCATTGGCCCCGCTACTTTGAACAAGAGCCCGGTCCTCAACCTCTTCTCGAACTTGATACAACGGCGTTCCTTTGTCATCACGAGTTTTAATGCGAACCTTAACAAGCTGGTAAAGGCAGTCTCAAACTCGGCCACCGGTGTGTTAAGCTGCATGAGCTTTAGAAACTGATCCCTCAACTTCTCCCTAGCAGTGGGAGGTAAGAACTTGTCCTGGAAGGCGTTGATGAAAGCCTCCCAAGTCACTCCATGTGCATACTTCCACCATTGACTTGCATCTACCTTCAACTGGAAGGATGCTAAGGTCACTTTCAAACCATCGTCCTCAATACCCAGCATCTCGAACATTTTCACCATCTACTCGAGCCATTCATCTACTTTTAGTGTCTCCTTTGGATCCCCCACAAGCTCATCCGGGTTAGACTGGAAGAACTCCCTTGTCAAGAAAGATGGCCTTGCCACAGTAACTTGGGTCAGGACTTGATTCTCAGCTCTGAGAATGTCCATAGATTCCCACAAAGCCCAGGCCGTTTCACGGGCCAAAGCACTCATGGCTTGCTGGCTAATTGGTTCGGCCACATTGGCCTGATTGACCCTTTCTTCCCGTGCCAGAATTTCATCTGATAACGGCACCTCATGCCATCTAGGCCTGCCACGCCTACCACCACCACGTCCTCGTCCTGACATCCTAATGAAGGTAACACCAGAGATTAGCTCATTTACAAATTTGCCGAAGCTAACTCAGTCATGTCTTAATGTGATGGACAACATTTAATTCATTCAACCTAAGCACATAAACACATAAACACATATGAACTTTCTTTCTAGATAAGAATCATCCCGTGACATTACCAGAGTTCTAGTTAGAAGCAGCGGCGATGAAGTGCTCTTCTAACAAGATTTCGAGAAACCCGTAGACCTAATTAATATCTTAAAAATTAAATTTCATACCCATATAGTCACATAAGTATGCTATCACATAAGCATACTATACCCACAAATATCTCTATCAAGCGAGATAAACCCATTGTGGTAAAAATCACTTCCCACGTGCCCAAAGTATTCAAATTCGGTATGCTCTAATACCAAGTTGTAACACCCTAAATTAAATACAACAGCCCATCCACAATAGTGATTAAAAGACAACATATGAAGAAATAAGCACTTACATTAATTTAAATTTCTTATACAAAAGAGCAACACATGCAACTATACATTCATAAGCCTAGCCCAAAATCTATAGCATGTGTTACATAGTGAAGAACAAAATGAAAGGTAAAGAAATAAGGGAATGCCCTAAAGGCTTACAACTTTCCAAGATGGCACTTGGTTACAACAAAAATGGATTTAAATCCCAACACATATGAAAGCCCTTGGCTTGTACAAAACAAATATACAATTAAATAAAATAAAGCTCTTGCTCCATGTCTTCTTGAGCTATTGCCTTGGTGGAGGCGTAGCATATACACCTGAAATGTTTTTCCCACATAGGGTGAACTAAAACCTAGTAGAAATAATCCAACATAACATATGAATCTTAACAAAACTATAAGGGTAAAATGCACATGCAATGCTCTTGACAAAACATTTTATATCTCTTTGAAATCTTGCCATGCCAAGTTTATATTACCATTCATGAAACACTTTCCATTTTTTTTTTATTTTTTATTTTATGGAAAACCAGTTTGTGAATACAACTCTGTGAATCTCTAGGTACGTGTCTTCTAACAAGCTATACAAGCACTACTCTTTTGTCATTTTTACTGGTATTAACCGAAAGGCTCGACACCTGTCTGCGTGGGTTTCTTGTTTTTCACCAAGGACACACATGCCAACTTATCATAGTAACCACATCCCTTACCCAGATTTACCAAGTATTCACTCTTTTCTAAAAACAATGTAATTATTACAAATGTGTAAATGTATGACAATGCTTGATGCAATGGATGAAAAATAGTTTTCATTCTCATAGTCCTCATGTAATTTCTACAACAATCATGGCTATCCTCCACCGATAGCCCAAAACAGATATCTCTAAACAAATAAAATAATTTCCATAAAGATAAACTTTCCAAATTTCGAGATGCGAGTGGTAACACATACCTAACTCCACCATCTTAATCAATAACAATTAAATTTCATTATTCCAACACCTATATCATTATTTATACAAAATCAACATTGAGGGCAAAACCTCTCTTCCAAAATCACTTCCAAATTTCAAAACCGACCATGTTGTTACCACTACACCTCATTTCCCAACCCCACAATCATTTCCATGAAACCATTTGAAAATCACTCTTTTTAGTTTCGAACCCAAAATGCAAGATATGTTCAAGAGTCCAGTCATTTCACAAGGTGGTTTTATAAAAATGAATAGCTAAGTTAAAACTCATAAAGAGGTGCGAAGAATCCCTACCTCAAGCTTGGAAAGGTGAAAGAGAAGAACTTGGAAAAACTCAACGTCAACGAAATCATGAAGCACTCGGATAAAATGAAAGCTCTTGACGTGATTTGCACTTTATCTCAAAAGATCAAGGTGAGAAGACATCTCTAGGTGAGTAGATTTAAGGATTTAAGTGGGAAAAAGTGAATGTTGAGAGAGAGAGAGAGAGAGAGAGAGATAGAGTTACGGGTGAGAGAGGGAAAAAGAGAAACAACTTATCAAAAAAGAAGACTTCGGGTCTATATATAGTGACTAGGTATTAGTGGAATAATAGTGCCAAGGTCAAAGAAAGAATAAGTCAAAAATCCGCAAAAAGTAGGGCCCAAGCCGAACAAAATCTGCAAAAAGAGTCACAGGGGTCAACCCCTACGACAGTAGTGTCGACCCTCAAGAAGAAAAGCTGAGACACTTGTGTTAGGCAGCAGGCAAGGTGTCGACCCTTGGACCTAAGGTGTTGAGACTGAATTTCAGCAAGCAAACCCCAAATTCTGCAATAGACAAGGGTTGACCCTTCCTAGACTAGTGTCGACCCTTGTGGCCAACAAAAAGAAACAAGTGTCGAAACCACTGAGGTTGGTGTCGACCCTAAATTTCAATAGCCACCCAGGGACACAGCTGTAAGAAGGTGTCAACACCTCCTAGACTAGTGTCGACCCTTGGAATAGCACAAGGCAAGGAAAATGATGACGATGTCGAAACCAACAAGGGTGGTGTCGACCCCTAAAACCAAAAAACCCACATGAGGGGAAAGGAACGACCACCAAGAATATGGTTTCCCGAATTCAAAGGTAATAAATAGGTCGGGTCTACATCAAGATCGCTATACCTGCGGCCTTCCTCGACCGAATAGATCTCGATGGTCAGTAGGAGGATATTTTCATTAATCTGGAAGATTTTCCCGGCACCTAAATAGCAGAAATGACCGGCAAATAATTTTCCCTTGCCCGCTTTGGAGAAAAATGAATGCCAAACGGATGAAGTCCAAGAAGGCATCCTCTGACATAAGCTGAGTAATTGAAGCGCCAGCTATTCAAACGGAAGAAACTGCTGATCAAACGGTAGTTGCACCGGAGAAACTACCTTTGTTGGCATCGCCGTCAGTTGAAGCTATCGACTCTGCCAATTCCAAGCATCCTGTCGAATCATCAGAGCCAACGGAGCGTCTGGCCAAAAAAAGAGCTAGAGTAGCAACTAGCCATGATTTGACGGTGGTGTTCCAGGTGTCACCCAAAATAAAAGGTACTCTAATTTCGGCTGGCGCTTCGACCATTAAGGATCCAACAGTTGGTTTAAGTATGGCGACCTCAATTATGTTGCCCTTGGATAAGACAACATTCTGCGCCGAACCTGACGTTTTGGAGATTGCGTTGGCTGCGCAATTGGCCATTCTGGTAAATGCCCTCAACCCTTTGGTTATTTCGTTTGCTTGAAAATACCTGGTGCCTAATAGAATATATCTTTTGTAGGTTACCGAAAGAATTGCCGAGATTGGCCGCCGCCTTCGCGATTCAGTGGAGTTGAACAGTCTTTAAATGGAGGTGGCGACAAAAAGATATAGAGCAGAATCTGCTGTAGTCGAGCTGGCAGTTGCAATAGAGAGGGCGGAGGCCACTCAGCAGTTGGTCATAGAAAAGTAACAGAAAGCTTCTGCTGAGGAGGCAAAGGTAAAGCACACCAATCTACTTCTCCAATCCACTGAATAGAGGGCGAAGCTTGCTGAGGAGGCCTTCAAAATGGCCAAGAACGAGCCGTAAAGCTTAAGGGCCGAGTTGCTTGAAGTGCAGAAGCTGCTGTCAGAGGCTTAGGCGGCGACGACAGAGGCTTTCGAGTAGGGCAAGATGGCCGCAACTGAGAAATACACTGACCAGGTTCTTACCTTAAAAAATAAGGGATTCAAACATGGCTGGCAAAAGGCCCTCGCTGCTATACAAGTTTCGCTTAACATGTCGATTCCCTTTGAGATAGACGGCGTTGAGCCACTTGTGTTCAACCTTGAAAACTCGGAGGCCGAATAGGGTAGTTTGGGTGCCTTATGTAATGTTTGTTTTAGTTTATGTTATTATTGTTTTGTAATAGATGTGTAAGAGCCATTTTCATATGTAAAGTGATTGAAACATGTAACAAGTCAGTTTATAAATGAAAATATTCTCTGGTGCATCAAAATTGTTTTAGCATTCTCAATACATTATCTTTTATAAATTGGTACTTGCTTTGAACTGCGTAACCATGTTCGTCCACTTTTACTCAGCAAAATGTGTGCTACTGTTAATAATACGACTATAAGCCAACTAATTTAAGTACAAATGCATTTGGACTTATCCACCAAATATGCGCACCATTGTTTAATAATATAAACTGTCAACTATAAACCACTAATTTCGTATATCTTGTATGCCAAAAATATTCATATATCTGCCCCTACCCCAGTTAAGAACGAGGGTGGATGCAATCGGCCTAATGCGTCCTACTGAGTTTACAAGTGGTGTGGGTGGATGCAATCGACACAATGCGTCTTGTCGAGTATACAAGCGGAGCAATGCATGTGCCGAAAAGATTCATATGTCCATTCTTGCCCCGATTTAGAATGAGAGTGGATGCAATCGGTGCAATGCGTCTTGCCGAGTTTACAAGCAGAGCAATCCGTGCGCCGAAAAGACTCATATATCTTCCCCTGCCTCGGTTAAGGCAAATGAAAGGCCATTGAAATGAGAAGTGGTCGATAGTGCATCTGCAAAATATTAAAGGGACAGCTGGCACGTGGAATTACTTAGGTGATATGGGGAGTGGCACCTTGGTGGTAAATTTAAAGCTGTACATTAAAAGCATATCCTTCCTATAATTAGTATGCTTGCTGGAGGAGGATTGCCATTCCAAAGTGTCTTTTCAGCTTCCAATAGGGAAAGTCCACTCAAGGTGCTTGTCGTAAGAGGAGTGCCCTCAAGCTTCGTCGCTGGTGAATCGCAGATCATGGTGGAGAGTCATCGTCATTGAGATGCAAAAGTGTGGATGTCAAGCAAGTTGTTTTTCAACAGCAAAGGGAAAGGCAAAACGCTAGCAAATCTGGACGCAAAGATGAGTCACCAAGCTCCAAGCGACTCTGTGCACAGAAGCACCAGTGAATCTGAGGGGCAGAACAGATGTCAGTCGCCTGGGCGACCAAGCAGGTTGCTCAAAAGAGACGAACGGAGTAGGTCACCCAGATGTGAGACCCAAACAAAATGAGATAGCAGAAAGACTAGTGCCCGTGGCTCAGTGCGAAATGAACCGAGTAGACTGCCATGTCCATTGAGTTTCTTCATCTTCATTGGGAACAAACCTATGACTGAAGTTGACTCGATCATCCAAGATCTGAATGTGGCGGTTGAATTCACACGCCAGATCTTCCCTCCTGAAGTTCAATAGTCATTGACCAATAGAGGCGACTATGAGGTCTTTAGGGAAGGAATTCACGGGGCCATAAAAGGATTGTATAGTGCATATGAAGTCGGAATGCCACTTCACGCCACTCGGAAAGAAATTGAACATAAAGACGGGCGAATTTGAAACTTAGAGCGCCGATTGAAAGAAGCCAAAGAGTAGGCCGAGAATGAGGCTTAGAAGGCTAGGATGGCCAAGATCAAGATGGCGGGAACAGCGGAGTCTATGGACAGAAGAACCCAACGCTTAATGGACTGAGCAATAACTGATCGAGATATGGCAAGTATCTTCGCTAAAGATGCAATAGAGAGTCGAGCCTACAACAAGGGCTTCTACGACTGGAAAAAAGATTGGCTTTGATAGAACAAGGGAACAATTAGCCAATGACGTCTGTCGATGCGAAAATTGGGGTTTCAAGCATGGGTGGACAAAGGCACTCCAAGTGGAGGGCATGGAGTCAGCTCCGCTGCTATATTAAGAGCAATGTAGTGCCGTTTGAAGCCTATGATACCAAAAAATTGGATGATGAGGACGAGGTCGAGAACCCAGAGCAGCTCTAATTGGCATAATAAATAGTTATTTTTAGATTGTATCCATGTAATTAGGATGCTAGTCGACCTTAGGGAAAAAGTGTTTTTGTAATGTTATTTGAATTTGTCATGATGTTTCGTTTAACAAAAAAATGTTCCATTTCCATGTTTAGCAGGATGGTGGTATCCAAACCTCGCTAGAAAGTCAAGATTTATTTGACGGCTCTTCGTGTTGCGCATAAAGGGCGCTTCAAATACGGAGGCTTTAATGATAGCTCTTCGTGCTGAGCACGAAGGGCACTCCGAATTTAGAGGCTTTAAAGATGGCCCTTCGTGTCGAGCACGAAAGGCGCTTCGAATTCAGAAGCTTTAATGATAGCTCTCTGTGTTGAGCATAAATGGTGCTCTAAATTCGGAGGTTTAATGATGGTTCTTCGTGCCGAGCACTAAATTTAGAGGCTTTAATGACGGCCTTTTTGTACCGAGCATGAAGGGCACTTCGAATTTGGAGGCTTTAATGATAGCTCTCTGTGCTGAGCATGAAGGGCTCTCCAAATTAGAGGCTTTAATGATGGCTCTCCGTGCCGAGCACGAAGGGCGCTTCGAATTCAGAGGCTTTAATGATAGTGCTTCTCAACATGAGAGGTTACTAGAATAAAATAGACAAGCAAAATAACGCTTTGTATCATTGAATTCTATATGCATACAAGGTAGTAGCATATACAAAAGCCGAGCAAAATAACCATCGATACTAATGATAGAATTTGCAAAGATGAGTGGAATTCCAGGAGCAGGGTAACTTTTTTCCGTTCATGTGAGAGTCGATATGCCTCTGCCTCGGCGATGGAATCAATATGGTATGGGCCATCCCAATTAGGGCCGAGTTTACTGTCTGCGAGATTCTTAGCAGCAGGGAGTACTTGTTTGAGGACCAATTCTCCACAATTATACTGGTGCAGATGCACTTGCTGATTGTATGATATAGCCAGTTGTTGCTGATATTGTGCCATATTTACTAGGGCCCGATGTCGGCCTTCTTCAAGTAGGTCCATATCTAAGGCCAGCATCATATCATTTCGGCTTACGTCGAAGACCCTTGATTGGAAGGTTGGTAGGTCAATTTCTAAGGAGATGATGGCTTCATTGCCAAAACACAAGGCAAATGGGGTCTCCCCTGTAAGGCATCTTAGCGTAGTGCGGTAGGCCCACAATACACTCGGTAGTTCCTCAACCCACTTGCCCTTGGCTTTTTTTAAACGTTTCTTGATGCCATCCAGGACCACTTTATTGGAGGCTTTTACCTGTCCGTTACTTTGCGGATAGGTTGGTGAAGAAAAATAGGGCCAAATGCCATACATGTCGCATAGCTCCCAGTAGATGTCGTTATCAAACTGAGCACTGTTTTCCGAAATAAGTGCCCTGGGTATGTCGAATCGAGTGATGATATTCTTCCAAATGAAACGCTTGATATCGGCATCCCGTATGTGTGCCAATGGTTCTGCTTCAACCCACTTTGTGGAATAGTTAGTATCAATAATTAGGAATCGCTTATTACCTGGAGCTTTCGATAGTGGCCCGCCTATATGCAAGCCCCATTAAGCAAACAACTAAGGACTGGTGATGGAGTTTAGTTCTTCAGCAGGCAATTTTTTTAAGGGAGAGAACTTCTAGTATTGTTTGCAATTCTTTACATAATTCTCAACGTCAGTACGCATAGTCGGCAACCAATACCCTTGTGTGATAGCTCGATGGGCTAATGATCTCCCTCTTACGTGAGCACTACAGTTGCCTTCATAGATTTAAGATAAAAAGTCCTCAATCTTGTCTAGATGGATACATTCCAAGTAGGGTCCGGAGAGAGATCTTTTCTAAAGTTTTCGTTGAGGATCCAGAAAATATCTCAAAGCCCTATTCCGTAGCTTATGAACTTCCTTCTTGTCCTCTGGCAGTTGATCTGAAGCAAGGAATGCAGCAATGGGGTCCCCATCCAACTTGGCCCTTTTTCAATAATGTTTACCACTGGATACTTAGGGGTACTAATACTTGGCTCTAGAGTGAAGCCATTTCATTCGTGCACTTAACTTCAGAATTTATAGCCGATACCAAATAGGTGGGAGAGTCGACATTGGTATTCTGATTGCGAGTGATTTGATTCAGTTCATGGCTATCAAATTTCGTGAGCAACGAGTCGGCTATCTTCATATAGGCCACCATGCATTTATGTTTGGCTGCATATTCACCTTTCAACTGGTTTATGACCAATTTCAAGTCACAAAAGACTTGCAGCCATTTTTCTTCCATTTGAATCGAGTTTTTAAGGCTGACCAGTAGAGCTTCGTATTCGGCTTCGTTATTTGAGGCTTTGAAGCCGAGTTTTATCGATTGCTCTATCATTGCTCCCTCACGACTTATGATTACTACTCCTGCCTTACTACCATGCTGATTGGATGATCCATCTCGATATAACTGCTAGATATTGCTGACATACATTCTCCATTTCGGCTGTGACTGGGAAGTCGACTGGTCTTGATTTGGCTCGGTTTGTGTAGTAAACTCGACGACGAAATTGGCTAAACCTTGCCCCTTGATAGCCATCCTTAGTGAGAACTGAAGGTCGTATTGCTTGAGCTCCAACGCCTATTTGGAAACATGCCTCGATGACCTTGCCTTGCGAAAGATTAAACGGAGGGGGTGATCCGTTAGAACCTTAATAGTGTACACTTGAAAGTAATGCATCAGGTTTCCAGCGGCTAATACAAGAGCTAGGAGTAACCTTTCCAAGGGTAGATACTGGGTTTCGACGTCCACCATTGCCTTGCTGACATGGAAAATAGGTTTCTGCTCACCGAGTTCCTCTTTAAGCAAGACGGCGCTTGACACCCGATCGGACACCGCCAAGTACGGGACAAGCACGTCACTCGAGGAAGGAGTACCCAAGAGTGGAACAAAACTGATATAGGCTTTCAACCCTTCTAGAGTGGCTTGGCATTCGATAGTATATGTAAATAGTTTGCCCTACTGAAGTGTTTGGAAGAATGGCCTACATCGATCAGAGGACCGACTGATAAATCTGCTCAATGCTGCGGCCATTCCTATTAGCTTCTGAAGCTCTTTGATTGAACTTGGTGAACCAACCTCTATGATGGCCTTAATTTGTTTCAGGTTAGCTTCGATTGATAATATAGTCGAGGAATTTGCCTGACCTGATGTCGAATGCACATTTTGAGACATTAAGCTTCATTTTGTATTTCTAGAGAATATTAAAGGTGGTAGCAAGATTGGCTAAGTGTGCCTTTTTTTCCTTGGATTTCACCACTATGTCATCGATGTAGACTTCCATGGTTCTACTGATTTGATCTTTGAACATGGCAGTGACCAATCTCTGGTATATTGCCCCGGCATTTTTCAGTCCAAAGCACATAACCTTGTAACGATAGGTTTCCCTAGGAGTGAGGAATCTCGTTTTATCTTGGTCGGTTGGGTTCATGGTAATTTGGTGATAATCCCGGTAAGCATCTAGGAAGCTCATGCATAGATGTTGGGCAGTTGCATGTACAAGTTGATCAATTCTGGGTAAAGGGAAGTAATCCTTAGGGCAGGTCTTGTTGGGATCCATAAAGTCTATGCAAACACGCCACGACCCGGTCTTTTTCTTTACCACGACGGTGTTAGATAGCCACGTGGGGTATGTAACTTCACGAATTGCACCAACATCTAATAGTTTGTCAACGTCGTCAATTATGGTCGTGGCATGCTCAGCGGCTGAAAAACGGCTTTGTTGAACAGCAGGTTTAAATTTGGGATCAACATTCAAGCTATGCATAGGTATATCGAGGTCTACCCCTAGCATCTTGTAAGGTGACCAAACAAACACATTGATACTTTCGAGTACGAAGGAAGCCAATTCTTGCCATTCGGCCGCATCAAGGCTAGTGCTGATTCAGAAGAATTTCTCAAGGTCATTATTGATTAGCACCCAATCCAGATACTCTATTACATTTTGAATCAAAAGTTTCCCAACATCCACTAGATACTCCTAATTCAAAATTTTGATGGAATTGACTTCTAATTCCTTTGGCCTCTTCTCAACGGCGATGAGGTAACAATCCTTTTCCGATTTCTATGAACTGCGAATTTGCTCGACGCCGAATTGAGTCGGATATCGAAGGAGCTAATAGTAAGTGCTCGATATGGCCTGCATAGTGTGGAGCCATGTTTGGCCCATGATCATGTTGTATGGTAATGGAAGTTTTACGACCAAGAATTCAAACTCCAATGTCTTGGTGCCTGCCCGCACCAGTAATATGATCTTGCCCAAGGGATATTCCGTGCTGGCATTGAAACCAAAAAGGGGGAAGTCGGCTGGCATGAGATCGGTATCCTTAAAGTTAAGTTTGAGAAACGTTTTATAGTACATTAACTCGGAGGTGCTTCCCTAGTCAACCAGGATACGCTCAACGGCAAACTTATTTACTCGCAACTCGATCACAAGGGCATTGTCATGAGGCACAATCACCCCTTCAAGATCAGCGTCGAAGAAACTAATTTCATTCGAAAATCGCTGCCATTTGGATGACGTATCAGGTTCAAAAATAGATTGGGAAGATTGTTATGACTGCATCGCATGCACCTTGTTTGGTGGTGGTAAGCTATATATCACGTAGATTACCTCGAGTAGAGGTTAGTCAAGGCGCACAGCGAGCACACCTAGTGGGTCAGCCTGTTTAGAGAGGTATTCAGTTAGTCGGCCGCTTCGGACTAGGTCTTCCACATGATTCTTCAGGGCATAGCATTTGTCGATCGCGTGCCTAAGGTCTTTGTGATAGTCGCATTTCAGGTCTCGTCATCTCATATCAAGAAGCTCGATCATATTGGTCGGCCATTTGAAGGAAGCCAGATGTTGGATTTTTGGCAGGATCTTACTGACCGATGCGGGCAGCTCTGTATATTTCTTATTCGACTGCTTAGAGTGCCTGTGTTCTACTTGGTATTGTTCGTTATGCCTACGCGAATGACGACAATTTTCCCTTCTTGGTCAGCCTTTCGGGTCTGGGCTTCTTATTGGTGGGGCTATGTTCGGGGGTGCAATAGCAAGTGCCTATACCAAGATAAGTGCTGCCACTTCTGCAGTTTGCAAGCCGACTTTAACTAGTATTGTATCGTCTTCTACTTTGCAGAACTCTTTAACCTTCTTCATCAGAGCCTAGAATGTCTTGCGAGGTTTTTGAGTTAGCGAACTCTTGAGCGAGCTATTGGGATGCAATCCCATTTTGAAGGCTGTGATTTCCATGGAGTCATTGCAATCGTCATCCACCATATTAAAACACACTCAATAGTGTGTCGAATACTCATGCAAGGTTTCATTGGTCTTGATTTTCATAGCCCACAGTGAGTCTGCTTGTTTTGGCTAAGTTTTGTTGGTTATGAACCTAGCCTTGAAAGATTTTTTGATCTGATGGAACCTCTCAATCGAAGCTGGCTCAAGCTTGTAATACCATCTGATAGTGAGTGGCCCCAGATTGTTAGGAAATATCTGGCACATAAGTGCCTCATCGTCTGCATGCAATATCATGACTTTTTTGTAATGACGGATATGATTAGCGGCGTCCGAATTTCCATCATAAAGAGTAAACGATAGGGCTTTAAACTTCTTAGGCAAGGTGGCCTTGGCAATACGTCATATGAAAGAATCATGTTTGTCTTCTACATCTGAGTCATTGTCTCTCTTCTTTTTCCTATGACGCACTTGCGGGCTACTCCCATCTAACAAGCTAGATGCACCTACTCGGCCATGCTTTTTGGGTTTTTTCTAGAAAGAATCTGATGTACTACTATCGTGTCTTTGAGGCTATCTGTAGACACCCCATTTTTGACCGACCTTAAGACTCAGACGTCACCGATTGAGCGCTTGGTGATGTTGCATATTGTGCTCGTTCTGAGGTCGCGGAGTCACGGCCGCGAGCCTTGCCTTCGAACTTCCGGACTCTTTTGTGCTTTGCCTCGGTTTGCAAACCAGGTCCCATTTTCTCTTCCCGAAGGGAGGGAGAGGTCTCGTAGACCATCTCTCAGTGGCCGTAGGCTACGTTTCGTGGTCGTAGGCCATTTTTCCCATTTGGAGCCCGGTTTCCGGTTTTTCGGAGCTGTCAGCCGTGTGCCTCGGTTCGAGGACCGCTTAACTACCTCTGTTTGCTCCGGTTTTTGGCACACACCTTATTTCCTCCCTTTTGAGGGACACTGTGGCCCGAGAGACCAACTTCGTGGTCAAACGCCACCTCCGGTGCTTAACAGCTTGCTTTCGGGGCCCCGAACTGTGCGTTTTGGCCCCCGAACCTTCGTTTTGCATCCGTCTTGGTCCATTTTTGGCAAGGACCTTATTTTCATTGTTAGAAAGGTTGTAGGAGGGTGGGAAACCAGCAATTTTTCTGAAAAACCATCTTTTCTCTTCATTGCTCTTCATCACCCGTTTTTCTTACTAGAAAGTTGGTTTTTCCCATTCCCGGGCCACTTTTTCTGACTTTCCACCACACCATTGTGATGTACACACCTGGGAGGCCACCAATATGGGTAGGCCGACCAGTAATTATCCCTGACCCTTTTGAACCCCTCTAAAAAGCTAGTTTTTCTCTCTCCTGAACCACTTTTTTCTGGTTTTTCTCTTCACAGCTGTGTTGCACTCATCTGGAAAGCCACCTTTTTGGGGTGGCCGACCAGTGATTCTTCTTGACCTCTTTGACCCCTGGTCGGCCGACCAGGGGAGGTGGCCGGCCGGCCACCTTGGCCTTTTGAACCTGGCCGGCCATGTTTGCCCTCCTGAGTGTCTTACAGCTATGCCAGCTGTCTGCCACTTGCTGCATCCTCCATACACGTGTATGGAGGATGTTCAACCTAGTTTTAAAGCTTCTTTGAGAAGCTTTAATCCCTCCCTTCTATAAATGGAGGCCTCTACGTCCATTGGAGAGGGTTAGAAGCTTTGGGTCGAAAAGTATACATACACCCCTTATATCTATACTTCAAGCCTCCAAGCACCCCTTTTCTTGGCCATTTTACCCTACACCCCATAGCCTACCACCTCCATCATCCATTCCAGCCCCTTGGAGGTCATTTGCAGAGGTTGAAAGCTCACCAACTTGGTCCAAAAGCTGCTGGAGGTCGGCTCTACAAGGGTAAGCTTCTATTTTTCCCATTTTTGCATAACTTTGCTCTATATCTTAGCCCTTTTGGCTTACATTTTTGGGCTTCAACCTGAACTGAAAATAGTCTTATTTTGAGCTCATCTTCATGTTTGATCAAGAACTTTTTTCTGTTTGAGGTCTCCTACTCCCTCTTTGTGCTCTATCTCTCTTTTAGGGCTTATCTTGCATGATATATTAGCCTTATTTGTGAGCATTTCTGGGCTTCGAGCCAAACTGTAAAGTGCCTTATTTTGAGCCCCTCTTCAACTTTTTTGAAGGGCTCTTTGCTGTTTGAGGCCATCTACTTCCCCTTACCCTCTATCCCTCTTTTAGGGCTATTTTTGCATCATATTTTAGCCTTACCTGTGAGCACTTTTGAGATTTTATATAAACTAAAAAAAGTCTTGTTTTGACATTCTCTTCAAGTTTGGTTAAGCTCCCATTTCCGTTTGGGGTCATTTTCTCCTATGCATGCTTCATTCCTTCATGATTAGGGCTATGCATTAGAGCACTTGCATTGGCCATGGTTTGGCCTCTTAGCCACTGAAAGCTAGTGGATTTTCAGTGGCTTAGGTGTATTCTTGGAGGCCAAAACCAGAGGGGGGTGACCCCCTCTCTTCTTGTCTTGTTTGGTGATCTTTTAGGCCTTCCAAAGGGACCCTATTTTGCATGCATTGAAGTCTTATTTTAGGCTTTATTCTGAGGGTTAGGAGGTCTACATTGGCTCTGTCCGAGGCCCTTTTGGCCATATTTTATGTCTATAATGCATGTGTAGAGAAATCCCATTCAAGGCCTTTCCAGGAGGCCTTTCTTTGCATGCTTCCGAGACTGATTCCAGGGCCTATTTGGTGGGTTTTAGGGCTGTCATAACCCATTTTGAGAGTTGGTTTAGTCTCTCGAAGTTTCTATCTTGTATGTGCTTAATAACCCCTTGTATGGCCCTCTAAAGGAGCTCATCATTTTGGTGTACATGGGCTGCATTTTAGTGATTATTCGGGCATATTTTGGCATGTTTTATTCACTGATTTTTACTAGTTTGATGAGTTCTCATGCACTTCATATACATGCCATGTAAACCATGTTTGCTAGTCAAAGTTGCATGCTATTTTAGCCCATCATGCTAGCATCTTTTGGTCATGCTTTGAACTAGAAATGTTCATGTTTTGGGACTGCCTTGGCTCTGTCTTTGTGCTTCATAGTCAAATAATGCATGCTTTGTATAGCTATAGGTCAATACATGTACCTAGTTTTGAGTTTCGGGGCTCATCTCATGCATTGGGTGTCATGTTTCCATGTTTTGGGACCTTTTAGCATCATGTTTCAGTGCTGGAATTTACATGTTTGAATGCCATGCTTCATCCTTGCCATGCCTTGTGAGAGTTGCATGCTATGCCTTAGGTTCGGTCCTTGGTTTACGTGCATGTGTGCACGCATTTCGGTAGTCTCATTTTCATCTTATGGCTGCTGATGTGAGTGGGGCTGAGGTCCACTCATATTGGTGTAAGCCCATATTGTATTGTGTATGCCATCTTAGTCTGTAATATCATGTATGCTAGGTTGTATGATTGGAGCATTGTGTATGCCATGTTACATCGAGCATTGTGCATGCCATTTCCTAGCATTGCGTATGATAGGTTGCATGTTAGGATTGCATTCATGCATGTCATGCATATTGCATTGTGTTTGGGATAGGAGTTAGCCCGAACACGGGAAACGAGGGACGTTTCGTACTCCGAGTGACGAAACGTGTCTCAATTCCCGGTCACCGACACTCCAGATTATCCATGATGGAGTCTCGGTCTTGTTATGTTTCCATGTGCATTCATTTCATATTGAGTCGTGCAATTCGACTCCTCGGCCATCATGTATCGAGATGTGTGATTGATGGCACGAGGATCGAAGCAAGCATACATATGTGAAAATACATTGCCATGCCCCTTTCTTGCTCTCTGTTACAGCAAATCAGAAACCGGCAGTCTTTTGGAGCTTCGTGCATCATTCCGGGCTTAATTGTAAATAGAGGCTAATTGGGGCATCGTAATGGATTTCCGCGCAAGGCCACTCAAGCACGCATCATTCATCATTCGGAACAGTGCTGAGGCGGTCCATAGATTTGCATGCTAGTTTACTGCTTTCCTAGTTAAATTTGTTAATTAATTAAGGTTTTGTATTTATTCGGACTGTATATTATTTATTCCGACCCTCCGAGCGAGGGCAATGTTGTAATAAGTGTGCATGCATGTGATGTATGTCTTCCAACCCCACGTCTTTCTCCCTTTTATTTACCAGCTTATGATGGTTAGATTAGGGCATGTTTCAATTAGCATACAGTATGATAGCATGTTTGCATTCATCCATCTGTTTTGCATGCACCGCGCTCGGCGCATCATACTCACTGCATTTGTATTTCAATTCCGAGTTGAATACTTGTTAGTTATAGCATTTCACATGCCATCTTTAGAATAGCCGAGCCTATCTTAGTTGCATTTTGCATGTGTTGCATTAGGCATTTCTGTATAGTTAGGATCATGCATGGATTTCTAACATAGCTTTTGTTTTGGCTTGGAGTACTCGGTAAGTGTTTATGCTTTAGCATCCTTGCATGCGTGTGAGTGACTGCCATGATAGCTTGCTTACCATGAGGCTATGTGCTTATGTGATATATCTGTCTGACTGCCTGTGGGTGAAGGTTGGATTATCCGAATTGGAATAATGCATTGACTGTGATTTTTAAGCCCACTAGATAGTGGCAAAACCATGTTTTCTAAGCCCACCCAAGGGTGGCAAAATCTGCATTTTAAGCCTACTTGCGAGTAGCAAACCGCTTTCAAAAACAAACATGAAATGTTTTGTTCCAATTCAGGCGATCCAGTCTATACTTGTATGCTGTGCGCATCAAATAGTAAATCTAGGCTAATAACCGGAATAACAGCACATAATGTTTTCAAAACTCGATATCGTGGTTAGTAAAGGCCGATTTTTGATCGGGCGAGCGGGGGTGCTCACGAAGTGACCTTCCCCAATCGTACCCAAGCTCTCGAGCCGAGGCAACTTTGGTGATGACGGACACGTGGCCTTAGGCACGAGTCAGGGTTTCCTAAATTTCCCCAAAAATAAAATATTTAGGTGGCGACTCTATATCTGGCAAAGCAGTCCATGTTTGGCACTTGTTTCAAAAAAATCTGTTTTCAAAAATGATTTGCCGGATTTGGACTCTTTGATGATTCATCGGTCTTGCATTGCACTCTGCGAGATTATATACAGGACCGTGACATAAATCGAGTCCGAACTGTAGTAAGGCCCAAGGGCGCGTCTACAGTTTCTGGCGACTCTGCTGGGGACTTAGAGAACTTGACTCGAATTCATGATATCTTGTTTTGACTACACTTATGTGTTTCTTTGCATTGCATGTGCATTGGTGTGCCTAGGACACCGTGTTTGTCATCTGCTATTCCTGAGCGGTTTGCCAGAGGCTGCGTACCATAAGGCTTACCGGTTACGAGCTCTGCCAGTATGGGAACACAAACCCCGGTTTTACCGGGGCACCCTTTTGACCATTCGACCTAGTGCATATCGAAATCCATAGTGACCATTCTGAGCTAGGACAGGTTGCTTACCCGATTTTAGGTTGTTTGAAACCGCTGCGTGCGTCGTGAAACCCTAGCTCCTGACAAAATAGGACAGGGAAACCCTACCCCAACATAGGGGTGTTTTGGCTTTCACTTATCTGTTATGTGCTTTTAGAGTGCGTCTCTACAGGAATGCATGTATCAGTTTGCGAGTTTGGGCATCAGGCCTGCAGGCATCAGTTCAGTTATTCTAGGAATAAGTTATCTGCGGGTATCAGATTCAGTTTTCAGGGACAGTGATTCAGGGATAATGATCAGTGTTTGAGGATAGTGTGTATTCAGCCTACCGACTGTACGTTGTTATGCCCAACTGCGTGTTGTGTGTTTATTTTAAGCTGTTATGCTGTCCGTTTATCTGGTTATTTATTTCCTTATTGCTTTATTTATCTTTTTGCTAGGGCAGTTTTAGCACAATTGCTTCAGACCAAGCAGATATTTCCCAAGCACTCTGGACAAGAGGTCGCCGACTCAATCGATTTGAGGATCTGGTTGACGGACAGCCAGTGTTTCACTCTCTACCCCCGGTTGTCAGACGAAGGCCGAGAAGATGCGGTGTGTCTGAACAGGGGTTGCCAGAGCAGTGGTCTACCCTAGCAGTGAACAGTCGGGCTGAGGTCTCAGTTTCTGCCATAGAGATACACATACCAGTCAGTCAGCAAGATCAGCAGAATATGGCCGGGATGGAAGAAATGATGCGACAGCTTCAAGAGAGCATGAAGCAAATGTAGGAAGACGCTGTCCGCCAAGCGGAGTTCTCTAAACAGCAGGCCGCAATCATGGCCCAGCAGGCCGAGCTTATCACTAGACTACAACAGCAGAACGGAGCATCAGCCTCACATCCAGTTCCTCCCCTACCAGGGGTCCCGCTACCTGAGCAGACACCAACTGCCCAGAATGTCTTGCCAAACGCTCAGAACATCTTGCCAAATGTCCAGACCCTCCAGGAGGATACAGACATCCCAACGGGGCCGGCTCCACCCCTGCTTCCACCTCAATTATCCAAGGCACATACACCCGTCAACCACCTGGACTCTCCCTTTGAGTTTGAAGTAGACCCTACAGCACTGAAGTTGAGCAAACTCGAGAAGCTATTCAAGAAATCCCAAGGGGTAAAGGCTATCCCGGATATCGAGGACGGATATACCGATGTGGCTGTGACGCTGCCGGATAGGTTCAAAATGTCGCAGATCGATCGCTTCGACGGATCTGGGGATCCCATGGTCCACCTCCGGCTATTCTCAGATATACTACGGCCAATGGGCCTCACAAGACCACAAAAGCTTTCATTATTCGGTCGGACCCTGTTGGGTGTGGCCGCTATCTGGTACGCGAAGTTAGAGGATGATGTCAAACGGAGTTGGCATGAAATGGCCGAGGCCTTTGTCGCGCAATACTCTTACAATACCCAAATCGAGATTACGACCCGAGATCTCGAAACAACAAGGTAGGAGCCTAAAGAGAGCTTCTCGGATTTCGTAACGCGGTGGAGGGCGAAGGCTTCAATGATGACCCTGAGGCCTACCGACAAAGATCAAATCAGGATGATTGTGCGTAATCTCCAGCCAAAACTGATGCAAAAAATGATTGTGCTCCCCTTCCCCACTTTTTCAGATCTGCACGAGATGGGGGTGCAAATCGAAGATGCAATGAAACAGGGTCTGATTGACCAGGATAGAGAGCAGCCCAGGAGGACTTTCAACCATAACAACAATGCAGGCCCAAGTGGCACTGCAACTGCAAGTGCTTCGGAGGTGAGCATGGTCACCACCATTCCCCCTCCTCTTCCAAGACCCATGGCCGCCACACCTTTCTCCGGTGCATCCGGAAGCAATACACAGACCACCAAATACCAACCCAGAGGCCAAAGAACCTTCACCCCATTGTACATGCCCCTGTCCAAGGCTCTAGGGTATTGATCAGGAAAGGGCATCTAAAGCCCCTGGAGCCGAGGCCGTTGCCAAATCCACTCCCTCCCTCTCACAACCCAGCCAAATATTGTGCATATCACCAACAACACGGTCATGACACTGACCAATGCTTCAGATTACGTCACGAGATTCAAGACCTCGTTGACAAACAGGTGATTTTGCCTCTCGAGAAACCCAATGTCACAACCAACCCACTCCCTACACACAACCAAGCTCCACCTCCTAAAAGAATCAACTTCATCCAGACTGGGGTCGCATCTTACGATCCTACTATCTATATCACTCCTTCCCACCTACCTAAGCCGGAGGTGCTCCTTCCTGATTGCACAGATTTGTGCATGTTGGACATCTCCACAACCCAACCTGAGTCAATAGTGGTGACTGTCAAAGACAGGACAGAGGAGATTTCAGAGGGGGATGGAATTGTTGAATCAGGGTTTAAGCAGTCTGGGAGTGTTGCTGGGGAAGCCTACGATCCGAGTGATTACATTCTGTCAGTGGGCCAGGTTGAGCCAAGTGTAGAATTGCCAAAGAGGACAGAACTATGTGTGATCCAGGGGGATAGACTTGAGCAAGGGGCAGATGATTTGACGGCTGTGGAAGAGGACTTTGCCAACCTCCAGTTTTTCAACAACCAAGAATTGGGGGGCGCGGCAGTCAACTGGTTTGATTATGAGGAATCGGCATAGGCTATCGGGTGGCTGGATGATCAACCGGACGTTGTGGAAGAGTTCCAACCAGAACAGGGCCCGGCAGGGGCGAGGATATCAGTTGTGGCCGGAAGGACCGGAAGTCAGAATGGATTGCCGGAGAGCGCCGGTACGAAGAATTTCGCTCAGGACCAGGGCATTGTGAATGCAGGGAATATTGAACAACCAGCTGTACTGACGCCGTTGGAACAAGAAAGATCTGGGGATTCTGAGAGAATCAGGAAAGCCAAAGCCCCCGTGGGGACCGAAAGTGCTGTGGGCACAAGAACAGAAGATGCTGCGAGCATGTGGGCTGAAAGTACTGCGAGTACAATCATACCGGAGCCGGATAGGTGTCTGTGGGCCGCCGACGGAATGTGGTGGGAAGACGATGATTTATGTCTTGCCCACACAGATGAGGATTGGGGTAGCAATCGACCAGACGACACCTGGTATATCGGTGAGGTCGATCATATGACAAGAAGCGGGCGGTATTTCAAGCCCCCGCACCTAGACCAGCCAGAAGCATCTGGGAAGGATAAGGAAGCTAAGAGACAAAAAGAGAAGCAAGTCGAAGAAGAGGCTGTACTGAAGCAGTTAAAGAAGATACAAGCAGACATCTCCATCTGGGGACTGCTTATGGCATCACGAGTACACAGACAAGCTGTCTTATCGGCCATGGACAAGGCCAAGTTCTCTATAGACACCACACCCCGAACAGCTGGTGGGCTTAGTTTTCCCGGGAGGAGGTACCCCGATGATAACCTTCTCTGACAAGGAGCTGTCACCTGAGGGTGCGAGTCATAACAAGCCACTCTACATTTCTGTAGAGTGTAGGGACAAGTGGATACCCATGGTGTTGGTCGACACAGGGTCCGCCATCAATGTATGCCCGGCAAGAACTGCGTATGCCATCGGTTTAAAGACCGCAGATTTTGTGCCAACAGCCTAGGTGATTCGGGCATATGACAGCATGAGCCGAGAAGTCATGGGAACAGTGAAAATCAAGACCAAGGTTGGGCCGGGATAGCACGAGATAGATTTCCATGTCTTAGAGGTTCCTGCAACTTTCAACCTGCTTTTAGGACGGCCGTAGCTGCACCAGGTAAAGGCAGTGTCGTCCACCTTACATCAGATGGTGAAGTACCCCCATGGGAAGGGAGTAGCCATCGTTTTTGGGAATTCATCGATCCATCCATTGCCGGAGGTATCTACACCAGTCCTGGAAATTGAGCACGGCATGGAGGATGTGTTTATGTCAGGTTTTACCTTAGCCGAGGCTCGGGTTGTGCAAAACATCATGGCTGTTAATGAGGGAGTGTATGTCAGTGCTCAATCTGTATACCTCATGAACAAGTTTCAACACATCCCCGGGATGGGATTGGGAAAGAGCGGCCGGAAGGGCGTCGTAGCATTGGCCGAAGTGCCACACAACCCTCCTACCTTTGGCTTGGGTTATCAGCCCACCAAAGAGGATTGGATAAGGAAGGGAAAGGAAATGGATGGGAGAGCCAGAGCGAAGCAGACTGGGAAGCCTTTTGAGCTAATACATAGGCCCATTCAGGGTACCCTAACCGGACGCTTCGTTCGGGAAGGGGAGGACTTTCCTTTTTGTGGCTTCCCAGAGCCATGGCTGAACGCGGAGAGGAAGCGCGTACTAGGTTTTGAGATCTTCTTTGATCTGCAGTTATCCGGGGATGACGTTGTCGAAGAGCAGACAGACCCATTGGCTGAGGCTGAGCAGAGTAAGAAAGTGCAGTCTGAGGACGCTGAAAGTGAAATAGGGGTAGCGCTGGCATGTCTACTTTCAGATCCTTTGATCGAACAGAAGTGCTTGGGGGATAACTTCTCGGTATGCGTGATCGAGAATGAAACGGCTGTGAGCCTACCAGCAACTATTTTGGATACATCTATCGCACCCTCTCTCATTTGGCAGTATGAAGAGGGATTTTTGTCCAGCAGCACCGGGTCAGGTAGTGAGCCGGAATCTGATTCCACCGAGTCTTGTGAGTCGGAATCAGGTTCCAGCTCAACTGAGTCTGAGTCTGGTAATCCTGGGGATAATAACCCGGATGCCACAGTCTTGTCCAGGTCGTCTTTTTCTTTCTCTTTCGAGTCTGTTGTAACCGAAGAATCGGACGATTTGGATGTGCTTAATGAGAATCAAGTAGCTGTGGTTTCTAAGTACTTTTATGTGCCCTTGATTTATTGCATTAACTCAGACTTTCAAAATTTTGATGAAAACGACGAGGAGGAAATTCCTCCGGTTTTGCAACGCTTAATTGAACAAGAGCAGGAAAGATTTGTTAAACCTTTAGTTGATGAAATCACTACTGTGAATGTTGGTACTGAGGAGGACCCGCGGCTGGTCTAGATCGGGTCCACGTTGTCTTCGGAGGAACGCGAGCGCTTAGTCGTTTTATTAAAAGATTTCAAAGATATTTTCGCGTGGTCCTACGAAGACATGTCTGGGATCAATCCTAAGATTGTATAGCACCGGATCCCTCTTGACCCTGAGGCCCAACCCGTTAAACAGAAACTCAGAAGGATCCACCCGGATTGGGCCCTCAAGATTAAGCAAGAGGTCACCAAGCAAATCGACGCAGGCTTCCTGCTGGTATCCGAATACCCGACTTGGTTGGCCAACATCGTTCCAGTGCCGAAGAAGGATGGTAGGATTCGGGTATGCGTGGATTTCAGGGATTTGAATAGAGCCAGTCCGAAGGACGACTTTCCCTTGCCGCATATTGATGAGTTAGTGGACTTTACAACGGGGCATGCTTTACTTTCGTTCATGGATGGCTTCTCCGGCTACAATCAAATAGTGATGGCACCTGAAGACCGGGAAAAGACTGCATTCACCACCCTGTGGGGGACGTACTGCTACAGAGTGATGCCGTTTGGGTTAACGAATGCTGGAGCTACTTATCAACGGGCTGCGACCACAATATTGCATGACATGATCCATAAAGAGGTTGAGGTGTATGTGGACGACATGATTGTCAAGTCCAAAGATAGAGAGGGCCACTACATTGCCTTGCAAAAGTTCTTTCAAAGGATCAGAGAATTCCGGTTGCGGCTGAATCCTCATAAATGTACGTTCGGCGTTACAGCGAGAAAAATGCTGGGGTTTCTGATTACACAAAGAGGTATCGAAGTCGACCCTTCCAAAATCAAGGCCATCTTAGAAATGCCACCACCAAGGACTGAAAAGGAGGTGCGAGGCTTTCTGGGTAAAGTGCAATTCATAAGACGGTTTATCTCAAAATTAACCTTGACTTGTGAACCAGTTTTTGGTCTCCTGAAGAAAGGAAAGAAATTCCAGTGGGACGGCCGATGCCAAGCAGCTTTTGAACAGATCAAGGAATACTTACAGAACCCACCCGTATTGTCACCGCCAGAGCCAGGGAAACCGTTGATATTGTACCTTTCAGTGACTGAGACCACAATGGGCTGTATGCTAGCACAAGAATCAGAGGACAAAGTGGAGAGAGCCATCTACTATCTGAGCAAGAAGATGCTAGAATATAAGACTCACTATACACCGTTAGAGAAGGCTTGCTTAGCTTTGGTGTGGGCTACCAGGAAGCTGCGGCACTACCTGTTAGCTCACTCCGTAATGTTGGTTTCACGACTCGATCCCATCAAATATCTTTTCAAGAAACCAGCACTTACGGGTAGGCTAGCTCGTTGGTTGCTGTTGCTCTCTGAATTCGATCTGAAATATGTAACGCGCAAGTCAGTCAAGGGAAGAGTAGTAGCAGAATTCTTAGCCAATCATCCAGTGGAAAGGGGGTGAAGCAGTTGAGTATTTATTCCCAGATGAGGCCATTTTGCATATCGACGATGAATTCTAGACGATGTACTTTGACGGAGCGTCAAACCAGTACGGGTATGGGATAGGAGTGTTGCTGATAGCACCTGACAAGTCCCGTATCCCTCTAGCCTTCAAACTTCGGTTCAAAGTCTCGAACAACGAAGCAGAATATGAGGCATGCATTGCCGGTATAGAAGCAGCCCTAGAACTAGGGGCAAGACGGTTGGACGTCATCGGGGACTCGAACCTTGTTGTGTCTCAAGCAAAAGGAGACTGGAAAGTCAAAGAAGAAAAGATGATGATGTATCACCAGACCTTGGATTTGTTAATTCCTCGGTTTGAGAAGCTAAACTTTGCTCATCTACTAAGAGAGAACAACAGGTTCACAGATTCTTTAGCAACTCTATCTTCCATGATAGACATCCCGTTCGGAGTCCGGATGCGTCCAATCATTATTGACCAGAAATTTGCGCCAGCCTACGAGTCGATTGCTGCTATAGATGAGGCTCAAGACGAAAACCCCTGGTATTACGACATTTGGAATTTCTTGGAGAAGGAAGCATACCCGCCAGCGGTAAATGCCAAGGATAAAAGGGCAATCAGAAGAATGGCCGTTCAGTTCATCATCTGTGGGGGTAAGCTGTATAAGAGAGGTCATCTGGGAATGCATAAGCTGTGTGTCGATGCCGAAGAATCAAAGCGCCTAATGGAGGCCATCCATGGAGGGGAATGCGGGGCGCATATGAACGGAGTAATGCTAGCACGGAAGATCCTCAGACAGGGTTACTACTGGTCCCACCATGGAGGAGAATTGTATCGATTTTGTTCGGCGATGCCACAAATGTCAAATTCATGCAAATCGCATGAGCATTCCGCCGTCGAAGTTGTACAATATGACTTCGCCATGGCCATTTTCAGTCTAGGGAATTGATGTGATCGGGGCTGTCACTCCGAAGGGGTCAAATGGGCATGAGTTCATCCTGGTCGCGATAGATTATTTCACGAAGTGGGTCGAGGCCCAATCCTATGCGGTGTGAAGGCTTCACATGTTGCGAAGTTTATCAGAAACAACATCATCTGTCGCTATGGGGTCCCAAACGAGATAATTTCAGATAACGGTTCCCACTTCAAGAAGGAAGTGATTGACTTGTTGGAAAAATACAACGTGGCTTTTCATAAGTCATCCACATACCGGCCACAAACCAATGGAGCGGTTGAGGCCGCCAACAAGAATATCAAACACATACTGCAGAAGATAGTGGAAACCTACCGAGATTGGCCAGATAAGCTGTCGTTTGCTCTGTGGGGCTACCGGACTTCAATCAGAACTTCTACTGGGGCGACTCCGTATGCATTAGTCTATGGGATGGAGGTCGTTCTACCTATTGAGATTGAGGTTCCGTCATTACGAGTATTGGCTGAGTGTCAAATAGCCAAAGCAGATTGGCAGCAGAGCAGGTTTGAGGAACTCGTGCTCTTTGATGAGAGAAGACTGAAAGCACTGTACCATGTTCAAGGTTATCAGCGCAGAATTGCCCGGGCTTTTAACAAAAAAGTTAAGTCCAGGAATCTAAAAGAAGGAGATTTGGTGCTCAAGGACAACCGAGCTCCCATCCACGACCCAAGGGGCAAGTTCAGACCCAATTGGACTGGTCCCTACATCATTAAGTCTATCTGGTCAGGCGGAGCTATGGTTCTGATGGATCTGGATGGCTTAGAGTTCTCACAGCTGATCAATATGGACAAGTTGAAGAAATATTACCCTTGAGAGGCTCGCTAGGCCGAAAACCCGAAAGGGCGACCTAGGCAAAACTCAGAGCACAAAAAATTTGAAATTATAAAAACTGAGCTCGCAAGGTTGAAAACCCGCAAAGGGCGGCCTTGGCAAAAGTTAGAGCGTAAAAGGAGAGTGAAAATACCCGAGTGAACCCGGGCCTGAACTACGTAAGGCTTGATTCCCATCTTTGAGATACGTAGGCAACTTCATCCTGAAGTTCAACCATAAACTTTTTCCCCGATCAACTTTATCCATTTGATCATCTCGGCCATCTTTGTCTATTCAGCATTCAAAGAGTTCGGTTACGACCTCCGGTGCAGTTCTTTTCAGACTAGGGGCAACTTTTCGTTGCCATACAGTGCCGCGGTACTATCCAGACTAGGGGCAACTTTCCAGTTGCAGGAGTCCAGGGTTGTGCATCTCAGTGACAGATCTCAGGCGTGTCCAGTTCTAATCCATATCGAAAATGGTTTTGAAAAGTTTTAATGAAAGTTGACTTTGTTCAAATTAATCTTTTTACAACTAAGACCATTTTTGGACCAAAGCGGAAAATTTTCAGTACCCACAACCTTCAATTTCATTGATTTCAAAAACAGAGTTCTCCTGCTCTTGCATACAAATTGAAGTTGCTTTTTATTACATTCATAAAGAAAACTTGAAAGTACTGATAAAGCAATAAATCTGAGGCATAGATAAGTCAGGTGTCCCTGCGCCCCCTCCCAGAGCTGGTCGAAGCCTCTGATGCCAAGCTGGGCCTAATCTGTGCCTCTTCATTGAGCCAATCCAAGCACTCGCCAGACAAAGTGAAACTGAAAGTGGGAGCGGGGGCCAAGAGCTCTCTAGTCCTCCATGCTGCGGCATACCGGGCAAGCTGTGCGCCTCGAACCGGGAATGCGGCAGGGTACTCTATCCCCTCTGGCGGGCAAGTCTGATCGTGACCGAACTGGCATTGGAACCGGAACAGAAAGTAGAATACACAGTGGGACAAACCAATCAACTGGATCCCGGTTTGCCGGGACATGCTATAGCTCATTGCCGGGAGATTGAGCCAAGGACAGCGCCAAACAATACGATCTGCAGACAGATTGCACATCCAGTCGAACCACCATCCCTCAACAAGGGCATCGACTAGGCGTTGTCGAAAGAAGTAGCCGCAAGCTGAGTAGGCTGGGCAAGAGTCCACAACCCGCAATTTATCCATCAGCCATACCTGGGGAGGGATGGAAAATGAGAGAATAAAGAATAGAGAGATGTACGATGAGAGAAAAGTAAGAAAAGGGTTTTGTGAGAAAAATCGAGCATGAGGGCCGAGTGATGTGAGCAATACATATGTGAGATTGGGTGGGTAACATTACCTGCAGCAGTAGTGGACTCCCCGCAAATCTGGTCGTCTCCTAGCGATAGAAAGCATCCAAGCCCACCAGTGTCTCGGCCAATGTCATGGCGATGCAGCTCTTCCCTTCTTTCAAGCCTTAAGCAACTTCAATCAGACGAATGCTAGATCCACTAAAGCCTGGGGCAAGCAGAAAGTGAGATAGCATACACAAGCAAAGGGCGTGTTGCCAAAAACCTTGCAATGATGGTTGTCGCGGTCACCGGCATCAGAAAAGTGATGAATCAAGCCGAGGATGTCCAGTTCCCCATTGCAGATCAGAGACCGAGCGTCATGCATGGTGAGCCCACACATCCGCCCTAAAGCTTGGGCGTGCCCAAAGCGAAACTGAGGCAAGATCTCTTCTTGGCATTCAGATTCCATCAAAACATGAAAATCTTCGAAAGTTAGACATACCTCTTGCCCACCGAAGCTAAAAACATGCGTCATTGGGCTCCAAAACCTTGCTGCAGCATGGAGGAAAGGAAGGTGCAGCGGAGTACGGCTCAGCGTGAATAGTGCATTCAAGCCGAAGCCCCGGAAATTCAACTTTTCCGAGCCGTCTAAAGTAGCAATCCAAGCTGCGTGATTTTTGACGAGAAACGCCTCCATTTTGATGCAAAACTGAGATGGAATGAATGAGCCATGGAGCTAGGACTTTTAAAGAGGATAAGGCACTGTTCGGGGGGACACGTGTCGAAAAATTGGTGGCTGCCAAGCTAGGTGGTCGGCCGGCCACCTTTTCTAGTAGGCCGACCACCTCCCTCCCCTCCAATGCAAAAAGCTGGTTGGCCAGCTCCCAAAGGTGGTCGGCCATGCTGCAAAGTGTGTCTTTGGTCCTGTTCTACCCTCTAGAAGAAAGTTCCTAGCATTACCATGCATCGGAAGTGTCAAAGGCCTCCATTTCCCTCTGTTTCGGATGTGTTCCGTCACCCAGATCGTCCGAAATGCACTTTGTTTATCGAGTTGTTGTTAAGTCTTGCTTATTGAGTTGTTGTTTTGCTTATCGAGTTGTTGTTTTGTTTGTCGAGTTGTTTTGTTTATCAAGTCTTATTTATCGAGTCATCGAGTTTCGTGCATTGAGTTGTTACTCTTTGTTTAATCAACCTTGTTGTGTTTTGCATATCGAGTTGTAAACTTGCTAAGCTTTTGTTGTTTCTTATTAAGTTAAGTTGTTTAGTTTGTTGTGTCGGTTCACTACCTAACTTGGCAATTTTCAATGCTTATTTCCATTCAACCTCATTTTTGGTGCAAAATGATGCGATGCGATGCTAAGAACATAAAATACAAACACTTTTTCAAAAGCTGTTTCATTCCATCATTTTTTACAACGAGGGTACAAGTTTTACAGAAAATAAAACTGCCCAATAATGTACAATGTGCTACAACTACTAGTAAAACAGGGAAATAAAGTAGGGAACAGCTACATCAATGCTCTCAAGAGTGGGAATAAAAGGCCCTTTTCGTCCTCTTCTGTGGAACAGCCTCTGCACCATCATCACCATCATCATCATCTGAGTTGGGGCTGCCATCCTCGGAACCCTCCTCAGCCTCATCTCCACTACCGGAACCGGAGTCGGAGCCACCCTCTCTATCAGCAGATGTCTCTGACTGGGGATTTGCAGCCTCCTCCTCCTCGCTGGACTCCTTTTCTATGATGTGCGCTCTGCGTCCGCCTCGTCTGCGAGACGACTCCCCTCTCCCAGCTCCTTGAGAAGGTCTAGATGGCCCAGCTCCTCAGGAAGGCTTGGATGGCCCGGCCTGTGGCTGAGTATATACCGAAGGCATCTAAAAATGAAGAATGCAATTTGAATACATCAGCCAAAATATGTATGTCAGATGCAGATGCAAGAAAACTACATGAAGTGGGTGCATGCAGGTATAGTACGTAAATGGTGTGAGTCAGATGTGCTCTAACATATACAGTCAACTAATGCAGTAAGATATTCAAGATCAACACGTCATCAGAAGTATGATAAGGCAAGAAAGCTAAAGAGTACCTGGACACCGAGGATGGATAACTGTGCCTCTCTCCGTAGGACCATGCCCTCGAGTGAGGCTACCAATCCAAGCATCTCATCCATATACTCAACGGGAGGCTGCAAATGCAAATGCAAGATCATCAGTAAATGAATGAGTGTCCGAGTATCGGAGTGATAAATCAAAGCTGTAAAGCATACCAGTGGCGAGTTGGGGTCTCTGACAAATCGATGATCAGCCATCGGAGGCTCTACCGGGATCGGGTAGGAAGTCCCATATCTCCATCCCGTCAACTCGGTCGGGATCTCTGGCCATCCAGCATGAAAATGAGTCGGAGGAATCGGGGGAACCGATCCACCCCCACCTCTAGATGTGCCAGCCCTGCTGGTGGAAGGGACATCTGCAGTCCGAGCCCGGCTCAATGAGGGCATACCAGCAGACCTCCTCGTCAGAGTACGGACTCTCGTCAATGGAGGCATCAAGTATGTGTAACGGTAGGTCACGTACTCCCCCTGCTCCAAATGTAGTAATGCATCGGTACCTTGCATAGCACTAGCGACACCCTGGGGAGGGAGCCTATCAGCGGTCCGCATATCGTCTGGAGGTGCTGAAGGAATGTCCTGAGCAGGGTAGCCCCATACCTGACGCAAGAAGCGATCCGCCAAAAACCAGGCCCTACCAACTGGCCCCTCGAACAGAATCCTATACCGAGAGGCACCCCACGCTCCGGCAAACTAAAATCGGAGGTCTCTACCTAAAGGCGCCCAAGGCTGCCATGTGATCTGCGGATAACCGATGCATAAGCTGATACAAAATTGTGAATGTGCAAGATAAATCAAAGATTGAAAATATGAAGAACTGAGAGTTCTGAAATACCTCTGACGGCCGCACTGTATCAAAGTACTGCCGTAGGTAGAGGAGAGACTCCTGAGGTCTCGGCCGGTACCGGCCATCGAATACAAGTGAGTAAGGGGTCATTAGGGGCACCTCCACCTCGAGCTCCGGGGCTAGCGTCGAGAAGTACGCGTAGATCCATAGTTGCGGAAAGCACAGCAGTAGCCATCAGAATACAGAATACTGAGTGCAGAATGTAAATACAAAATGTTGAGCGCAAAGTGCAAGATACAGAGTGTAAAGTGCGCCGTGTGTACAATGTACAAATAATGAGAAGCAGAAATGTAAATCAAGAGGGCAGAAAGTACTTCCCAGGCCCTCCAATAGCCACCGACTATGTTCCCCCGTCCACGGGAGGTCGCGCTCATATAGCAATAGAGGGTAGCCAGGTTGGCGCCACCCCAATCATATCTGCTGACCAGTGATAGGTCTACTAGAGCACTCAACAGATAGAGCCCAATAGTGTTCCCCCTATCGGCGAACAGAGTGGTCCCGAATAGGAACATCAAAAATCCGCGGGTGTACTGTGCTACCTCCTCAGGAGTCTCAGGCTCCATCTCCACCCTCCTGAAATGTGAAGAAAACCAGGTATATCGGACTCTGCCCGAGGATCTGTCAACTGGTGGGCGAGCTCCCAATAAGTAGATCCAGGCGGCCTCCCACTGGCCCATGTCCTCGTCATATGGGATTGCCCAGCCTCCCACATCAAGGCCTGTCAATACAGCGAAGTCAAACGGGGTCATAGTCATGTCCTCGGTAACAGAGAAATGGAAGGAGTTGGTGGTGTCCCACCATCTCTCTATCAAAGCACCTATCAGCATCCTACTAGCAGGACAACGAGATATCCCAGTGCAGAATGGCCCAAACCCTGCCACGTCAACCAAATCCCGGACAGCCTCCGGGAGCTCTGCATACCACTCTCTCGCCACAATGGAGCCATATCCCCACGTAGCACGAGAAGTCACCTATATTCAGGGTGAACACACGTATTCAGTTTCAGAATCAAATGTATAAGCTGCGTGCAAATAAAATGAATAAGCTGCGTGCAAATGAAATGTATGAGCTGTGTGCAAAATCAAATCAGATACAGAATCTGTGCTGCGTGTTCAACTCTCAATCAGTGTGTGCTGTGTGTTCACCTCAACGACGAGCTGTGTATTCGACATCAAGTGTTCGGGCTATGTGTTCAACCTTCCACAAAGTGTGTGCTGCGTGTTCACCTCAACAATGAGCCGTGTGTTCAGAATTCAAGTGTTTGGGCTGCGTGTTCAACCTTCTACAAAGTGTGAGCTGCGTGTTCACCTCAACAATGAGCCGTGTGTTCAGAATTCAAGTGTTTGGGCTGCGTGTTCAACCTTCTACAAAGTGTGCGCTGCGTGTTCACCTCAACAATGAGCTGTGTGTTCAGAATTCAAGTGTTTGGGCTGCGTGTTCAACTCTCAATCAGTATGTGCTGTGTGTTCACCTCAACAATAAGCCGTGTGTTCAGAATTCAAGTGTTTGGGCTGCGTGTTCAACTCTCAATTAGTGTGTGCTGTGTGTTCACCTCAACAATGAGCCGTGTGTTCAGAATTCAAGTGTTTGGGCTGCGTGTTCAACTCTCAATTAGTGTGTGCTCTGTGTTCACCTCAACAATGGGCCGTGTGTTCAGAATTCAAGTGTTTGGGCTGCGTGTTCAACTCTCAATCAGTGTGTGTTGTGTGTTCACCTCAACAATGAGCTCTGTGTTCAGAATTCAAGTGTTTGGGCTGCGTGTTCAACTCTCAATCAGTGTGTGCTGTGTGTTCACCTCAACAATGAGCTGTGTGTTCAGAATTCAAGTGTTTGGGCTGCATGTTCAACTCTCAATCAGTGTGTGCTGTGTGTTCACCTCAACAATGAGCTATGTGTTCAGAATTCAAGTGTTTGGGCTGCGCGTTCAACCCTCAATCAGTGTGTGTTGTGTGTTCACCTCAACAATGAGCCGTGTGTTCAAAATTCAAGTGTTTGGGCTGCGTGTTCGACTCTCGACAAGTGTGCGCTGTGTGTTCACCTCAAATTCGAGCTGCGTGTTCAGAAAATTCGAAGTTTGGGCTGTGTGTTCGACTTTCAACAAGTGTGTGCTACATGTTCACAATCAATTTATGGGCTGCGTGTTCAGAAATTCAAGTGATCGAGCTGTGTGTTCAAAATGCAAACGGAACGCTATGTCATAGGCTAAATGTTCAGAACGAGCTGTGTGCTAAGATGAGCAAATAAACAAACATAGCATGGAATGCATGGAAAATGCATGTTACAACGCAGAAAATGTGAAAGCAAGGAACATACCTCCTGTGCCTGATGGGAGAGGTGGGACTCCGACTCCCGCAATAAAAGATCCGCCAGTGCTCGATCATCGAAATCAGTAAAATGATAAAAAAAAACTACCTAAGGGAGGACATGTGTCGGAGGGTCGTACCTCTCAGGAATAAATGGTCGAACCCTCGGAGGTAGAGCGATAAAATCTGCATCATCTCCGGCGCCTGGAGGACCTCCACCTTGAGGAAAGTGACCGGCCATTTCGAGAAATCTGCAAAAAAGAGTAAAAATGAGCAAAATGAGCCAAAATTGGAAGAAGTCAACAAAAGTCAACTCTCGGGAAATGAAAAAGTCAACAAAAGTCAACTCCCGAGAAAATCTTCCAAATATTGAGACAAACTTACCTCAAGTGGTGAAAATGAGAAAAGAAGCTCCAAAACCAAATTTTAATCGGTCCAAAGTGAAGAGAACTGAAAGTTTTCGCGAAACAACTTGGCGTGGGGTGTTGGAAAACGCGTATAGAGCGCAGATCTAAGAGAGAAAATGCTCTAGGAAGGTAGAGGGACTGATTTCGGCCTTGGAGTTATGAGCATAAAGTGTTTGGTTTTGTATGTTTAAAGAAATGAGCATGAAAGTACCAAAATGCCCCGGATTTGGGCTAGGTGGTCGGCCGGCCACCTTTTCTGGTAGGCCGACCACCCTCTGTACTCAAACCTGGCCGGTGGCCTCCCCCTTGGACCAAACCTGGTCGACAGTGTCCCCAAGGTGGTCTCCAAGATCTCTGCAAATTTTGGTGATGATTGGAGTCCCCGGCACCCGAGAAAGTACAAAGAAAGTGCACTTTTCGTCGCAAAATCCCTCCGCGGGAACTTCAACTCCAACTTTCAATGCGTGTCTCATCGTTACTCGTCAAAAGCGAGGTGTATCCTTTTTGAATATGTTGTGACCCCTCCGGGAGGTAAATCGGAGGTCGCGATCGAGCCACCTTCATCGAAACTTGCATTGCTTTGCTCGTTGTTTCGTTTCAAAATGTGCATTCGAGCTTACACTTATCCTGCATTATTATGCACGTCACTCGCATTCTCATGCACACCACTTGCACTGTTCTGCACGTTTCACGAGTATTGTCATACCCTTGTACTTAACTTGCGTTGTCACGCGCGTTGCTTCTCGCATTGCGATGCACTCACCCATCAACACCGCGTTTGTCTGCATTCGATATCACGCTGAACATATGTTGCTAACTATGTTGTGCTTGTTGAGTTTCTTCCTTTTGCAGGCACGATATTGTATGTACGGTTCATTTGAGGCTGGTGCAACCAGACGAGCCGCACAGGTATTGTATCCCCTCCGTGTGAGACATGGCGAGAATTCAATTATTCTCCGCACTTTTCAACTGCATGAAATGTAGTTTTGCCTTGCATTCTCGCTTAGAACTGTTGCATTTATTGTGAATATTTGCTTCATTACAGCTTGCTGCTTTGCATGGTCATAAGTTACATTCGGCTTTGTGCATGTCGTTTTGCATTTTGCCCCCCCCCCCCCCGGCGCCTGCGGGCACATCTCTTCATTTATCTTGCCTGTTTGTCTAAGTCTTTGGCCTAGCCAAAAATGCGTCGTCTCTGGGCTTTGACATTCACTCCCGTCATGTATGACTTTCGAGTTCTGTCAAAGAGGGGCAATTGCAGACACCCCATTTTTGACCGACCTTAAGACTCAGACGTCACCGATTGAGCGCTTGGTGATGTTGCATATTGTGCTCGTTTTGAGGTCGCAGAGTCACGGCTGCGAGCCTTGCCTCCGGACTTCCGGACTCTTTTGTGCTTTGCCTCGGTTTGCGAACCAGGTCCCGTTTTCTCCGTTTTCTCTTCCCGAAGGGAGGGAGAGGTCTCGTAGACCATCTCTCAGTGGCCGTAGGCTACGTTTCGTGGTCGTAAGCCATTTTTTCCCGTTTGGAGCCCGGTTTCCGATTTTTCAGAGCTGTCGGCCGTGTGCCTCGGTTCGGGACCGCTTAACTACCTCCATTTGCTCCGGTTTTTGGTACACACCTTATTTCCTCCCTTTCGAGGGACACTGTGGCCCGAGAGACCAACTTCGTGGTCAAACGCCACCTTCGGTGCCTAACAGCCTGCTTTCGGGGCCCCAAACTGCGCATTTTGGCCCCCGAACCTTTGTTTTGCATCCGTCTTGGTCCATTTTTGGCAAGGACCATATTTTCATTGTTAGAAAGGTTGTAGGAGGGTGGGAGACCAGCAATTTTTCTGAAAAACCAGCTTTTCTCTGCATTGCTCTTCGTCGCCCGTTTTTCTTACTAGAAAGTTGATTTTTCCCATTCCTGGGCCACTTTTTCTGATTTTCCACCACACCATTGTGTTGTACACACCTGGGAGGCCACCGATATGGGTAGACCGACCAGTAATTGTCCCTGACCCTTTTGAACCCCTCTAAAAAGCTGGTTTTTCTCTCTCCTGAACCACTTTTTTCTGGTTTTTCTCTTCACTGTTGTGTTGCACTCATCTAGGAGGCCACCTTTTTGGGGTGGCTGAGCAGTAATTCTTCTTGACCTCTTTGACCCCTGGTCGGCCAACCAGGGGAGGTGGCCGGCTGGCCACCTTGGCCTTTTGAACCTAGCCGGCCATGTTTGCCCTCTTGAGTGTCTTACAGCTGTGCCAGCTGTCTGCCACTTGCTGTATCCTCCATACACGTGTATGGAGGATGTTCAACCTAGTTTTAAAGCTTCTTTGAGAAGCTTTAATCCCTCCCTTCTATGAATGGAGGCCTCTACCTCCATTGGAGAGCGTTAGAAGCTTTGGGTTGAAAAGTATACATACACCCCTTATATCTATACTTCAAGCCTCCAAGCACCCCTTTCTTGGCCATTTTTACCCTACCACCCCATAGCCTACCACCTCCATCATCCATTCCAGCCCCCTTGGAGGTCATTTGCAGAGGTTGAAAGCTCACCAACTTGGTCCAAAAGCTGCTGGAGGTCAGCTCTACAAGGGTAAGCTTCTATTTTTCCCATTTTTGCATAACTTTGCTCTATATCTTAGCCCCTTTTACTTGCATTTTTGGGCTTCGACCTAAACTAAAAATAGTCTTACATTGAGCTCATCTTCACGTTTGATCAAGAACTTTTTTCTGTTTGAGGTCTTCTACTCCCCCTTTGTGCTCTATCTCTCTTTGAGGGCTTATCTTGCATGATATATTAGCCTTATTTGTGAGCATTTCTTGGCTTCGAGCCAAATTGTAAAGTGCTTATTTGAGCCCCTCTTCAACTTTTTTGAAGGGCTCTTTGCTGTTTGAGGTCATCTACTTCCCCTTACCCTCTATCTCTCTTTTAGGGCCATTTTTGCATCATATTTTGGCCTTACTTGTGAGCACTTTTGAGATTTGATATAAACTGAAAAAAGTCTTGTTTTGACATCCTCTTCAAGTTTCGTTAGGTCCTATTTCCGTTTGGGGTCATTTTCTCCTATGCATGCTTCATTCCTTCATGATTAGGGCTATGCATTAGAGCACTTGCATTGGCCATGGTTTGGCCTCTTAGCCACTGAAATCCAGTGGATTTTCAGTGGCTTAGGTGTATTCTTGAAGGCCAAAAACCAGAGGGGGGTGATCCCCTCTCTCCTTGTCTTGTTTGGTGATCTTTTAGGCCTTCCAAAGGGACCCTATTTTGCATGCATTAAAGTCTTATTTTAGGCTTTATTCTAAGGGTTAGGAGGTCTGCATTGGCTCTGTCCGAGGCCCTTTTGGCATATTTTATGTCTATGATGCATGTGTAGAGAAATCTCATTCAAGGCCTTTCCAAGAGGCCTTTCTTTGCATGCTTCCGAGACTAATTCCCAGGGCCTATTTGGTTGGTTTTAGGGCTGTCATAACCCATTTCCAGGGTTGGTTTAGTCTCTCTAAGTTTCTATCTTGTATGTGGCTTAATAACCCCTTGTATGGCTCTCTAAAGGAGCTCATCATTTTGGCATACATGGGCTGCATTTCAGTGATTATTTGGGCTTATTTTGACATATTTTATTCACTGATTTTATTGGTTTGATGAGTTCTCATGCGCTTCATATACATGCCATGTAAACCATGTTTGCTAGTCAAAGTTGCATGCTATTTTAGCCCATCATGCTAGCATCTTTTGGTCATGCTTTGAACTAGAAATGTTCATGTTTTGGGACTGACTTGGCTCTGTCTTTGTGCTTCATAGGTCCAAATAATTGCATGCTTTGTATAGCTATAGGTCAATACATGTACCTAGTTTTGAGTTTCGGGGCTCATCTCATGCATCGGGTGTCATGTTTCCATGTTTTGGGACCTTTTAGCATCATGTTTCAGTGCTGAAATTTACATGTTTGAATGCCCATGCTTCATCCTTGCCATGCCTTGTGAGAGTTGCATGCTATTCCTTAGGTTCGGTCCTTGGTTTGCGTGCATGTGTGCACGCATTTCGGTAGTCTCATTTTCATCTTATGGCTGCTGATGTGAGTAGGGCTGAGCTCCACTCATATTGGTGTAAGCCCATATTGTATTGTGTATGCCATCTTGGTCTGTAATATTATGTATGCTAGGTTGTATAATTGGAGCATTGTGTATGCCATGTTACATTGAGCATTGTGCATGCCATTTCCCTAGCATTGCGTATGATAGGTTGCATGTTAGGATTGTATTCATGCCATGTCATGGCATATTGCATTGTGTTTGGGATAGGAGTTAGCCCGAACACGGGAAACGAGGGACGTTTCGTACTCCGAGTGACAAAACGTGTCTCAATTCTCGGTCACCGACACTCCGGATTATCCATGATGAAGTCTCGGTCTTGTTATGTTTCCATGTGCATTCATTTCATATTGAGTCGTGCAATTCGACTCCTCGGCCATCATTCATCGAGATGCGTGATTGATGGCACGAGGATCGAGGCAAGCATACATATGTGAAAATACATTGTCATGCCCCTTTCTTACTCTCTGTTACAGAAAATCAGAAATCGACAGTCTTTCGGAGCTTCGTGCATCATTCGGGCTTAATTGTAAACAGAGGCTAATTGGGGGCATCGCAATGGATTTCCGCGCAAGGCCACTCAAGCACGCATCATTCATCATTCGGAACAGAGCTGAGGCGTCCATAGATTTGCATGCTAGTTTACTGCTTTCCTAGTTAAATTTGTTAATTAATTAGGGTTTTGCATTTATTCGGACTGTACTATTTATTTGGACTGTATATTATTTATTCGGACCCTCCGAGCGAGGGCAATGTTGTAATAAGTGTGCGTGCGTGTGATGTATGTCTTCCAACCCCACGTCTTTCTCCCTTTTATTTACCAGCTTATGATGGTTAAATTAGGGCATGTTTCAATTAGCATACAGTATGATAGCATGTTTTGCATTCATCCATCTGTTTTGCATGCACCGGGCTCAGCGCATCATACTCACTACATTTGTATTTCAATTCCGAGTTGAATACTTGTTAGTTGTGGCATTTCACATGCCATCTTTAGAATAGCCGAGCCAATCTTAGTTGCATTTTACATGTGTTGCATTAGGCATTTCTGTATAGTTAGGATCATGCATGGATTTCTAACATAGCTTTTGTTTTTGCTTGGAGTACTCGGTAAGTGTTTATGCTTTAGCATCCTTGCATGCGTGTGAATGACTGCCATGATAGCATGCTTACCATGAGGCTATATGCTTATGTGATATATCTGCCTGAATGCCTGTGGGTGAATGTTGGATTATTCGAATTGGAATAATGCATTGACTGTGAGTTTTAAGCCTACTAGATAGTGGCAAAACCATGTTTTCTAAGCCCACCCCGAGGGTGGCAAAATCTGTATTTTAAGCCTACTTGCGAATAGCAAACCGCTTTCAAAAACAAACATGAAATGTTTTGTTCCAATTCAGGCGATCCAGTCTATACTTGTATGATGTGCGCATCACATAGTAAATCTAGGCTAATAACCGGAATAAGAGCACATAATGTTTTCAAAACTCGATATCATGGTTAGTAGAGGCCGATCTTTGATCGGGCGAGCGGGGGTGCTCACGAAGTGACCTTCCCCAATCGTACCCAAGTTCCCGAGCCGAGGCAATTTTGGTGATGACGGGCATGTGGCCTTAGGCACGAGTCAGGGTTTCTTAAATTTCCCCAAAAATAAAATATTTAGGGTGGCGACTCTGTATCTGGCAAAGCAGTCCATGTTTGGCACTTCTTTCAAAAAAAATCTGTTTTCAAAAATGATTTGCCGGATTTGGACTCTTTGATGATTCATCGGTCTTGCATTGCACTCTACGAGATTAGATACAGGACCGTGACATAAATCGAGTCCGAACTGTAGTAAGGCCCAAGGGCGCGTCTACACTGTTGTTGCCTCTTTTGGACTTCTGGTGATCGACCCGCGGCTCACAAGGAGGTGGTAGTTGTTAGGATTTTACTAGCTGTTGCCGCAGGCACTCGTTTTCAACTGCCATGTCTTCGAGACGCTGTTCACTGCATTGCACATGACTCATCAAGACTTGTATGGCATCCTCTGTGGAGGTTAAAGGATGAAATGGGGTTAGGGGGTCAAAATTCAGAGATCTCCTTGCGAGGGTTTCTTTTGGGCCTAAAATTGCTCTAGCTGTAGTATTATCGACTCTAGTGACTATTGGGTCTTGGTTTGGGCTTGTCATGGATGAGTTTGAGTATTCTCACAGACGACACCAATTGTGTGGAGGTGGAAATGAAACACTCCTTCGATCCAAAAAAGCCTTTGATCTTCTAGCTATCACCTGAAATAGATATAAGACTCCGAACAGTGGTGTCGGAATTAGCATTCTGACAGACAAGTTAGTCCTTAGAGTTTGAGTTTTTTAACACATTGTTGTTTCTAAAGCCTCTCTCCTCCATTTATAGAGTCATCCTTTTCAAGCCCTGTTCCAGACAGCTTAGCATTCCATCATTACTCTGTCAGGGCTCACCCCCTTACATACTTCCGTGAAAGAGACATTGTTGTCCCAAGTAATGGATCAATGTCGATTCTCCCAAAACATTCGACTTTGTTTGTTTAGCAAGGATACGTGCTATTCAGCGCTGCTTCATATTTGGCAATGGTGTAGTCCAGTTGGCCTTGGTCTTGTTCCGGCCCATATTTAGATGGACTTGAAAGTTCTGTTTGCCATTTAGATTTAGGATTTGGTTATGGTGTGCACCTTACACCTTACACTTACACCTTTTGTGAAAAATTAAACCTTACACTTACACCTTTTTTGAGGTTGCACACCATATACAACCCCACTTATACCTTACACCTTACACCTTACACTTACACTTTATACTTATACTTACACCACCTTACACTTACACTTTTTGTATAAATGACACATGGTGTGCAATTACACACTTAAGAAAACTCCTTAGATTTATATTCTTTTCGCCCAGCACTAGCATTTGGATAAACTTAATAATGTCATAATCTCTTATAGGTGCTTCATGACATTGATTGATTGTTTGGTTTTATCAATCATACTGCATTAAAAATAACAACAATTACACCGCAGTGGTGGAAAATTATTTATTCATAATATTTATAATATTTACTACTTTTTTTGTAATTAATATATATATATTTTTTATCCCTACTGCACTGTTGTTTTTCCTTAAAAATAATCAAATAGAACGCTCAGGTACTGAAGCGTATTACTTTATGAGCATATTTGATTGATAGGATTATAGTATGAGATTGAAATTATTAATTTATGGGTCTAATAATTTTGTGTTTATTTTGAAATTTTATTTTAGGATTATTAATCTAATGGATAATTAATCCAATAAATTTGTAAAATTATTAGTAATGGGGTAGGGGTGAGATTATATATTCTGAACTGGAAAATAAAATAAAAAGACTCTTTTACTTACTAATCCAATGCAAATCAAACAATGAATAAGAGGATAATTTATGTTACTAATCCAATTAGATAGTGAATGCCACATAATTTGATGAGATTATTAATACTTTCACTATTAGTCTTGTGAATCAAACATGACCTACATGTATATATATGGGAAAGCGTATGGCCACTTACTCAGTCCATAAATTTATTTCTGAATCATTTTTTTGGATTAAAATGACATAATGTGTTAAATTTAACTTATCAATCTATTTTTTGAAATTCAATAAACTATCTATTGAAATGTGACACATGTCACTTATTTAACAACTTATCTATTGAATATCATATATTTCTCTACCTCATCACCACTTGCTACCCGCCATTGATTTTTTCTGTCAATTTTTTGGCGATCCTTTGAGGCGTGTTTTTATCATAATAAAATAATATTTTACCTTAGATTTAATGTCTTATATATTCTTTGGAATGGATTTGTCACCAATTTTCTCATTGCATATTACTTTGAGTCTAATAAATTTACTTTATTTAAAAAAAAAAAAAAAAAGAAAACGTAATTTTTAGAATTTAATTACGTTATAAATATTTGTAAATATATGGATGTAACGTCTCATTGAAGACATATCCCAAAGCTATCAGTCAACATAAAAACATGTGACAAGCCCAACTTCTCTTCGTTCGCTCGCTAACACTGTTCATGTCGACTGAGATTCATTTTTTCTTTTTTCATAAGTTGTTTGGTTGATTGTACCTTTTTTTTATTGGGAAAATTGTAAATTAGTGCTATTTTAAAAAAATATTTATACATTGATGAAAAAATTTATAATTTTAATTATTAAAATTGATTAATTTTTTTACTAATTTATAATTTTTTTTTCTTTTTCTTTTTGAAAACTTGCATCGAAGTGCAATTTTATCTTTTTTTATTTATCTAAATCACATTTTTTGTTTTCATGTTGTGAGAGTTTTTGGATGATTGGGACCCTATCTAGCTTCCTATATAAGCCAAAACAACCAAGGATAATGGATAAGAAAGCCAAAAGAATGTACAAAAATAAAATAAAATAAAGAAAAAAATATGGTAATGGCATACAAATAAAAATTTTATATTCCAAACAAAAACCCAATCATTAATTATAACTTCTAATTTCAAATGTGACTATCACATTATTTTTATTTTGTCTTTTAGTAAAAAATAATATTCTATAAAATACTTAAAAAAAAAGAAAAGAAAAGGTTGCGAGTTGGTGAAGCGAGGACAAAAATATTGAGAGCAACTCTATTGGGGTTTTAAATATCATTGTTGTGTATCTTATCAGTTGTTATATAACGAAATTTTGGACTTCTAACATCGCTATTTATTGATACATTAGCCAATATCAAGTTAGTAATTAGTTAATAGATTAGCATAATGAAATTTTGGATTTCTAACATCGTTATTCATTGATATATTGATTGAGTTGAATTTTCGACTTGTGTACTTAAGTCTTGCCCTCTATTTCATTTTTAAAATGGAATCCAAGATCTTCTCTTAAGAGAGACATGGTGACCAAAATGTTAACCACACAGGTTATAACACGCTGGTTTGGTAAATACATAACAATATCATCAATATCGGTACATATTCTATTATTGTTATTTGAAATAACATTGTCATTTAGGTTAAAAATTAGATTTATTTTCTAAATTTAATAATGTGACACTCTATTAAAATATCTAAATTAATCAATCATCTTATTGACACATTACTGAATTTAAATATATATATATATATATTTATTATAAGATATATAAAATTTCGTAAATGAAATTAAGTTGACAACCATTCATTAACCTAAATATAATTTTTTTATAAAGAATTATTACCGTCATATCCACTATTTACTGAAGAAGACTGAGCAGTGGGAGAGAGAGGTAGAGAGAGACGAAAGAGACTCATACTTAACAGCGCAAGCATCGCCACCTTCTCTCTCTAATACACTATTCTCACGCAGGAGGCGAACCACCGGTCCAAGTCAACTTTCTCTTCTCTTCCCTAATATAGCTCACCATCCTAAATATATATATCCCCTCTCCTTCATATCTAACTCCCCTTCCCCTTGAGCTCTTCTATCTATCCCCATTCCCTTTCTTTCTCTCTCTCTCTCTCTCTCTCACTCTCTCTCTCTCTCTCTCTCTCTCATATTTGCATGCAACACAATGAGGAAGCCATGCTGTGACAAGCAAGACACCAACAAAGGAGCATGGTCGAAACAAGAAGACCAGAAGCTCATAGACTACATTCGCAGACACGGCGAAGGCTGTTGGCGAACACTACCTCAGGCTGCTGGTTTGTAACTCACTCAACCAGTCATACCATTTGAAATTTGAATAATGAACAACCTTGCTAAGAAGCAACACAATATTAATCACTCTGTTTGGTTTTAATTTTCAGAATTCATTTTTCAGAGAATGTTATTTTGTTATTTTTTGTATTTTATTTTTTTTTTTATTGAATTTTTTTTAATATTTCAAGTATTTTTTTTTTATTTTTCAATACACTTAACATAAATATAGTTAAAAAATATAATATTTATGAAAAATATTTAAAAAATTTACCAAATAACAAAAATACAAAAAAAAAAAAAAAATTCAGTTCATTTTTCACAAATATTCTACCTTTTAGATACATTTAAGTAAGATACATCTAAAAAAGTAAAAAATTGTTTAAAATTTTAAAAATATTCACTAAAAACAAAAACAAAAAACTCAATTTACAAAAAATTAAATTTAGAAAATTAAGACCAAACACATTGAATGGGTGTTTTTTTTTGGGTTTAATTTTATATTTTGTTTTGTTTTGTATTGATTAGGCCTACTTCGATGCGGTAAAAGTTGTAGGCTAAGATGGATTAATTATCTGAGGCCTGACCTCAAGAGAGGAAATTTTGCTGAAGATGAAGAAGATCTCATCATCAAGCTTCATGCTCTCCTAGGCAACCGGTGCGGTTTCTTCAATTCAACACTAACCCAATACCCTCTCCTCCAACCCTACATCATTCTGATAAAAAAATAAAATAAAAAAAAGGGTCATGCTAACCTATTGAACTCTCATTATTTATTTTTATTTTATGTATTTATTTGTTTACTTATTGAACTCTCATTAAGAGGCACAAAATAACAAACAAATTAAAATTTCAATATAATTCTTTTCATATTCTAAATTTTTATTTTTATATATGTCAATATTTTTTTTTACACATTTACTAATGTTATTGACAGTCTAAATGACCATTATAACATTAGCATTTTTCCTTACATCATGATGGTCATTATTTTTATTTTAATGATCATTATTTATGAAAATTGCTAATAAATAAATATCCTTAGCATTTTTCATATAAAATTATGTAAGGATATTTAATTAATTATTTTTTTGGGTCTTTTCCAAAAATTACATAAGGAAAAGGAAAGTAAAAGTGTTTGGTAAATACAATTGTACCATAACTAGTATAACAAGATTTAGTTAAATATAACAAGACTAATTTTTGTCTAAAAATAGATTTCCAAACAAAAATAACTTCCAACAAATAATCATAGTGTCATTTTATGATGTATATACCTAGATACTGACTCTTAAATGGGCACAAATATTTTTAGGTGGTCATTGATAGCTGGGAGATTGCCAGGACGAACTGACAATGAAGTGAAGAATTATTGGAACTCTCATTTGAGAAGAAAGCTTATGAACATGGGTATTGATCCAAATAATCACCGGTTGAATCAGAGTCTCACTCGCTCTCAGAATCTTGGCACCTCTGGCAGTGCAACCTCATCTGCTTCTAAAGACCGTGCATCTCAGCCAATGAAAACCAAAGGGGATCACAACGATCAAGTCTCTGATGCTGGAAGTTGTCTAGAGGACGCCACATGTGGCTTGCCTGATTTAAACCTTGATCTTAAAATAACCATTCCTTCTCCTTCAATTGCCATTATTGAAGAGGAGAGAAAACTAAATGATGAGTCCACCACATCAAGGGACCTTGAATGTGCCCTAATAAGTAGCAGTCCCACTCTTCTTCTCTTTAGCTGATAATTTAAAGGGCAATGGTTGATGAATATATGAAGAATTACTGAAATTTGGATTTAGGGTCTCATTTTTTGATGTCAAAGTCTCAATAAACATTTTGAATTAGTTCCCAAGCCATGGAAAGTTGATCAAGTGCCAAAAGAATTCAATTTCTAATGTTGCAACCGTGCAGGATGATGAGATTCTTCCAAAGCACACATTTATCGAAGGGTTAAATCGTTCTTCGAATTGATGCAATTTAATGCTCAATACAAAATTCTAATTCACAAGGAAGGCATAGTTGCTGTGAACATGAGCACCAAGTTACCGAGCTGATTTGCCAATTGTTTCCTTGTAAATTTTATTCACCAATGTCTACAAAGGCTCATATGGGCTACCGTACATGTACCAATATTAGTCAGTTAGTTTTATTGTGAACTTGGATTTTCATTTCATCATGTGACCATAATTTTATTGATTATCAAGTTTGCTATGATTTCTGTCCTTCATATATGAATTTGTAACTTAATTGCATTCTTATCAAAACCAATTATAGAAATTAATACCTTCAGGAATTAAACTATATATTATAGAAATTATGGAAAATTTATATCTATCATTTAATCTCAAAGGATGTGCAAATATATCGACAACAACCTAGATGTGATGTAATCTCATTGTACTGCTTGTACAACTTTCTTATCCATATAATTTTTTTGCCAATAAAAAAAGAAAAATTACATACACAATAGATACTACCTTCGGTGGGGTTTGGGAGAATCTTAGCCTTCCTTGAAACAAATGAGCAAAATAAAAAATAAAAAGAAAAATAAAAAGTGAAAACCCTAAATTCATTTTGGATTACAAATTTTGACTCTGACAAATGAGCAAAATAAAAAATAAAAAATAAAAAGGAAAATAAAAAGTGAAAACCCTAGATTCATTTTGGATTGCAAAATTTGACTCTTGATCTAAAAGTGCATGATGCAACCTAACCGATAAGAGTAATGGTTATCTGCAGAGAACTGGTTGGGCAAGCATATTTTTAATGTGTTTTTATTTATTTTTAATGTTGTTATTTTTATGTTAAGTTGTTGAAAATTTTTAACAATAACCAAACATTCAAAGCAAACTATAGCTTACAGATATTGAATTATGATGGTAGCTTCTAAGATACATCTTTCCTGGTATTGGTTGCATGCAAATCAATATCGTTCCAACTAACGAAAGATCACGAGGTGCATTTTGACCATGTATTACAATTTCATACTAGAGGAAAAAATTGTACATTTTTATGAGATGGTTGATGACTTTGTCGTCGATACCATTCAATATGATTATGTACTATACGAATAAGTACATTTTGAATTAATTTTGGAAATTTTTTCTCTTCTATCATAATCTTTTTGTGAGTTCCTTCTTCTTATGTATTAACTTTTGTGCAAATTTTGGAAAATTTTAGTCATTTTGCCTCTCTTCTAAACCCTGCTACTGTTTCTTATGCAGAAAAAAAGAAAAAAAAAAAAAGAAAAGGAAAATGATTATCCTAATGAAATAGATATTAGTTATATATAGTTCCAGTTGCATGTTTGGAAACCCCAAACTGGGAGGGTCCAAATTTTAATTGAGTTTACGTTAATATGTATAGGTTGAGAAAGTGCTAAGAGCATAAAACTTGCGCTCAATGGTAGTTCCAGTCACATAATAAAGAGGTAAAAATAAGCACACATTGGAAAGGGCTAAAATAACTTATCCTAAGCTAAAATAGTTAATGAAATAAAATAAAATGCCCTCATCACATCATTCCCCCTATCTTCAATTTTCATCAATAATTTATTTTTTTTTTTTTTTGTGCTGATCAAAAAATAATTGAAGTAGAAGCATATCAGTCTAGCTATGATAACAAAAATTTATCAATTTATTTTTCAACTAGTAAAATCTTCTTCACCTTCTTCTTTTCATTTTGGGGTTTAAAAACAAATTAATAATAATAAAACATTTTAGTCGAAGGAAGTAGAGGGGTTTGAGGGAAAAGGATATAGTAAAACAATTCCAAATTTAATGAGCTGGCTGATCCAAGAGTACGATATATTCCAACATAGAGATGAGGCAATTACTATTGGGCAGTCAACAGAGTCCATTTCGAGACCTATTTCAATAATTTGAATTGTTACTTTTTAAGGTATATTGAGTAGAATATAAGTCTAAAAAATTAAATTGATAGGATATCGATAATCCTTTCATGAAATCAATATAGGAAAAGGGAAATGAGAAATTTAATCATAACAAATCCAATTTATCCCAATTAAATTGACACAAAAAAACTACAAAATCATATGCAAACATCTCCAAAAAAAAAAAATAAACAAACAAAGAACAGAGAAATTGGTGAGGTTCCAGCACAAGCGCATGGGACAACAAAGAAATAAATGGTAAATTACAAATATATTTCCTGAGATTTGCTTAAAGTAAAGATTGCCCTTTGTAGTTTAAAAAATTACAAATACCCTATTGTTAAAAAAATTTTATTTAACTGAATTAACTGAAAAAAAAAATTCATAATTGCTCTGTTATATAATAATAAAATTAAATAAATTATTAATTGAAACATATTTATAACATCATTAAAAACTATTAATTGACTTGATGATTTATTAATAGAATGGGGCGATTTGTTATGAAATTACAAACCTCAAGGGGTGAAATGTAATTTCCAGAACCATAGGGGGCGATTTGTATTTTAATCAAATCTTATGGGGTATTTGTAATTTACCGAGAAATATAAACAAACAACACCATAATCAACAAATAGCGCCCCGCAACCCAAACTTGTTATATATATATACATCTATTTTGTATCGGCAAAATAAAATATATTGATGAAAACTAAGAAAATACAAGACTGCCAAAATTACATCAATAAGCAAGCATAAGGGCATTGAATTTTTTATTTTTTATTTTTTTTTGATCGGCAAAGTAAGAATCTTTATTGATGTAAGAGTAAAGTACAAAGTACATAAACAACAAACATAAAAAAAGAAAGGGGCGTGCAAAAGTATCACGATGAACTAAATCATCCCAACTATGTTGGCACCAAGAAGTCCATCCTATCATTTGCTAGCACCTCCAAAGTTGGTGAGCAACTAACCAAGAGACAGGAGAACAAACAAGGAAACAGCAGAGCAACCTGACAACAACAAAGCAAAATTGACACAAAGACCACCAGTAATATAGCCACAACCAACAAACCAGATCTGAAGGTGGAAAGCCGGCAACAGAACAGAACAAACAAACAGCAGCAGCCATAGAGACAACATCATACAGCATACACCAGAAGATATACACCATACAACAGCATACACCAGCAGCAATCTAGCATCATACAACTCAAATAGCATCATTCACCAGCAGCAATATACACCCTACAGCAGCATACACCAGCAGTAATCTAGCATCATACAACTCAAGCAGCATCATACACTAGCAGCAATCTAACAGCAATTCCACCTCTCACAGCAGTACAACTCTGCACCATCAGCTGCCAAACAATGTACCTTCAATCTACAACAACAGCTAAATTGACTCTCAACTACACCTAGTAGCATAACTTCACCAATTCAGACAATCACCTACACACCCTGAGCCAAAGCAGCAGAAACTGAAGCAAAATGGCAACAGAGTAAACTAGACAGAATCTGAAGCAGAGTAGTAGCAATTCTACTACAAAGCCCTACCGGACACACTACAAACAGCTTCTAACTTGATGGATATTAAACAGAAACTCATTCACTATGTACCTTTGTCCAATTGAGTGAGTTTTCAGCCAAAAAGCTACTCTAACTTTAATAAGCACACACAGATCTTCACAAGTATGCTGCAACCCATTAAAAAGATAATCATTTCTACATTTCCAGAGGGACCATAAACTAGCAATTAGGATTGATCTCCAAACTTGCTTGTCCTTTTTTCTAACCTTCCAGCCCAGCCACTAGTGCATTAGCATGACTATTGAGTTAGGGGAGACCCAATGCAAACCCCACCACTTAATTAGGTTGGACCAAACTTTCCAAGCAAAAGGGCACAACAATAGCACATGATGAAGTGTTTCAATCTTAGCTTAACAGAGCACATAGTCAGAGCTAACTGTTGTACTGAGGATGCCAATTCTATGTAAGTATTCAAAGGATTTTATCCTCCCATTCCAAGCCATCCAAGGGAAAAAATGGGCTTTAGGAGGGGAGGGATTGTGCTAAATCAAATCACGAATTACCAAAGAAGATCCAAGTAGAGATTCACACCATTTAACAGCACTTTTGACACTAAACATACCTGAAAGGTCAGATTTCCACCAGAACAAATCAATTGAATCCAACCTCAATGCAGGGCCCTCACCTAAGACAACCCTTAACCTCTCAGTTCATCTTCCTCCTATGCCAATAAGGGCCTTCTAAAGCTAAGTTCCCAATTGTTTTGATGATTAGCCCTAAACAACTGCAAGTGCAAGGTGATGCCTCTATCCTCTGATAAGTAATAGAGTCTAGTAAATTGGGACTTCAAGCACCTAGTTTCCAGCCAATTATCAACCCAGAAACTAATTCTTTCACTATTACCAATCTTGATTTCAACATTCCCCAAATAATAATTGAACAAACTGCTATTAGAATCACTAACAAGAATAACGTCACTCCATACCCGTGAGATATTATTGGCCTCCATATGAAATGGAAACCATCTACCTCCTTCTAACTGATACTTGCGGTAGATGACTTGTTTCCACAATGAACTGTCTTCTTTCCCAAACCTCCACCATCATTTAGCAAAAATGCTGTTATTCAATATACTTAAGTTTCGTATGCCCAACCCACCTTGCTTCTTATCCATGGTTAAATACTTCAATTTTACTAAGTGAACTTTCATTCTCACATCTGAATCATTTCACAAGATGGCTGCTTGTATATGGTCCAGCTTTTTTGCCACACTTCTAGGCAGCCTAAAGAGAGACATATAGTAAACAAGTAGAGAAGAGAGAACATATTTGATTAATGTTACTCTTCCAACAAAAGACAACAACCTCCTCTTCCAACCTGACAGTTTCTTCTTAAAGTTGACCACCACAGGCTTCCATGTTGCCCTCCTAGATGGGTTGGCTGCTAAAGGCAATCTAAGATACTTCAGTGGGAGCTTCTCATAAGTACAATTCAGTCTAGAAGAATTTTTTTTTACACACATCAGATAACCCTACTCTACAAACACCACTCTTGTGGAAGTTGATCTTCAACCCACAGATTATCTCAAAGCATCGAAGTATTCTCTTCACAGTTAACACTTCAGACCACTCAGCTTCACAGAAGATAATTGTGTTGTCCGCGAATTGGAGATGTGAGATGTTGATGGCATTGGACCCAATGAGTACTTAGCAATTGCATTCCGATTAGGTTGGGACCTGAAAGAAAGACGGAAAGAAAGCCCAAAGCAAGCAATAGGGAAGTTAGCAAGGAGCCAACAAAGAGAAGAGGGAGAGGGAGAGGGGGATAGGGGAAATACAAGAGGCACTATATCACACTAAAGAGAGGGGGAAAGCCTTTCCTTAGCTTCTATTTTTCTAACATGCTCAATATGAAGGAGGAAATCGATGATCGAACAGCCATCAAACCTCAAATTTTCTTTAGAGCAAAAAGCCACTTGGAGTTTGATTTCATTAATAAGCCTTTCCCAATTAATTTGGAGATTGCTGAAAATAACACTTTTCTAGCAATCCAAATGTTCCAACAAACACTGAGAAAGAGGGCTTCCTAGATGGTTTGCTTAAAACCTTTTGAAGGACAGATTGAAGAATAACAGACCAAACTCTCCAAGAGTCTACACATAGCAGAAGAAGATGATTGACGAATTCAGAGTGTTGATCGCAAAAGACACAAAAATAGTCTGCACCTGGGGGAATAATTTTTCTATGGACCAGAAGATCTCTCGAGGCAATCTTGTTGAGCATGGCTAACCTGCAAAACACTTCAATCTTCAGAGGTGCTATTGTTTTCCAAAGAAATTTACCGTTAAAATTAATGGAACCCAAAGATATCTCAAATTTAGTGCAAAAAGATTTGACACTAAAGACACCACACTTGTCTACTTTCCAAAAAAGCCTATCAGTAGACCTAGGTAGGGGGGAGACATTACTAAGAAACTGAAGCAAGTCTCTAAGCTTAGATAGTTCCCACTCAAGAAGTTGCCTTCGAAATTAGAGATTGCAAATAGGACCAATATTAGATAATGAGAAGAGCTCGGCCATTGTGTTCTTTGATTGATGGGAGAGGTAGAATAATCTTGGGTATAACTCAGACAATGATTTTGAATCAACCCAAGGGTCAATGCAGAAAAGAATGTCAGTCCCTGAGTCGATTTTGAGGATGAGGTTGAAGCGAATGATAGAAGAGAGATCACTGTTTCTAATGCCAACACCAATAATACCTTTCCAAAGATAGGAACATCCGTGAAAAATGTAAATCGTATGGAAACCAAGATGATGGAGGAGCACCATATTTTTCAACTACCACTTTTCTCCATAGGGCCTATTCTTCAGAACCGAATCACCACTACCAATTTGCAAGAAGTGCCGTGTTATTCACATTCAAGGAAGCAACACCAAGACCTCCAAAGCTCTTACCCTAAATAATTGAAGCCCATTTTATTAGACGAATTCTCTTTTTGTCATCACTATCACCCCACACAAAGCTTTTTTGAAGCTTCTTCAATTCAGCACATACCGACGCAAGGAGCATAAAGAGAGAAGGGTAATAGAATGTGAGGTTGGAAAGTGTGGCTTGAAGGAGGGTGAGCCTACCTAAACTTGTTACATAGAATGGTTAATCAATTGTTGACACTGGGGAAATACTATGGTATACAGCCATCAAATGTGTGTATCATATGTATATGTCATATATTTTTGTAGTATATATTATGCAATTTTGTGTTAAATATTACGTAATTTATTGGTAGACTTACAACAAGTTGTGATTTATAAATGAAATTAAGCATGTTGTAGTAATGCTATGCATCTTTATCCTATCAATTTCTGCTAAAAAATGTGTGACATTACTACAAAAATGGGTAGCAATGCCACAAAATACGTTACTTCATTTTTGAACCATAAATTATTGTAACTCTATTGGAAAATATACGTAACATTTATTACAAAATTATGTAATAGAAATGCATATGGTACACACCTTTTGAAGAATGTGTACCATAATGTTATCCCTATGTATATATGCATAAGAGTAAAAAAGAGTTTCAAGTAGCACAATCTTAGCCAGCTCATTGGATTAGATTTAACTGAGTGTGGGAATTTGAGATACATGACACGATAACACATCACCAATTCTATTTTAATTTAATCGATTAGGTCAAGGTTAGTAATTTTTCGACATGAATACGAATATGAAATGCCCAATGACATGAATGTCAAATGAGAAATTTTGTGGTTGGGGTGGGTACCATATGCATCTTTGGTTACGACATTTTTGTCTTCAGTTTTGACTTACTGCGCTATTAGTCATGACATGTTATGATGTTGGTTATGATAAGAAGTAGAGCTCAAGCTGTGAGAAGATCACTAGCTCAGTCAGCTCAACCAATAGCTCAGTTAACAGCTGCATTGATAAGATCTTTTAGGCTGCAGTTAGAACTAGAGTTAGGGAAAGTAGTTATGGTTTAGTTAGTAGTAACCTTAGTTAAATATAGGGGTGAAGGAATAATCGTCAAAATCGAATCAACCAGTCGAACCGAGCGGTTCTTGATTTGCTTTGCTTTTTTTATTTAGTCGATAGTTTGTATTTTTTGATTTTATCGGTTACAGTTTGGTGCACAATTCTACAAAAAAGTACACTCAAATGGACCGAACCGCACCAAATAAGAACCCATCTGTCTACGTGTATTAACCATAGCCACTAACCTGTGTCAATCAAATAACAAATAAGTCCTATATTCCTATATTCACACACGATAAAAACAGTTTCTCTCTCTCATCATTAACTCACTCTCTCTTTTTTCTCTTTTTTTCTCTTCAATGTTGGTTGGGTTTCTCTCTCTCTCTCTCTCTCTCTCTCTCTTATCTTCCAACAATGGTTGGGTTTCTCCCGACTTAGGGTTTCTACATCAACATCGATCCACCATCACTTCATCCATTCTATCTCCATCATCAATTCATCATTTTCTCATACCCTCCTCTCATTGTCACTTATCTGAAGTTGGGAAGGCACACTCATTGACTCACTGAGATTTCTTTACTCTCATCGCAGAGAAGTTGATGTTGATGTAGCTAATTTAAGATAGAGCTAAGGTAATTTCAGGTTCTTTTTCAAATGAAAACCTTAATTTTGAATCTAAAACCCTAATTTTTTTTGAAGATTTTAATCATTTTTTTGGCTTTTTTTTTTCATTTTCATTTTTGTTTTTGTTTTTTTGGGAGAAAAAGAAGATAGTAGAGAAAAATGTAGGCCCAATTTCATTGGAATAAAAAGAATTTGAGTGTCCAATTTCATTTTACAAGGATTCTGTAACACTTTCTTTGATTTGGATGCTGTTAGATTTGGGTTTTTTTTTTCTTTTTTTTTTTTTTTTTTTTTTTTTTTTTTGCATTTTGAACATACCCAAAACTGAAAAAATAGGCAAAACCGCATAGTATCGAATGAATCAGTTTGATCCGATTTGTATGTTTATGTCAATCAATTTGGTTCTAGATTTTTAAAAAAATCGAATTTACCAATTAGGTACAAAAATTGTAAGGAAAAAAAAAAAAGAGGGGGAGGGGGGGTGAACCGCACCAATTTCACTGCTAGTTAAATAGCAGTTGAGCTATCCTATAGCTTTGTGTATAAGATGTCAATCTATGCACTTGTTAATCAATGAATAAAAGATTCACTTTCTTTTTATGGTATCAGAGCAGAACAAGTTCTCACGAACAATAGAGATCCAAGAAGGTTAATCAATGGCATCTCCATCATTGGTGACTCCATCTGCTTCCGTTACATCAACATCAACACCTTCAAATCTCATTCTACTCCTCTCAAATTCGAACTCGTTTGTCAATGTAAAGCTTGATTCAACCAATTACATTGTTTGGAAGAATCAACTTCAAAATATCTTAAGAGCTACACAGTTTCTCTGCTATGTCGATGGAACAAAGGTATGTCCATTATCTACTGTGATTGATTCAAACAATGCTGAGATTTGGAATCCTGAATATACACAATGGATGACAATCGATGCTCATCTGCTTAGCTATTTGACTACTACTCCATCATCATCGGTTGTTACCTCTGTTTTCTATTGCAAAAGTCATGAGGTGTGGAGTGTTCGTGCCAAATGCTTCACATCATCATTAAGATCACACATACATTAGTTGAAAAACAAACTCAGTCACATTGTAAAAAAGGAAAACAAAATTGAAGAATACTTGAGTCAGTTTAAGGCTGTTGCAGATCAAATGGCCTTGGTTGCTACACCTGTTGATGATGAGGATTCGATGTTATTGATCCTCAATGGTCTATCGAATGAGTAACATCCATCAAACTAGATCTGAGCCTATTTCTATTAAGGATTTGTGTTCTTTACTTAGTTATGGGTCCATTCATATTGAAGCATTTACCAAGCACACACAAGCCTCAGAGATACCTTTTGCCACAATGCTTCAAGAACTTCTAATAGAGGCAATTACAGAGGCAGAGAGAGAGAGAGAGAGAGAGAGAGAGAGAGAGAGATGAAAGTAGGTATTTCAAAGGCAACAATGGTAATCAGCATAAAGGAGGCAGATCCAACTATTATTCTACTCAAGGAAATTAAGGAAGTTCTCCTTCAACTGCAACAAATGTGCCTAACTCATCCTATAATGCTTCTCAAGTTACTTGTCAAATATGTGGTAAGGTGAATCATTCTGTCTTGGAATGTTGGTATATGATGGATTTCATCTCCTATTTCTCTAGGTCATCATAGGCCAAGGCATATGTTGCCTCAGCACCATCTCCTACAGCATCATCAGGAGATTTACATCACAATACATCCTCCAATTGGTTTCTCAACTCAGTAGTTACAAGCCACATCATTAATGATCTTAACAATCTTTCTCTCTATCAGCCATATCATAGTAGTTATTAGGTCGCTGTTGGTGATAGCAATGCTTTGCCTATTCACCATACTAGTAAAGCCATTCTTCCTACTTCTTTATTTCCTTTTCAATTGTGAAATATGCTTCATGTTCATTCTATATCTTCAAATTTAGTTTCAGTTCATCAAATAATTGCAGATAACCATTGCACAATCACTTTTGATAACGATTCATTTGTCATACAAGACAAGAGTACCAAGAAGGTGTTGTATAAAGGTCATCACTCACATGGCCTTTATCATCTCCCTACTTTTTCTTCATCACATTCTACACTAGCCTGCTTTGATTGCTTAGTGGCTCCTCAAACTACACCTAATTGGCACTATAGACTATGCCATCATTCTTCAAGGAAATTTCAATACATTGTTCAGAATCATAAGTTGTCTTTTGTGAATGCATCTAGTCCTAAACTGTGTCAGCATTGTTGTGTTTCAAAGAGTCATCGACTCCCAATTGTCCAATTCCACTGTTAATAAGCCATTGGCCCTTATTCACACTGATGTGTAGGGGCCTTTTACTTCATTTGTTTTTAGTTACAAGTACTATGTTCTTTTCATTGATGATTTTAGTAAATTTACTTGACTTTTTCCTCTTCATTACAAAATTGAAGTGTTTAATAAGTTTTTGGAATTCAAAGTCTTTGTTAAAAATGATTTTTACACTCATTTACAAGTTCTTAGAAGTGATAATGGGGGAGAGTATCGTAGCACTAAATTTTAATAGTTTCTCAAAAGCAAAGGCATTGAACACCAATTGAGCTATCTTCATATATCTACTAAAAAATGGTGTAGATGAGAGGAAATATAGGCATCTCATAGAAACAACCATAGCTCTTATGCATCATTCGCATTACCTCTCACCTATTGGTTTGATGTTTTTGCCACTGTTGTCCTTCTCAGAAATAGGCTTTCTACTGATAAGCTTGACTTTTTTACTCATTTTGAGATCTTATTTCATCCATCTCCAAACTATGCTTTTCTTAGAACATTTGGATGTATATGTTATCCTTGGCTTAGACCCTATTCTACTCACAAACATCAACCCAGATCAGTGCCTTGTATGTTTATTGGTTATCAACCATCTATTAAATGTCTTGATCCTCTCACTAGAAAAATCTATGTGTCAAGACATGTTGTTTTTGATGAGTCTCTTTTTCAGTTTGCTTCATCTAGCCCTCCATCCACACAGTCTTCTCCTCCTTCTTTACATCAATTAAATCACTTTTTTTGGTCTCCGACTGCATAGTCCTCTAATGCACATGATGCATCACTTGTCCCTATTGTGTCATATGTTTTGCCTGCACCACCAGCTACATCAGCAACCTCTATGTCATCGTCTCTGCCTATAGTGTTGCTTGCAGTCTTATCTTTTAAGTCTCCTAGTCTGAGTCCTCCTTATCTCTCTCAATCTCATTCTACTCAAATTTTTATCTCTTTGATTTCTATTCATTTATCATCTCTTACTCACTCTATTACTACTATTCCAGCTCCTATCCCTACTCCACCTCTTGTCAATGCTCATTCCATGATCACTAGGTCAAAATCTCACCCTACTAATTTACTAGCTTTTGTTGACTTCATTAAACCTACATCATATCAAGAAGCCTCTTAGTCCTCTACCTAGACTGCTGCTATAGTTGATGAGTACATTGTTTTAATGAGGCACGACACTCGGTCTTTAATATCTCGTCCATCCAACAAGAAAGCCATTGGTTGTAAATGGGTCTTTCGACTAAAAAAGAACTCTGATGGTACCATTTATAAGCACAAAGCCAGATTGGTTGCCAAGGGTTTTCTTCAAATAGAGGACACTGATTATTATGAAACTTTCAGTCGTATGGCCAAGTAACCTAATATTAGGCCCCTTCTCTGTTTGGTTATCTATTTTAATTGGTCAATTAAGTGGATTGACATTTCAAGTGCCTTTCTTCATGGCCTATTAGAAGATGAGGTGTACATGCATCATCCTCTTGGTTATGTAGTGAAGACACCCTATTTTTGACCGTTCACTAGACTTGGACATCATCACTTGTGCATTCGATGATTATGATTGCATGTGCTCGTTTTGGTGCCCGAAGTGCTCGGTGGAATGCCCTGCCTTTGAGCCTTCAAACCCTATCCATTCTATGCCTTGTTCAAGGCCAAAACCTTTGTGTTTCAAGTCTGCCCCCCTGGTGGCCAGCCGGCCACTGTTTGAGGTTGTCGGCCACCATTTATGCCTTGCCGGCCACCCTTGTGCCTTGTCAGCCAATGGTGTGGCCTGCCGGCCATCATTGGTGGTCTGCCGACCACCAGTGACTCTTTTGCAGATATTTTGGTGACAGTTGTTCCAGCTGTTACCACAATTGCCTCTATCTTCATACACGTGTATGGATGGATTTATACCAGCTAAGTGCATGTTTTTCTATATATATGGGGTCTTCTCCCCTATTTTTGAGGGTTAGCAATTTTGGAACAAAATTCTCTCTCTCTCTCTCTCTCTCTCTCTATACATTTCTCTCTTTCTCTCTTGAAAATTTGTGCATATAAGCCTAGTTACACTACACTTTTGCCTACACTACCTTAACCAAAGTTGATCATCTTTGAGCTGAGGTTCCTTGAAGCCTTCTTGGAGCTCTTGAAAGTGGTTTGGGCTTGGATTAGTGCCTAATATTGAGCTTTGCTTGAAAAGGTGTAACATTTGCCTCTTTACTTTGCTTTAGTACACTTGTTTTCCAATATTTTCAAACTGTTTTTGGGCCATTTTTGTGATATAAAAACCTCTGTTTTTGTGTGGCTGAAATTGGTGTTTTAGGCCATTTAAGGTTAGGGGGGTGTCTCACCCTTCTTTATTCATTGCTTGTAAGGCTTTTCCACCTTTGTTTCCCACCTTCAAACTATCTTTTTTTTGGGCTTTTGAACACTGAACTTTAGAGTGTTTTCAGTGGTAAAAATCATGTTTTGAAGTTCAAAATTAGAGGGGTTAGCCTCCCCTCCTTGTGTCATGTTTGCACGCCTAGTTAGCTCTATGTGTTTGCTTTATTTTCTAGCCTTTTGTAGCTTAATTCCAGCATGTTTTAGGCTTTATTTTAGGGTGTTTCAACTCTATTTTTGGTTGGTTTTTGCATTTGAGTCTTATTTTGCATGCCTCTAGTGTAATAGTCCTCGCAAGCTTGGTGTTTTAGGCCATTAGACACCCCTTGTTTGAGTTGATTGCCATGTTTTAGTGCTTTTCTCACTTCATTTTAGCACTTATAATCTCTGCAATCTCCATCACTTCTTCACTTTTTATTTGCTTTGAGGGTTGTTTCAACCTTAGGATAACTTAAGCTTGAGATTGAGGTTCATTGCTCAATGGTTTAATCCTCTTTTGGGGGTTCATTACCAACGGCATGACACCTCTCTCTTGCCTTAAACTACCCCTTGTTTGACACATCCTTGTCTTTAGAGGACTTACCATTAATGGACTTAATTGGTTAATGAATGGTCGGTAGTTTAAAATGAGTAAAGTTGAAACTAAAAGTGAGCAAAGATAAGAATTTTGGTTGTTTTTTTTGATGCGTTCAATCAGACGTTAGTTGAACACAAGGAAAATTAGGGCATTTCATACTCAAAGTGATGAAATGTGCCATGTTTCCTAGGTCTCCATTGCCCTTGTTCATGCCTGATAGGGTAATGGTCTTTCTTGAGTCTTGTTTGTGCATTTATTAACCTATACATATTGGTTCCTTAGCCATCATGCAATGAAATTGTTTGATTGATGGTTTGAGGACCAAGGGTATCACTCATTTGAGATGTCTTGATGATAAGGAATGATATACAGTACAAACAACCTGTGGGAATACCCTCTCTTTGCCTTGTTTGCTCTCTGTTGCAGCAAAAAAATATGGTGTGTCATCAGTGGCCAGCCGGCCACTGTTACTGGCCTGCCAGCCACCAGTGTTGGATGGCAAGCCCTCAATGATGGCCGGCCAGTCACCACTTTTGGACTGCCGGCCACCAATGAATTTTGGGCAGTATGCTTGTGAAGAATTGCAGAATTGATCTAGAGAAGGAAATAGTGCAAGGGTTGTGCAAACAGAGGCTTTCGAGGGAAGACAATGGATATTCTTCAGGTGAAAACCGAGCATGCATGGGCCTCCTTCGCTTCCCAGGACTAGTTTACTAGTTAATTAGTTTAATTTGAGATTAATCATTTGTTTGTCGTAATTAATTAGTTGTAGCTAATTAGTTTATAATTAGTTTGTGTTGTAATATTTAATTAGCTTAGCCTAGTTAAAATTCTTATTTAATTAGCTTAGATAGTTAGTTAATTATTCATTCAAGTTTTGTAATAATTAGCTTAGCTAGTTTATTCATTCGGACCCTCCTTCGTGAGAGCGTGATGTAATAATGTGTATGTCTTTCAACCCCACGTCTTTCTCCATTCTATTTATCCGCTTACGATGGTTAGATAAGGAGGATCATGTTTCAATTAGCATACCTTATGCTTGCATCCATTCATCTTGTATTGCATGCACTGAGGGTCGGCACATCATTCTAACTGCATGGTCATTTCAATACTTCGTTGAATACGTGCTTAGACCGCATGCCTTGAATTGATTCATATGCCACATTAGTAACCGAGCCTATTAATTGTATCCTTTGCATGTGTTGCATTAGTCATTTAGTATAGTTAGGAATCATGCATTTTTCTAACTTTGTTTTATTTTGGCTTGGAGCACTAGGTGAGTTTTTAATGCTTTAGCATACTTGTATTAGTGTGAGTGATTGCCATGTCTAGCATGCTCGCTATGAGGCTAAATGCTTACTTGATAAACTGCTTGAATGCCTGTGGATGAAGGCTTATTGCTTGAATTGGAATGATTCGATGAATGCACATTTAAGCCCGCTATGTCTAGTGGCAAATTCGCAAACTTTAAGCCCACTTGGAGTGGCAAAATCAAACCCTTTTTCACAAAACAAACATGAAATTGAATTGTTCCAATTCAGGCAAACTAGGCTATACTTGCTTGTGCGCATCACGTAGTAATGCTAGCCTAATAAACCAGAACAAGAGCATATAATGTTGATAAAAATCATATCATGATTAGCAGAGGCCGATCTTTGATCGGGCGAGCGGGGGTGCTCAATTCATGACCTTCCCCTTTCGTACCTAAGTTCTCGAGCCAAGGCGACTTTGGTGATGACAGACATGTGGCCTTTGGCACGAGTCATGGGTTTCCTAAATTTCTCCAAAATAAAATATTTAGATGGCGACTCTGTATCTGGAAAAGCAGTCCATTTTTGACCATTTGATTCAAAATCGATTTTTCAAAAGATTTTCCAGATTTGGACTCTTTGGTGATCATCAATTTCACATTGCACTTGTGAGATGAGATTTAGAACCGTGGGAGTTTGAACTATAGGGCTTCTTTCGAGCTTCCGAAAGGGGCACGAAAAAGTTGAGCTATAGTTTCTAGCAACTTCAATGGGGATTTAAAGAACTTGGCTCGAACTCATGATATGGAATTTTATCTACACATATGTGTTTCTTTGCATTGCATTTGCACTGGTGTGCCTAGGTCACCGTGTTTTCCATCTACTATTCCTGGACGGTTTGCTGGAGGTTTGCTTAAAAGCTTGCCAAAAGGCTGACCGATCGCGGGGTCTGCCATGATGAGAACACGACCCTTGGATCTAAACTACCACTGTATTGTTTGATCCTCCTTTCACTTTTCGGTGTTAGGTGTGAGAGGTATATTAGGTAGTCTTGCTGAGGTACCCTTTTTGACCATTCGGCCTAGTTGCATATCAAAAGCTGTAAAGACTGTTCCAAACTAGGACATGTTGCTTACCCGAATGCAGGATTGTGTGAAACACTTTTGTTTGAATAATGAACCCTAGTTCTTGACGAAACTAGGATAGGGTAACCCTACCCCATCATAGGGGTGTTTTGGCTCTTACTTAACTGGTATGTGCTTTTAGAGTGAAACTCTACAAGAATGTGCGTATCAGGTGCAAGTTGCAAGCTTGGGTATCGGATTTGGGGATCAAATTTGGCGGGTAGAATTCAGTGTTGAGTACAGTGCTACAGCTTTTGGTTACAACTATGTGTTGTTAATATCTGAGCTGTGGTACTATGCGGTTTCTGATTTTTGCTTTCCTTTTGCTTTATTTCTTTTTGCAAGGTAGTTTATCACAATTGCTTTGGATAGTTTCGTCACCCCCTAAGCACTCTGGACCTATGTAAGAAGACTTTACTGATCTGGAGATCTTGTTAGGAGACAACCTGTGTTTGCTTCACTCCCACCGGTTACTAGACGGATGAGGGTTAGGCATAATTCACCAGTCCAGCAATCACCTGCATCTAGTCAGGGACAGTCTTCTGCATCCAGTCCAATAAGAGACTACTCGCCAATTCTGATGGCTTAATATCCCTCAGTCAACATGAAGGACTTGATTCGTCATCTCCAACAAACCATTAAAACTATGCAGCAAGATGCTACCCGCCAAGCTGAAGTTACAGCCTAGCAAGCCGGAGTGATAAATAGGCTACAGCAACAGCAACCACAACCGGCAACAACTTCTGCTTCCCATGTACCTCTAGTGGGTATCCTAACACCCGAAATTACTGCTAATGCCTAGGCTAAGAATTTGGGCAATCCAGTAGACCCCATCCCACCATAGGCCTCCAAGGCACCAGTGTACCAAACTGAGGCGACATTTGAATTTGAATTTGACCTAACAGTTCTGAAGGTCAACAAACTAGACAAGCTTCTCAAGCGAGCATAGGGTGTGAACTCAATCCCTGACATCGAAGATAGATACACTGACTCTGTAGTAACTTTGCCGGACCGGTTTAAAATGCCATACATAGATCGGCTTGATGGCTCTAGAGACCCCATGGTCCACTTCGGTTATTCTCTGATATCCTACGGTCGATGGGCCTTACCAGACTTCAAAAGCTATCGCTTTTCGGTCGGACCCTATTGGGTATGGCGGCTATCTGGTATGCACAGTTGGAAGACTCTGTGAAGAAGAGCTAGGAGGAAATGTCTGAGGCCTTCATCGCACAGTACCCCTATAATACTTAGATCGAGATCACGACCCGAGATCTTGAAGCAACCCTTCAGAAGCTAAAGGAGGGCTTCTCGGACTTTGTAACAAGGTGGAGGGCCAAGGCTTCTATGATGACTACCAGGCCGTCAGAGAAGGATCAAATCAGAATGGTGGTCCGCAATCTGCAAGGGGAAACTATTACAAAAGATGATAGTCTTGCCATTGTTCACGTTCAATGAGCTCCACGAGATAGGGATTCAGATTGAAGATGCAATGACATAGGGGTTGATAAATGATAAAAAGGAACAGCCCGAGAGGCCTTTTATACGCAGTTCCGATGCAACGACGAGTGGAAGTACATCTGCGCGGCCATCTGATGTGAATGTAGTCACCACTACAACCAAAATAGCCAACCCTTTCGCTAGTGCAAATCCACAAACCTCAAACAACCAGGCCCGATCTCAAAGGGTCTTTACCCCACTATACATGCCTTTATCCTAAGCCTTAAGGGTGCTGATAAAAAAACGGCATCTTAAGCCGTTAGAACTGTGCCTACTACCCGATCCTCTTCTGCCAAAACACAACCCAGCCAAATATTGTGCATTTCACTAGCAGCATGGTCACGATACCGACCAATGCTATAGGCTACATCATGGGATTCAAGATCTCATTGACAACAAGGTGGTAGCACCACCCCAAAAGCCAAATGTGACTACCAACCCTCTCCCAACCCATAACCAAGTTCCCCCACCTCGGAACTTAAACCTAATACATACACTAGCCATCCCATATGACCCAAGCGTATGTATTACCTCTTCCCACCTACGTAAACCAGTTGTGTTCATTCCTGAAAGCACAGACTTGTGCATGATGAACACTTCCACTCTACAGCCTGAACCCGTGGTGATGACAACGACAGAAAGATGGAGGTCGGCCTTGGAGGAACATGTCAGTTCATTGCTTGAGAGCTTTGCAGACTTATCTGAGGGGCTGTATGACCCATGCTGTTACATTGTGCAAGTTGATCAAGTCAAACCCGAACTGGTATTGCCGACAATAGTGGAGGTTAATGTAGTTCAAGAGGATGGCCCGAGCCAAGGTCTGGATGATCTAGCGGAGCTGGAAGAAGACTTAGACAATCTATAGTTCTATGACGAACAAGATCAGGGGGACGTGCAGCTTGACTGGTTTGATTTAAATGGGTCGATGGACAACTCGGGGTGGTTAAGTGATGAACCTAACTGGGAGGAAGGAATTCTACCAAAACCTGAAGAAAAGGAAGTGAGAATAGCTGCAGTGGCCGGAATAACCGATGAAAAGGGAAAATTGCCGGAGAGCACCAGTATCAAGAATTTAGCTCAAGAACTGGGCGCCGTGAGTACCGCGGATACAGAGCAGGAAGCCGCATTGAAGCGGCTTGTGCACAAAGGGATCATGAAAAACAGGAAGCTGGAAAAGCCCAACACTCTACAGGGGATACATCTGAGGGAATGATTAGAACAGAGCCGGATAGCTGTTTGTCGGTTGCCGGAGGTACATGGTGGGAAGATGATGATATGCTTTTGGCTCACACTGATGAGGATTGGGGTGCAGACTTGCTAGACAATACTTGGTACTCTGAGGAGATTGACCATATGACGAGGAGTGGGCAGTATTTCAAACCCCGTTATTTGGACCAGGCTGAGGCCTCCGAGAAAGATAAAGAGGTAGAGAAGTAGAAGGAAAAGCAGTTGAAAGAAGAGGCCGTGCTAAAACAACTGAAGGAAATTTAGGCCGATATTTCAATCTGGGGTCTACTTATAGCTTCTCGCGTGCATCGACAGGCTGTGTTATCAGTGATAGATAAGGCCAAACTATCCATCGATACGACTCTTGAACAGCTCGTGGGGTTGGTCTTCCATGGAGGCACTGCGCCGACTTTAACTTTCTCAGACAAGGAACTGCCGCAAGAAGGCTCAGCACACAACAAATCGTTGTATATATCAGTTGAGTGTAGAGAAAAGTGGGTGTCAGTGGTATTGTTCGATACTGGATCGACTATCAATGTTTGTCCATCGCGTACAGCTTACGCCATCGGTCTGAAACCAACAGATTTCGTGCCTACAGCCCAGGTGATTCAAGCGTATGACAATACAAGCAGGGACGTGATAGGCATAATACAGATCAGAGTTCAAGTGGGCCTAGCTCAACAAGATATTGAGTTCCATGTCCTGGATGTGCCAGTCACTTTCAATTAATTGCTAGGGAGGCCTTGGTTACACCAAGTGAAAGCTGTCTCTTCTGCCCTCTACCAAATGCTAAAATACCCCCATGAGAAGGGGGTGGCTATTGTGTTCGGGAATTCATCTATACATCCTCCGCCAGAGGTAACTACGCCTGTGCTGGAAATTATTCATGGTGAGGAGGACGTTTTGCTTTCAGGGTTCACTCTAGCTGAGGCCCGAGTAGTGCAAACCATTTTGGTAGCTGATGAGGGCTTGTATGTCAGTGCCCAGTCAATTTATTTCATGAACAAGGTCCAACATATTCCATGGAAGGGTTTGGAAAGAAATGGCCAAAAAGGCATCACAGCACTGGCCGATGTGCCACATAATCCGCATGCCTTTGGTCTTGGCTATACGCCCACCAAAGAAGATCGGGTTAGGAAAGGAAAAAAGATAGCCGGCAGAGCCAGAGCTAAGGAGGCCGGAAAACGCTATGAGCTTGTGCACAGACCAATCCGGGGAACCCTAAAAGGTCATTTTGTTCGGGTGGGTGAAGACTTCCTATTTTGTGGCTTTCCTGAGCCCTGGTTGAATTCTGAGAAGCGGCGTGTTTCCAGCTTTGAAATCATCTTTAACTTGCAGTTGGAAGACAATGATACAAAAGAGAGGGCTAATCCAATAACTGCTAAAGCCAAGAAGAGCATAGAAAATGACTCGGACAACAGCGAGCTTGAAGTAGGAGCAACACTAGCATGTCTCCTTTCGGATCTTCCTGCCTACTTAGAGAGCTTGGGGGATAACCTGACCGTTTCCATGATCGGGGATCAACTGGGTGTGAACCGTTCTACCAGCATTTTGGAAGCATCTGAAGCACCATCTCTTGTTTGGCAGCTGGAGGAGGGCTACTTGTCTAGTAGTTCTGAGTCAGTTAATGAACCAAAATTTGATTCCACAGAGTCTGTGGAGTCGGAATCAGATTCTGGTTCTTTTGAGTCTGAGTCCGGTATTCCTGGGGGTGATAACCCGAATGCCAAGGTTTTGTCCAGGTCGTCTTTTTCCTTTGCTTTTGAGTTGGTTGTAACCGAGGAGCTGGATGAGCTGGACTTTGTGAATGAGAATGCCATTGCAGATTCTGAGTATTTCTCTATGCCGCTTATTTATTGCATTGATCATGATTTTAAAAATTTTGATGAAAACAAAGAGAGGGGAATTCCTCTGGTTTTGAAAAATTTGATTAATCGAGAGGAGGAGAGGTCTGCAAAACCCCTTGCTGATGAAATTATTGCTTTTAATATGGGTACTGAGAGGGATCCACGTTTAGTCCACGTTGTCATCAGAGGAGCGCGATCGTTTAGTCACTTTATTAAAAGATTTCAAAGATGTTTTTGCGTGGTCCTACAAAGACATGCCTGGAATTGATCCTGAGATTGTACAATATCGGATCCCTCTCGATCCCAAGGCCCGACCCGTCAAACTGAAGTTGCGGAGAATATGCTCGGATTAGGCTTTGAAGATTAAGGAAGAGGTCACCAAGCAGATTGACGTAGAGTTTTTGCTAATATATGAGTATCCAACTTCGTTGGCCAACGTTGTTCTTGTGCTGAAGAAAGATGGCAGAATTCAGGTGTGTGTGGACTTCAGAGATCTGAATAAGGCCAGTTCGAAGGACGACTTTCCCTTCTGCATATCGATGAATTTGTAGACTTCATCGCAGCTCATGCATTGCTCTCTTTCATGGATAGATTTTCTGGGTATAACCAAATTCTGATGGCACTTGAAGACAGAGAGAAAATTGCCTTCACTACACCATGGGGAACCTACTGCTATCGAGTGATGCCATTTGGGCTGAAGAATGCTGGGGCTACCAATCGAAGGGCTGCAACCAAAATTTTGCATGATATGATCCATAAAGAGGTCGAGGTATACGTAGATGACATGATTGTTAAGTCTAAAGGAAGAGAGGGCCACTACATCGCCTTGAAGAAATTCTTTCAACGGATCAGAGAATACAGACTGAGGTTGAATTCGTAGAAGTGTACTTTTTCTGTAACAGTAGGGAAAATGTTGGGTTTCTTGATCACATAGAGGGGCATCGAGGTAGATCCTTTCAAAATCAAGGCCATCCTAGAAATGCCACCACCAAGGACTTAAAAGGAGGTGCGAGGCTTTCTGGGTAAAGTGCAATTCATAAGACGATTTATTTCTAAATTAACCTCGACTTGTGAACCACTATTTGGTCTCTTGAAGAAAGGAAAGAAATTTTGATGGGATGATTGGTGTCAATTCACTTTTGAGTAGATCAAGCAGTACCTTCAGAATCCACCTATATTGTCGCTGCCAGAGCCGGGGAAGCCTTTGATTTTGTATTTGTCAGTAACGGACACAACAATGGGATGCATGCTTGCTCAGGAATCTGAGGATAGGGTAGAGAAAGCCATCTATTACTTGAGTAAGAAAATGCTGGATTATGAGACCCGTTACACCCTGCTGGAGAAAGCTTGCTTAGCCTTGGTATGGGCTACCAGGAAGTTGAGGCATTACTTCTTAGCTCACTTCGTAATTCTGGTTTTGAGATTAGATCCCATCAAATATCTCTATGAGAAATTAGCGCTTACAGGTAGGCTAGCTCGTTGGTTGCTTCTCTTTTCCAAATTCAATCTTAAGTATGTTACTTGCAAGTCGGTTAAGGGGAGAGTAGTAGCGGAGTTCCTAGTAGATCACCTAGTAGAAGGGGATGAAGTGGTAGAATATATGTTCCCAGATGAATCTATTCTGCAAGTCGAGGAAGAGATTTGGACAATGTACTTTGATGGAGTGTCTAACCAATATGGTTGTGGGATAGGTGTGTTGCTGATAACACCAGACAATCCCCATATACCCTTAGCCTTCAAACTTCGATTCAAGGTATCCAATAACGAAGCAGAACATGAGGCGTGTATCGCTGGTTTGAAAGCCGCCCTGGAACTAGGGGGAAAAAGGTTGGACGTAATCGGGGATTTGAACCTAGTTGTGTCTCAAGCGAATGGAGACTGGAAGGTCAAAGAAGAAAAGATGAAGATCTATCACCAGGCCTTGGATATTCTGATTCCTAGGTTTGAGAAGCTGACTTTCACGTATCTACTGAGAGAGAACAACAGGTTTGCTGACGCCTTATCAACTCTATCTTCTATGATAGACATCCCGCTTGGAGTCCGGATGCATCTGATCATCATTGAGCAAAGGTATACGCCGGGCTACAAAACTATCGCCGCAATAGATGATGCACAAGATCAAAACCCTTGGTTATATGATATCTGGAACTTCTTGGAAAATGAGGTTTATCCACCAGGGGCAAATGCCAACGATAAAAGGGCAATACGGTGGATGGCCGTTCAATTTATCATCTGCGGAGGTAAACTGTACAAGAGAGGTCATCTGGGAATGCACAAGTTGTGTGTTGAAGCAGAGAAATCAAAGCGCCTAATAGGGGCCATCCATGGAGGAGAGTGCGGAGTGCATATGAACGGAGTAATGTTAGCCCAGAAGATTCTTAGGCAAGGTTACTACTGGTGCACTATGGAGGAGGATTGTATTGGTTTTGTTCGGCGATGCCGCAAATGCTAAATTCGTGCTAACCGCATGAATATCCCGCCATCGAGACTGTACAACATAACTTCACCATGGCCTTTCTCAGTCTAGGGGATCGACGTCATCGACGCAGTCACACTGAGAGGGGCAAATGGGCATGAATACATTCTAGTGGTAATTGATTACTTCACAAAGTGGGTGGAAGCTTAGTCTTATGCAGTGTTGAAAGCAGCGCATGTGGCTAAGTTCATCCGAAACAACATCATTTGCCGATATGGAGTCCCAAATGAGATCATTTCAAATAATGGCTCCCATTTCAAGAAAGAACTGATCAACTTGTTGGAGAAATACAATGTGGCTTTCCATAAGTCATCTACATACCGGCCGCAAACCAACGGAGCTATTGAGGTTTCCAACAAGAACATCAAGCATATTCTACAGAAAATGGTTGAGACCTATAGGGACTGGGCAGACAAATTGTAATTCCCACTCTGCGGCTACAGAACTTCAATCCGAACGTCTATAGGGGCAACTCCTTACTCTCTTTTCTATGGGATGGAAGCTGTTCTGCCAATCAAAATAGAAGTTCCGTTGCTGCGGCTATGGCTGAGTGTCAGATAGCAGAGGCAGACTGGCAGCAGAGCAGGTTCGAAGAGCTGATGCTGTTTGATGAGAGAAGGCTGAAAGCATTGTACCATGTTCAGGGTTATCAACAGAAGATTGCTAGGGCTTTTAACAAGAAAGTTAAGTCCCGGAATCTCAAAGAGCAAGATTTGGTGCTGAAAGACAACCGAGCTCCCATCCATCAATTGGACTGGTCCTTACGTCATCGAAACTATCTGGTCGGGTGGAGTTATTAATCTTATAGACCTGGATGGCCTAGAATTCTCTGAACCGATCAATATGGACAAGTTGAAGAAATACTATCCCTGAGAGGCTTGTTAGGCCGAAAACCCAAAAGGGCGATCTAAGCAAAAGTTAGAGCACAAAAATTGGAAATAAGGAAAAACTGAGCTCGCAAGGTTGAAAACCCTAAAGGGCGGCCTTGGCAAAAGTTAGAGCACAAAAAGAGAGTGTTAATAGTCGAGTGTGAACCCGAACCGAACTACGTAAGGCCTGATTCCCATCTTCGGGATACGTAGGCAACTTCATCCTGAAGTCCGGCCGTAAATACCTCCAAATCAACTATCCTGTCCATGTGTCTGATCAGGTCATATTTGTTTGTTTGTCTGTTCTTTACCTGAAAGTTCGGTTGTGATCTTTATTTTGAAAGCTGGTTACAATGCTGAGCGCTATTTAGTCAAGGGGCAATTTGTGATCTTTGGAATTGGGGTTGTACATCTCAAGGATTGATTCTGTGTGTGTCAAGTGGTGATCCTTATCGAAAATGATTTTGAAAAGTTTCGATAGAAGTTAATTTTGCTCAAAATTTACCTTTTACAACTTAGACCATTTTTTGAGCAAAAGGAAAACTTTCAATGCCCACAACTTTAATTTCTTTAATTTCAATACAACGTTGCTTTTATTACATTCATAAAACTTGAAAAGTAAGATCAAAGTAATAAACTAGAGGCATAGATAAGTCAGGTGTTCCTGCATCCCCCGCTCGTGCTTGTGGAAGCTTCTGATGCTAAAGTGGGCCCGGTTTATGCCTCATCCTCGAGCCAAACCAGGCACTCGCTATAAAGGGTGCAGCCGAAGCTAGGGGCAGGGGCCAAAAGCTATCTCATCCTTCAAGTAGTGAGGTACCTAGCCAAATGTGAAGCTTGGATGGGGAATGAAACCGGGTACTCTACCTCCTCCTTTGGGCAAGTCTGATCATGTCCAAATTGACGCCTGAACCAGAATGGAAAGTAGAATACACAGTGTGTCAGGCCGATCAATTGAATGCCAAGTTGTCGAGTCATGCTGTACCTCATTTCAGTAAGGTTAAGCTAGGGGCAACGCCAAGCAATGTCAGCAGTAGACCTGTTGCACATCCAGTGGCACCACCATCCCTCATTCGGGAAATCCACAAGCTGTTGGCGAAAGAAATAGCCTCGCACTGAGTACTTATGGCAACAATCCACTACCTTCAGCTTGTCCATAAGCCACACCTGGGGAGGGATGAAAGAAAAGAGAGATTAAAGAATAGAGAGATGTATGTTGAGAGAAAAGTGAGAAAAAAAGGCTTTGAGAGAAAAATAGAGCATGAGTGCTGAGAGATATGAGAAACATATATGAGAAAGGGTGGGAAACATTACTTGAAGGAGTAGTGGACTTCCCGCAAATTTGGTAGTCTCTCGCAAAGTCTTAGCCAACACCAAGCCAATGAAACTCTTGCCTTCTTTCAGACCTTGTGCCACTTCAATTAGCCGAATGCTAGACCTGCCAAAACTAGAGGCAAGGAGGAAATAAGCCAACATACATAAGCAAAGGGCGTGTTGCCGAAAACCCCACCAAAGAAGGTCGCCTCGATCACCGACGACAGAAAATCGATGAATCAGGCTAGGAATCTCCAACTCTCCGCTGTGAACCAAGGATTGAGCCTCATGAAGGGTGAGCCCACACATCTGTCTCAAACATTGAATGTGGCTGAAACGGGGCTGAGGTATGATTTCCTTATTGCATAAGGATTCCATTAGCACTTGAAATTGTTCGATTGTCGGTCATATCTCTTGCCCCCAAAAGCTAAAGACATGTGTAATCGGGTTCCAACATCTTGCTGCAACATGCATGAACGAAAAAAAAAGAGAGCAGAGAACGGCTCAACGGGAAAAGTGTATTTATGCCAAAACTCTGAAAATTCATCTTTTCCAAGCCAACTAAAGTTGCAATCCAATCCGACAGTTTTTCAGCGAAAAATGGCTCCATTTGTGAAGAATTTGCAGCTGAAATGAAGAAACCACAAAGCTCAACCCTTTGTAGAAGATAAGGCAGCGAGTGGAAGCCAGGTGTCAACAATCTAGAGGTTCCTACACATTGGTCCAGAAACTGTAGACGTCCCCGAACGCATCCCGGGGAGGGAGTGCGAGTCCCCTCCCCCCCCCCCCCCCGGTTCTGGTTCGATATTGGGTCACTACAGTTCAAAGGACTCAAAATGTCACGGTTCTTAATCTTGAACCAAAGAGTCCAACTCTGGCAAATCGTTTTGAGAAGAACAGATTTTGAAAAGAAGTGCCAAACATGGACTGCTTTGCCAGATACAGAGTCGCCACCTAAATATTTTATTTTTGGGAAATTTAGGAAACCCTGACTCGGTACCAAAGGCCACGTGTCCGTCATCACCAAAGTTGCCTCGGCTCGGGAACTTGGGTACGATTAGGGAAGGTCAGCTATGAGCACCCCCTCTCGCCCGGTCCGAAAACCGGCCTCTACTAATTATGATATCCAATTTTGAAAACTTTATGTGTTCTTATACCGGTTATTAGCCTAGATTTACTACGTTATGCGCACAGCAAACAAGTATAGACCAAATCGCCTAAGTTGGAACAAAACACTACATGTTTGTTTTGAAAACGGTTTACTACTCGCAAGTAGGCTAAAATGCAGGTTTTGCCACCCTCAAGTGGGCTTTAGAAAAGATGATTTTGCCACTAACTAGTGGGCTTAAAACTCACAGTTTTTTAATGCATTGTCCCAATTTAGGTAATTCAACCTCCATCCACAGGCATTCAAGCAGTTATATCACATAAGCAGGTAGCCTCATGGTAATCATGCTATTATGGCAACATTCACACGCATGCGATATGCTAAAGCATAAAAGCTCACCTAGTACTCCAAGCCAAAACAGAAACTAGTTAGTAATCATATGCATGATCCTAGTTCATGTTAAGTGGCTAATGCAACACATGCAAAGAATGTAATCTAGACAGGCTCGACTATCCTAGACATGGCATGTGAAATGCTAGAACTATCACGTATTCAATTTGGAATTGAAGTACGATGCAGTTTGTATGATGTGCCAAGCCCGATGCATGCGAAACAGATGAATGAATGCAAACATGCTTTCATACTGTTATGCTAATTTAAATATGCCCTAGTCTACCATCATAAGCAGATAAATAAAAGGGAAGAAATACGTGGGGTTGGAAGACATACACACACTCACACACCCTTATTACAAATACGCCCTCACTCGGAGGGACCAAAAGAATATACAGTCCCAAATAGTACAGTCCAAATACAGAATAAATAAATTATTACAGAAATTTCTAATTATCAAATTAAATTCAGTATATAACAAAAAAAGAGGGGCCTCAGCCCAGCCTCGGGATGCGCGAATGATGCGTGCTCGAATCCGACTCGCCCGGAAACCCGCATCATGACACTGCTACCTCTGTTCTTGCTGCCCTGTCTCTCCAAAAATTGCCAAAGTCCCAGAACACCTTCCTTGCATGCTTCTGTACACCACCGGTTGGATGGAATGGCCACCGACCATGTAAAATGATCACCGGCTGCTTGAGAGGTTATCGGCTACCCATAAAGTGCCGGTCGTCACTCTATACTGCCGGTCAGCACAAAATTCCTGCAGAGGACAGTTTGACAGCAACAGCAGGCAGACAGTGCATGATATGGATTTTAGAGCAAATGTAAGCATGGTCAATGCTCCCTACCATGTATGGGACTCAAGGAAGCATGACCCTTGGTTCTTGGGCCATCAACTAGGCATCTTGGTGCATGATAGCCTAAGGAACCAAGATTGCATTTTAATGTAAAAATGCATGCAAACACACAAATGAAACCAAGACCTTATCATGTGTTGGTCAAGGGCCTTGGGGACCAAGAGTTGAAATGAGTTGCACCACTTGTAGTGTGAACTTCCCTCAACCCTTATGCTTGGTTTGACAACCCCAAACCAAGCCATGAAATGCATGTATGCAACATAGCTCAAATGATGCAACATGGGAATTAGGATGCAAGCACACCAAATGTCATGCAACTACCATGTTAAGCATGCAAAATGCTAGAGTATACAAGATGCAAATGTCATGTAAACATGGACCAATCAAGCAATAAAACCAACATACTACAACACTTAATGAATCAATTAAGCGATAGACATGAGGCAAGCATGTGATGGTGGACTAGACCACAGTGGGGCAGCCCTCAAACCAACCCAAAACAGTGGCAAAACATGCCCAAAATGGTGACCAATTACCTATGCAAACATGCAAGTCAAAGGGCCTAAGGTTAAGGCGCAAAGGGAGCACTCCTTGCTACCATTAACATGGCCACTCATGGGATATATTAGACCACCAAAAATAGATTTTAACAAATGGAATGAGCCCCCGAAACCCAACAACAAGGCGGCCCAAATGCTCTAAACATACAAGCATGCACAATGCTTACTTTAAAGCATAAGAGACCAACATTTCAAAAGATGGGAGAGATGATACATGGAGGCATATAAGAATGGCATAAGGACTGAGATAGCATATTAGATGATTCCAAATCACTAAAATAGCCTAACCAAATGCATGCTAAGAACTCACATCTTAAAACTAACAAGCCTTAATGCAAAACAACTTTGTCAAACATACCAAACATGGCAAAATCAGTGGCCTACAACCTCTAGACATGGCAAAATGATGCTAATATCTTCATGAAGTGAGGCTCATACGTGCAAGAAACATGGCCTAAACTCATGGCTCATTTCTAGGCAAACTAGAGCATTACAAAGCAAGTATAAGAAGCATGCTAAGGACCACAAAACCAACCAAAAACAGAGATGATATATGATCCAAAACACCCAAATAAGCTCTGAAATGAAGGCATATAAGGCTAAAAATGCATGCTACTATGTGAGCCAAAGTAAAGACCAAAGAGGGACAAAGGGGAGGGGGGGTGTCCCTCCCCTATATACAAATCCAAAATACCTCCCTCACCACTGAAAACCCACTGGTTTTCAGTGGTGAGAAGACCAAAAACACCAAGTTAAACAAGGTTTCAAGAAAAGGGGCTAAAATAGCCAAAACAAAGCCTAAGAGGGTGAGTTTGTGCTCAAACCCCCAAGTGATCTTAATGAAGGTTCTAAAGTAAGAAAATATAAGACTTTTTTATGTTGAACACAAAGCCAAAAACACAAAGCAAGACAGGTAGAAAGCTAGTGCAAGTTTGGGGAAACTAAAGCAACATGCTTACCCTTGAAGACTCCTTGAAGAACCAGTGGTGCAGCCCTCCTCTAATGATCAAAACCAGTCCAAAATCACAACAAACAACCCTCCAAGTCCCTCAACCTCGGAGCTAGGTGTAATAGTGTGTGTAATGGTGCAAAAGTAAGGTAAAACACACTATTTAGGCCAAGAAACACACACAATGGATGAGGGAAGGGAAGATATAGATATATATAGATATATATCAGAGATATATAGATATAAGCTCTGGTTTTGTGTTGGGAAATGGCTAACCTCCAACAAATGGAGAGAAGGGTTGCTTATATAGGCCAAGGCAAGCCTAAGACTTAGTGGCTAAGCAAAAGAAAAAGGGTTCAAGGGGTGCAAAGGGGTCTTGGCTTCTTGGAGAAGCCAAGACAGCTGGCCAAGCTTCTCTAAGAAGCTTTGGCCAAGGGGTCAAGCTTCTAGAAGCTTAGGGGGTTCAAGGGTGCAAAGGGTGCAAAATGGTCACACCTGTGCACGGGGGAGTGTGATGGTGCATTCCAGCTGGCACAGCTGGCATGCACCATGTCCCAGGGGTTCAAAGGGTGCATGCCGGCCGGCCAAAACAGTCACCGGCACAAAAAAGTGCCGGTCGGCAACATACAGTGCCAACCGGCCAAAGTGTTTGAGAAAACAGTGCCGATGGCCAAAAGGGAGTGCCGGTGTGGTGTGGGGGCAGCCGGTGGGCTTCAGGGATGGCTAACAAGCCTCTCCCTACCCTCAAATGCAAAAACACACAAGTCTTGGTGTAAAACCAAGCACAGAACAAGTCGGTTGAGAGGTCCTGAGGCACGACGCGCAGCCGGGACCTCCGGGAACTCAAAACGAACACAAATATAGATAATCACCGAGCATTCCAACGGTGACGTCCAAGTCTCGAGGACGGTCAAAAATGGGGTGTCTACAGTGGCCAGCAGGCCACTGTTGATGGCCAGCAAGCCATTAATTTCTTGCAGCCAACAGGTGGTCGGCAAACCCCTGTTCTAGCCGGCCCCTTTCTTTGTAGGTTTGCTGTCCACCTTTGTGCTGAACAGTGCTGGAAGCATATGTTTTGTTTTGCTCTTTGTGTGTTATAAGGTCTTATTTTGAGTCTTTTTGGTTTTGGCAAGTTTGTCGAGTTGTATTTGAGTTGTTTTGTTTATCGAGTTGTTTTTTTTTTTTTTTTTTTTTTATCGAGTTCTATATTGCATTTTGTGTTTTTGTTGTTGGTTGGTTCATCCTTGATTAAACATCTTGTTTTAATCAAACACTCTTGGCCCTTTCAATTCCCTGTCCTCATGATGCAAAAATGACAGCACTTTTTCATAAAATTCGCGAGTTTTTATTTCGACCATGGCTGTCTACAAAAGAGGAGTACAAGGTTTAAAGCAAAATAGAACTTCCTAAAGCTATAAATGTGCTAATGCTACTAACAAAAAGAAACTAAGCAAAATACAAAATAAATCAGCGCCAGTCATCTCAGGCTCGAGAGGTCCTCTTCGTCCTCTTCCTGGGGGGAGGCTCAGAGCTATCTCCATCAGCATCACTGTCTGACTCAGATGTCGAACCGGAACCAGAACTGGAACCCTCGTCGCTCTCTACTCCGGAGCCTGACTCATCAGCACCTCCACTCTCAGATCCTGAGTCACCATCATCTCCACTCTCAGAAGACTTAGACTGCAGAATCACTGCCTCCCTGGAGTCACTAGTCTCAGCATCGTCGTCAGTCAATACTGGCTCCGGAGGGCTCCTCCAATCTCGATCACGACGCCCCTCTCAGCTGCGTGTTGGGGCCTGTCTCTCCTTCCTCTCTGCTACTGGAGGAGGTGGTGATGGTGTAGACACTGTCACCGCTGCCAGTGCTCATAGTATGGATAGAACCTGAAAAGATGCAGTATTAGCGTATCAAATATGATGAATAGTTACAGATACAGTACGATGAAAATGATGGAATGCAATGAGCCAGATACAGTGCAAGTACAATACAGTATGTCAGTGCAGTATAGCAGTGTGATGTAACAAGGGGCAAAATGCATACCGTGAGATGAGTATCAATGCTTCAATCAGAATGCAGTGCACAACAGTGTGGAAAATATTGAAATGCGGGTAGAAAGTAGGGGAGGAATTCCTGAATGCCATGGAGACTGAGTAGTACCTCCCTCCTCCGAATTATACCCTCAAATGAGGCTACTAGCTCGAGCAGTCCCTCAGTGTACCCCAGGGGTGCCTGTAAATGTATTCAGTATGATCAGTATCCGGAAGGAACAAATATCGGAAGGAAAATGGAAAGTTAGAGAAAATATGGTATATACTAGAGGTGCATCGTGAGCTCGGACGTATCTATGCCCGGCCTTTGCTAGCTCAATCGGAATCTGATATGAGGTCCCGACCGACCTCTAACATGTCAGCATGGTCAGGATCTCTCGCTAACCAGCCGCTTGTCCAGCGGGAGGGGCCCCTTTAGTCTTGGCCTTCACCGACCGAGTCCTGCTCACCATAGGGGCACCTACTGCTCTGCCTCCACGAGCACCAGTCAAGGGAGGCATGAGATGTGTCTGGATGAACGTCGAATAATCTTCCTTCCTACGGAAGTAGTCAGCAACCAAGCCCTCTGTGAACTGGATCATCTCTTGAAAGGAGAGACTCTCCATAGCCCTCATAGATGCTGGAGAAGGCATGAACCGCTCATGGTCTGACGCATGAACCGCTCACTTAAGAACCAAGCTCGGCGAACCGGGCCCTCTATCAGAAGCTGAAAACGGGAGGCCCCTCAGGCACCAGCATACTGGTCCCTGACTCCAACTGGCATCATCGCTCAAGGCTACCAAGAGATCTGCAAACAGGGGATATACAGATTATTAGTCATTGTCAATTGTTGATACAGTAAAAATAACTGTGGGTTTTGGGTTACCTCCGCTGCAATCACTATGTCGAAGTACTGGTGGAAGAATGAAAAGGTCTCCTGGGTCCTCTGCAGACATCTGCCGTCGTACCGATGAGAATGCGGTACAACATGAGGCATCTCCACCTCCGGCTCCAGAGCAAGGGTCGGGAAATATGCGTATACCCAAAGCTGCAAAGAAAAGGCAACAATGAGTATACAATGTACAGAAAGTATAGGTGCAGATATAGAAAGCATAATATGGGATGCGGAAAGCAGAATGAGTATACAGTGTATAGAAAGTACAAGTGCAGATACAGAGAATGCAGAATGAACAATGCAGTATGCAGTGTATAGAAAGTGCAAAGCAGAAAGCACAGAAATGGAAGGTAGACAGTATAAAGCAAAAATATAATGCATACCTCCCAGGCTCTCCAGTAGCCTCCGACCCTGTCTGCTCTCCTACTGGATATCGAGCTCATACAACCATATAATGTGGCAAGGCCAGCTCTATCCCTAATCATAGAGCCGAACTTGAGGTAAGTCCACCAGAGTGCTCAATAGGTACAGCCCTACGGTGTTCCACCTGTTCGCAAACATGGTGGTACTGAAGAGGAACATCAAAAAGCCCCGGGCATAGTGCTCGGTCTCCTCTAGGGTCTGCAGCTTTCTCCCGCGAAAATGCTAGACGAACCAGCTGTAGTAGACCAGGGTTGGTTGGAAGAGAGGTAGGCGTGCTCCTAACAGGTGAAGCTAGGTGGCCTTCCACTCGCCCATGTCCATATCGTAAGGGATCGGATTACCCCTACTTCTATGCCTGCAAGCATAGCGAAGTCCTAATTTTCTTACATCCTTTCTGCATGAAATGTGGTTTTACTCGTGATTCTCACGCATGACGTGCTTATTTATTTACTTCTTTTCAAAATTTGAATTGTTGTACCTTGTTTCAGTTTGTTTAAGTGTTACATTTTCTTCGCATTGCATTTACATTCAGGTGTTTCATTGTACAGCCGCATTGCATGATCATAAGTTATGTTCTTGCATCATGCATCTCATTTGCATCGCCCCAGAACTACACTGGTTTGATTCCTTGCAAAGGGATATGTAGGCAGCCAGCGGGCGCAACCATTTATTTTATGTCTTGTTTGTTTGTCCAAGTCTTTCGGCCTTGTCAAAATGGGTCCTCTTCGGGCTTTGACATTTACTCACGTCATTTCATGATTTCTGAGTTCTATCGAAGAGGGGCAACTGTAGACACCCCATTTTTGACTGTTCTCAAGATTTGGACGTCATCGCTTGTGCACTTAATGATTATGATTGCATGTGCTCGTTTTGGTCCCCGAAGTCCTCGGCGGAATGCCCTGTCTGTAGGCCTTCAAACCCTGTCTATTCTATGCCTTGTTCAAGGCCAAAACCATAATGCTTTAAGCATGCCCCTCTAGGTGGCTAACCGGCCACTGTTTGAGGCTGCCGGCCACCATTTGTGCCTTGCTAGCCACCCTTGTGCCTTGCTGGCCAATGGTGTGGCCAACTGGCCACCAATGACCTTTTTGCAGATATTTTGGTGACAACTGTTCCAGTTGTTACCCCAATTGCCTCTATCTTCATACATGTGTATGAATAGATTTATACCTGTCAAGTGCATGTTTTTCTATATACACGTGCATGTTTTTCTCTATATATGGGGTCTTCTCCCCATTTTTGAGGGTTAGCAATTTTGGAACAAAATTCTCTCTCTCTCTCTCTCTCTCTCTTGAAAATTTGTGCATATAAGCCTAGTTACACTACACTTTTGCCTACACTACCTTAACCAAAGTTGATCATCTTTGAGCTAAAGTTCCTTGAATCCTTCTTAGAGCTCTTGAAAGTGGTTTTGGCTTGGATTAGTGCCTAAGATTGAGCTTTGCTTCAAAAGGTATAACATTTGCCTCTTTACTTTGCTTTAGTACACTTGTGTTCCAATATTTTCAAACTGCTTTTGGGTTGTTTTTGTGCTGTAAAAGCCTCTGTTTTTGTGTGGCTAAAATTGGTGTTTTAGTCCATTTAAGGTTAGGTGGGTGCCTCACCCTTCTTTATTCCTTGCTTGTAAGGCTTTCCGACCTTTGTTTTCCCACCTTCAAACTATCATTTTTTGGGCTTTTGAACACTGAATTTCAGAGTGTTTTCAGTGGTAAAAATCATGTTTTGAAGTCCAAAATTGGAGGGGTTAGCCTCCCTTCCTTGTGTCTAGTTTGCTAGCCTAGTTAGCTCTATGTGTTAGCTTTATTTGCTAGCCTTTTGTAGCTTAATTCCAACATGTTTTAGGCTTTTTTTTTAGGGTGTTTCAACTCTATTTTTGGTTGGTTATTGCATTTGAGTCTTGTTTTGCATGCCTCTAGTGTAATAGTCTTCACAAGCTTGGTGTTTTAGGCCATTAGACAACCCTTGTTTGAGTTGATTGCCATGTTTAAGTGCTTTTTTCACTTCATTTCAGCACTTATAATCTCTGCAATCTCCCCCACTTCTTCACTTTTTATTTGCTTTGAGGGTTGTTTTAACCTTAGGATAGCTTAAGCTTGAGATTGAGGTTCATTGCTTAATGGTTTAATCCTCTTTTGGGGGTTCATTACCAACGGCATAACACCTCTCTCTTGCCTTAAACTACCCCTTGTTTGACACATCCTTCTCTTTAGAGGACTTACCATCAATGGACTTAATTGGTTAATGAATGGTCGGTAATTTAAAATGAGTAAAGTTGAAACTAAAAGTGAGCAAAGATAAGAATTTTGGTTGTTTTTTTTGATGTGATCAATTGGACGTTAGTTGAACACAAGGAAAATTGGGGCATTTCATACTCAAAGTGATGAAATGTGCCAAGTTTCCTAGGTCTCCATTGCCCTTGATCATGCATGATAGGGTAATGGTCTTTCTTAAGTCTTGTTTGTGCATTTATTAACTTATACATATTGGTTCCTTAGCCATCATGCAATGAAATTGCTTAATTGATGGTTTGAGGACCAAGTGTATCACTCCATTGAGATGTCTTGATGATAAAGAGGGATACACAATACAAACAACCTATGGGAATACCCTCTCTTTGCCCTAATTGCTCTCTGTTGTAGCAAAAAAAATATGGTGTGTTATCAATGGCTGGCCGGCCACTATTACTAGCCTGCCGGCCACTAGTGTTGGACGACAACCCCTCAATAGTGGCCAGCCGGCCACCACTTTTGGCCTGCCGGCCACCAATGAATTTTGGGTAGTATGCTTGTGAAGAATGGTAGAGTTGATCTGGAGAAGGAAATAGTGCAAGGGTTGTCCAAATAGAGGCCTTCGAGGGCAGGCAGTGGATATTCTTCGGGTGAAAACCGAGCATGCATGGGCCTCCCCCGCTTCCTGGGACTAGTTAATTAGTTAATTAGTTTAATTAGAGATTAATCATTTGTTTGTTGTAATTAATTAGTTGTAGGTAATTAGTTTATAATTAGTTTGTGTTGTAATATTTAATTAGCTTAACCTAGTTAAAATTCTTATTTAATTAGCTTAGATAGTTAGTTAATTATTTTCACCCGAAGAATATTAGGACTTCGCTAGAAAAGAGGAGTGCAAGGTTTAAAGCAAAATAGAACTTCCTAAAGCTATACATGTGCTAATGCTACTAACAAAAAGAAACTAAGCAAAATACAAAATAAATCAGCGCCAGTCATCTCAGGCTCGAGAGGTCCTCTTCGTCCTCTTCCTGGGGGGAGACTCAGAGCTATCTCCATCAGCGCCACTGTCTGACTCAGATGTCGAGCCGGAACCAGAACTGGAACCCTCGTCGCTCTCTACTCCGGAGCCTGACTCATCAGCACCTCCACTCTCAGATCCCGAGTCACCATCATCTCCACTCTCAGAGGACTTAGACTGCAGAATCACTGCCTCCCTGGAGTCACTAGTCTCAGCATCCTCGTCAGTCAATACTGGCTCCGAGGGGCTCCTCCAATCTCGATCACGACGCCCCTCTCAGCTGCGTGTTGGGGCCTGTCTCTCCTTCCTCTCTGCTACTGGAGCAGGTGGTGATGGTGTAGACGCTGTCACCGCCGCTAGTGCTTTTAGTATGGATAGAACCTGAAAAGATGCAGTATTGGCATATCAAATATGATGAATAGTTACAGATACAGTACGATGAAAATGATGGAATGCAATGAGCCAGATACAGTGCAAGTATAGTACAGTATGTCAGTGCAGTATAGCGGTGTGATGTAACAAGGGGCAAAATGCATACCGTGAGATGAGTATCAATGCTTCAATCAGAATGCAGTGCACAACAGTGTGGAAAATGTTGAAATGCGGGTAGAAAGTAGGGGAGGAATTCCTGAATGCCATGGAGACTGAGTAGTACCTCCCTCCTCCGAATTATACTCTCAAATGAGGCTACTAGCTCGAGCAGTCCCTCAGTGTAGCCCGGGGGTGCCTGTAAATGTATTCAGTATGATCAGTATCCGGAAGGAACAAATATCAGAAGGAAAATGGAAAGTTAGAGAAAATATGGTATATACCAGAGGTGCATTGTGAGCTCGGACGTATCTATGCCCTGCCTCTGCTAGCTCAATCGGAATCTGATATGAATCCCTGACCGACTTCTAACATGTCAGCATGGTCAGGATCTCTCGCTAACCAGTCACTTGTCCAGCGGGAGGGGCCCCTTTAGTCTTGGCCTTCACTGACCGAGTCCTGCTCACCATAGGGGCACCTACTGCTCTGCCTGCACGAGCACCGGTCAAGGGAGGCATGAGATGTGTTTGGATGAACGTCGAGTAATCTTCCTTCCTGCGGAAGTAGTCGGCAACCAAGCCCTCTGTAAACTGGATCATCTCCTAAAAGGAGAGACTCTCCATAGCCCCCATAGATGCTGGAGAAGGCATGAACCGCATGAACCGCTCATGGTCTGACGCATGAATCGCTCACTTAAGAACTAGGCTCGGTAAACCGGGCCCTCTATCAGAAGCTGAAAACGGGAGGCCCCTCAGGCATCGGCATACTGGTCCCTGACTCTAACTGGCATCATCGCTCAAGGCTGCCAAGTGATCTGCAAACAGGGGATATACAGATTGTTAGTCATTGTCAATTTTTGATATAGCAAAAATAACTGTGGGTTTTGGGTTACCTCCACTGCAATCACTATGTCGAAGTACTGGTGGAAGAATGAAAAGGTCTCCTGGGTCCTCTGCAGACATCTGCCGTCGTATCGATCAGAATGCGGTACAACATGAGGCATCTCCACCTCCGGCTCCAGAGCAAGGGTCGGGAAATATGCGTATACCCAAAGCTGCAAAGAAAAGGCAACAATGAGTATACAATGTACAGAAAGTACAGGTGCAGATATAGAAAGCAGAATGTGGGATGCGGAAAGCAGAATGAGTATAAAGTGTATAGAAAGTACAAGTGCAGATACAGAGAATGCAGAATGAACAATGCAGTATGCAGTGTATCGAAAGTGCAAAGCAGAAAGCACAGAAATGGAAGGTAGACAGTATAAAGCAAAAATATAATGCATACCTCCCAGGCTCTACAGTAGCCTCCGACCCTGTCTGCTCTCCTACTGGATATCGAGCTCATACAACCATATAATGTGGCAAGGCTAGCTCCTCCCTAATCATAGAGCCGGACTTGAGGTAAGTCCACTAGAGTGCTCAATAGGTACAGCCCTACGGTGTTCCACCTGTTCGCAAACATGGTGGTATTGAAGAGGAACATGAAAAAGCCCCGGGCATAGTGCTCGGTCTCCTCTAGGGTCTGCAGCTTTCTCCCACAAAAATGCTAGATGAACCAGCTGTAGTAGACCAGGATTGGTTGGAAGAGAGGTAGGCGTGCTCCTAACAGGTGAAGCAAGGTGGCCTTCCACTCGCCCATGTCCATATCGTAAAGGATCGGATTACCCCCTACTTCTATGCCTGCAAGCATAGCGAAGTCCTAAGGAGTTATCGTCATCTCCTCAGCTGTGGAGAAGTGGAAGCAATTGGTGGTATCCCACCACCACCCCACCAATGCACCGAGAAGCGGTCGACTCGCAATATGGCGCAATAGCCCCATGCAGAATAAGTCGAAGCTGGCCTTATTGATAATGTAGCAGACACCGGCAGGGAGCTCCATATACCAGTCCCTCGCGGACGTGGCTTCGTAGCCTCTAATGGAGCGAGAATCCTCATGTGGTCAGAACAATGATATACAGTGATATGTGAACAGGTAGATGAAATGCAGTGTAAGAAATACAGTGCAAGAGTGTGATTAAGGCAAGAAATGCAGTGTAAGCATGCATACAATTGAAGCAAGGAATATAGTTAAAGCAAGGAAATGCAATGTAAAGTGAGGAAAGCGTGAGAATACAGTGTATACCTTGGTGGCGCCGTGGGACAAATGGGAGTTCGAATCCCGTAGCAAGAGATCCTCTGGTGCATGTCGCACAAACTCTCTGAAGTGCCTGATACCTCCAGATAGTAGCACATGTATTCGAGGATAGTATGTCGCCGGATCAAAGGGGCATACTCCTAATGGTAATATCTCGGGCTCAGACTCGACCTTCATCTCTGCCAGAGGTGGAATCTTGAAGGGAGCTCCATCATGTGGTAGATTGTCTGCATCTGGAAAGAGGATGAGAAAGTGGTCGAAAAATGAAGAAAAATGAAAAAAAGGGCATACTTGAAAAAAGTCAAACCCTAGGAGAGAGAAAATGGAAGAAAAAGTCAAAGCCCGGGAAAAGTCACAAAACCCAACAGAAACTCAAGGGTAACAAGCCTCAAGTGGTGAAATTCCAAGAAAGAGCACCAAAATCAAATTTCAATCGGTTCAAAACAGAGTAAACAAAGAGGGTTAAGTGAATAAACTTTGCGTAGGGTGTTGGAAAATGCGTAGAAAGCGTGGATCTAGAAAGAATGAATACCTAGAGAGAGAGAGGGAACAATTTCGGGCATGGGGTAATGAGGAAATGAGACCCCGTGCCTTATACTTAAAGACTCGAGCCAAAAAGACCCAAATACCTCGAATCTGCCACGGGTGGACGGCAGGCCACTTTTGTGGCCGACAAAAGCTGTTGAAGGCCGTCAGGTGACCGGTGGCATCCCCTTGTAGCTAGCAGGTCTCTTGTGGCCTCCCCTGTGGTCCTGATGCTAATTTGTGTCCTTGGTTTCCAAGAAGTGTAAGGACAGTTTACTGTTTGGTTCAATTTGTCTCTATGAAAGCTTTAAACTGTGTTTTTCGGTGCACAATGTTCGTCACTTGTCAACGTGAACGAGGTGTATCCTTTAAACATATGGTAACTCTTTCGGGAGGTAAATCGGAAGTTTGCTATTGGATTTGTTTTTGTTATGCTTTTGTACCTTGCGTGGAATATGCATTTTGTTTTCGTGCATGAATATGCATTTCTCCATTGGTGTATAGAATATGCATTTCATGTTGTTGCATGAATGAGCATCTTGCTTCTCATGCATAGAACATGCTTCCATGATGAATCATGCATCGAACATGCTTTTGCTCTTGAAACACGCATAGAATATGCTTCTTTTTTTTTTTTTTTTTTGTTTTACATAGAAGATGCGATTAACATTGTATCTTGACTGTTTGTTTCGCATAGAACATGCATTCTTACTGTATCACACTTGTTAAGTTTCTTTCTTACGCATGTAGAATATTGTATGTATGGTTCATTCAAAGGAATTCCAGGTAAAATCATATGTGCCATTCTCGGATCACGTCCTTTCCTCCTATCGCGTGAGACGCGTTAGGATTGTCATCCTTCTCGGTTAAAAACATTCGAGTGCGCTCGGTGTTCACACCACCCTTCCTCCTCTTGCGTGAGACACGTTAGGATTGCAAATCAGTTAAAAACATCCAGGTGCGCCTGGTGTTCACACCACCCTTTGGCTAAAAACATTCGGGTACATCCGGTGTTCACATCATCCTTCCTCCTCTCACATGAGACGCGCTAAGATTGCAAATCGGTTAAAAACATTCGGGTGCGCCCAGTGTTCACACCATCCTTCCTCCTCTCGGATGAGATACGTTAGGATTGCAAATCGGTTAAAACCATTCATGTGAGCCCGGTGTTCACACCATCCTTCCTCTTCTCACGTGAGACACGTTAGGATTGCAAATCGGTTAAAAACATTTGGGTGCGCCCGGTGTTCACACCACCCTTCGATTGAAAAACATTTGGGTACACCCGGTGTTCACACCACCTCTCTTCCTCTCGCGTAAGACGCGTTAGGATTTTTTGCAGCTATTAAAAAAATTTGGGTGCACCTGGTGTTCACACCACCCTTTTCTCCTTACGCGTTCAATACGTTAAGACCTTGGTTGAGACCTCAAGTGCGCTCGACGGTTACTTCGCCCTTCGCCTTTCGTGCGCGATGCGTAGTTAAGCTTGCATAATTTTCTTACATCCTTTCTGCATGAAATGTGGTTTTACTCGTGATTCCCACGCGTGACGTGTTTATTTATTTACTTCTTTTCATAATTTGAATTGTCATACCTTGTTTCAGTTTGTTTAAATGTTCCGTTTTCTTCGCATTGCATTTACATTCAGGTGTTTCATTGTACAGCCGCATTGCATGATCATAAGTTATGTTCTTGCATCATGCATCTCATTTGCATCGCCCCTGAACTACGTTGGTTTGATTCCTTGCAAAGGGATATGTAGGCAGCCTGTGGGCGCAACCATTTATTTTATGTCTTGTTTGTTTGTCCAAGTCTTTCGGCCTTGTCAAAATGGGTCCTCTTCGGGCTTTGAGATTTACTCACGTCATTTCATGATTTCCGAGTTCTATCAAAGAGGGGCAACTATAGACACCCCATTTTTGACTGTTCTCAAGATTTGGAATCACGAGTAAAACCACTGGCGCGAATTTATTGGAGCCCAACGGGAATGGATTTCAAATTGCAAATATGGGCGCCCAAGGAAAATAAAAGGCGGGATTCCAAGTATTATATTATGCAATCCCGGCGCTGACTCTAGTTATAAGGAATTTCTGGAGAAACATGAACACGCCGGGCTCAAAGCGTGGACGATCAGAAACGTTGAGTTCTATACAGTCGACCAGCCCTTGTTTGCCAGAACCAATCAAGAAGAGGCATCGTAATGCCAAGACGAAGGCCCAACGTAGGAAGATATTCCACTTCCAATGCGGCTGTTCGTTATTCCATACGAACGGATGTATCGAACCACATCCACTGGAGAGAGAGGATGCAGTCAAGGGTCTTCTACGACACTTTGAGGAATCCGATGTGGTTCAAAGCCGTACACATGTCCATGCCGGGGAATCAGGGGGTATACAAGATAGAATGCCTGTTCAATTATAACCTCCGGAAAGCACTGCAAGTTCGGACGTTCACTACGACGATGTATACATGGCTGACATACAGTGGTCTCAAAAGCCTATCGGAGAATGTATTTTCCCGGCTTATTGCACGTAGGATGACGAAGACATTATCCAGCTTTGGGATTATTAGCCCTGTAAATTATTGTCTCGCACTGACTATTGTACTCGACGAGCTTTCGTATTATGTAAACGATTGGCGATGGGAAAATATTTATGTACATTTTAATGATTAAATAATAAAGATTTTTAAGATATATTTAATCAATGTGATTATTGTTTGGATCATCAACAATAATATAATGGGCCCAATTACAATATCCCAAATGAAAAATCATTAACAGGCCCAATTACAGTCTCCTAAATGAAGAGACCCTTATAACATGAACAGGCCCAAATAACTACAATGATTTTTCATAGGCCCATTAAATTGCTCTATGAAAGAAGTGGACATTAAAATGGGCCTCTAAGTATTACAGATTAATATAAATGGGCCGAAGAGACATAGGCCCATCAATAAATTATTTACACATTTTTTTTTATTATACGACCCAAACGTCCAGAACCAGAATGCACAGGCTGATTTTCTGAATTCGCGGTGATGTTGCAGACATCAGCAGCAGAACACGTGTCCACACATTGCTCCATCGTCTGCATAATTGGAGCCATTGCCAGGGTTTCTGGTTCGGAAACCACTTTCAGACCGGCGAATAGAGCATCTTCTTGTTGCTGTAAGGCGTTGATAAGGCGGATTAAATTTTCGGCATTGTTTTCGCCGACGACCAACAAGGACCAGTGCAGCAGTAAAAGATCCGGCTCGTATTTTAAAATCAACTGCCTAAATTGACCGATATCGGACAGCTCCATTGCAAAATAATTATAACCCCCAATTATTTTGGCTTATATAATTTCCCGCTTGTGTTTACCACCGTTTAATTTAAATTTCCTGCTTGCGCTTAACTGTCAAAATGGGTCCTCTTCGGGCTTTGACATGTACTCACGTCATTTCATGATTTCCGAGTTCTATCAAAGAGGGACAACTGTAGACACCCCATTTTTGACTGTTCTCAAGATTTGGACGTCATCGCTTGTGCACTTAATGATTATGATTGCATGTGCTCGTTTTGGTGCCCGAAGTCCTCGGCGGAATGCCCTGTCTGTAGGCCTTCAAACCCTGTCCATTCTATGCCTTGTTCAAGGCCAAAACCATAATGCTTTAAGCATGGCCCTCTAGGTGGCTAGCTGGCCACTGTTTGAGGCTGCCGGCCACCATTTGTGCCCTGCTGGCCACCCTTGTGCCTTGCTGGCCAATGGTGTGGCCTACCGGCCACCAATGACCTTTTTGCAGATATTTTGGTGACAACTGTTCCAGTTGTTACCCCAATTGCCTCTATCTTCATACACATGTATGAATGGATTTATACCAGCCAAGTGCATGTTTTTCTATATATATGGGGTCTTCTCCCCCATTTTTGAGGGTTAGCAATTTTGGAACAAAATTCTCTCTCTCTCTCTCTCTCTCTCTCTCTCTCTCTCTCTCTCGAAAATTTGTGCATATATGCCTAGTTACACTACACTTTTGCCTACACTACCTTAACCAAATTTGATCATCTTTGAGCTAAGGTTCCTTGAATCCTTCTTAGATTAGTGCCTAAGATTGAGCTTTGCTTCAAAAGGTATAACATTTGCCTCTTTACTTTGCTTTAGTACACTTGTGTTCCAATATTTTCAAACTGTTTTTGGGTTGTTTTTGTGCTGTAAAAACCTCTGTTTTTGTGTGGCTAAAATTGGTGTTTTAGTCCGTTTAAGGTTAGGCGGGTGCCTCACCCTTCTTTATTCCTTGCTTGTAAGGCTTTCCGACCTTTGTTTCCCACCTTCAAACTATCATTTTTTGGGCTTTTGAACTCTGAATTTCAGAGTGTTTGCAGTGGTAAAAATCATGTTTTGAAGTCCAAAATTGGAAGGGTTAGCCTCCCTTCCTTGTGTCTAGTTTGCTAGCCTAGTTAGCTCTATGTGTTAGCTTTATTTTCTACCTTTTGTAGCTTAATTCCAACATGCTTTAGGCTTTATTTTAGGGTGTTTCAACTCTATTTTTGGTTGGTTATTGCATTTGAGTCTTGTTTTGCATGCCTCTAGTGTAATAGTCCTCACAAGCTTGGTGTTTTAGGCCATTAGACAACCCTTGTTTGAGTTGATTGCCATGTTTAAGTGCTTTTTTCACTTCATTTCAGCACTTATAATCTCTGCAATCTCCCCCACTTCTTCACTTTTTATTTGCTTTGAGGGTTGTTTTAACCTTAGGATAGCTTAAGCTTGAGATTGAGGTTCATTGCTTAATGATTTAATCCTCTTTTGGGGGTTCATTACCAACGGCATAACACCTCTCTCTTGCCTTAAACTACCCCTTGTTTGACACATCCTTCTCTTTAGAGGACTTACCATCAATGGACTTAATTGGTTAATGAATGGTCGGTAATTTAAAATGAGTAAAGTTGAAACTAAAAGTGAGCAAAGATAAGAATTTTGGTTGTTTTTTTTTATGTGATCAATTGGACGTTAGTTGAACACAAGGAAAATTGGGGCATTTCATACTCAAAGTGATGAAATGTGCCAAGTTTCCTAGGTCTCCATTGCCCTTGATCATGCGTGATAGGGTAATGGTCTTTCTTAAGTCTAGTTTGTGCATTTATTAACTTATACATATTGGTTCCTTAGCCATCATGCAATGAAATTGCTTAATTGATGGTTTGAGGACCAAGTGTATCACTCCATTGAGATGTCTTGATGATAAAGAGGGATACACAATACAAACAACCTATGGGAATACCCTCTCTTTGCCCTAATTGCTCTCTGTTGTAGCAAAAAAATATGGTGTGTTATTAATGGCTGGCCGGCCACTATTACTGGCCTCCCGGCCACTAGTGTTGGATGACAACCCCTCAATAGTGGCCAGCCGGCCACCACTTTTAGCCTGCCGGCCACCAATGAATTTTGGGCAGTACGCTTGTGAAGAATGGTAGAGTTGATCTGGAGAAGGAAATAGTGCAAGGGTTGTCCAAATAGAGGCCTTCGAGGGCAGGTAGTGGATATTCTTCGGGTGAAAACCGAGCATGCATGGGCCTCCCCCGCTTCCTGGGACTAGTTAACTAGTTAATTAGTTTAATTAGAGATTAATCATTTGTTTGTTGTAATTAATTAGTTGTAGGTAATTAGTTTATAATTAGTTTGTATTGTAATATTTAATTAGCTTAACCTAGTTAAAATTCTTATTTAATTAGCTTAGATAGTTAGTTAATTATTCATTCAAGTTTTGTAATATTTAGCTTAGCTAGTTTATTCATTCGGACTCTCCTTCGTGAGAGCGTGATGTAATAATGTGCATGTCTTCTAACCCCTTGTCTTTCTCCCTTTTATTTATCCGCTTACGATGGTTAGATTAGGAGCATCATGTTTCAATTAGCATACCTTATGCTTACATCCATTCATCTTGTATTGCATGCACCGAGGGTCGGCGCATCATTCTAACTGCATGGTCATTTCAATACTTCGTTGAATGCGTGCTTAGACTGCATATCTTGAATTGATTCATATGCCACATTAGTAGCCGAGCCTATTAACTGCATCCTTTGCATGTGTTGCATTAGTCATTTAGCATAGTTAGAAATCATGGATTTTTCTTACTTTGTTTGATTTTGGCTTGGAGCACTAGGTGAGTTTTTAATGCTTTAGCATACTTGCATGAGTGTGAGTTATTGTCATGTCTAGCATGCTTTCCATGAGGCTAAGTGCTTACTTGACAAAATGCTTGAATACCTGTGAATGAAGGCTTATTGCTTGAATTGGAACAATTCGATGAATGCACATTTAAGCCCACTATGTCTTGTGGCAAATTCGTAAACTTTAAGCCCACTTGAAGTGGCAAAATCAAACCCTTTTTCACAAAACAAACATGAAATTGAATTGTTCCAATTCAGGAAAACTAGTCTATACTTGGTTGTGCGCATCACGTAGTAATGCTAGCCTAATAAATCAGAACAAGAGCATATAATGTTGATAAAAATCATATCATGATTAGTAGAGGCCGATCTTTGATCGGGCGAGCGGGGGTGCTCAATTCATGACCTTCCCCTCTCGTATCTAAGTTCCTGAGCAGAGGCAACTTTGGTGATGACGGACATGTGGCCTTTGGCATGAGTTATCGGCTCCCTAAATTTCCCCAAAATAAAATATTTAGGTGGCAACTCTGTATCTGGCAATGCAGTCAATTTTTGGCAATTTGATTCAAAATCGATTTTCCAAAAGATTTGTCAGATTTGGACTTTTTGGTGATCATCAATTTCACATTGCACTTGTGAGATTAGATTCAGAACTGCGGGAGTCCAAACTGTAGTGCTTCTTTCGAGCTTCCAAAAAAGGGGCGCGAAAAAGTCGAGCTACATATAGATATAGCTCAATCTACATTGGTTGTAAATTGAACAAAGCTCTATATGGCCTAAAGCAAGCTCCAAGAGCCAGGTTCTCGACATTTTCCACATTTCTCCTTAATCATTGGTTTAAGGCTAGTCATTGTGATTCCTCATTGTTTGTCAAGAAGACCTCTACTGCCGCTACCATTCTTTTTATCTATGTTGATGATATTCTCCTCATTGCGAGTGCCCTTTCCTATATTTCAACTTTTATCACTTAGATGCATGCTACTTTTTCCGTGAAAGAGTTGGGCGTGCTGAATTATTTTCGGGGTATTTTTGTCACTAAATCTGCCTCAGGTTACTTTTTGTCTCATAAAAAGTATGCCACAAAAATTCTGGCCAAGGATAAAATGTCAAATTGCAAGCCTTATGGCTCTCCTATGGCTCTTCTATAGCTCTCAAATCTATCTTTTCTACTGAGGATTCCCTTTTTGCTCACCCTTCTCCTTATAGAAGTCTTGTTGGTGAACTTTAGTACCTCACCATCATAAGGCCTAACTTAGCCTTTGCAGTCAATCATTATAGCGATTTTGGTTTAGACCCAGTCCGTTGATGTTTTGGATCCAGGTTTCATTGTCTCATATAGTTTGTTCTTGTCTAGTTTCACTTTTTTCTCTTTGAGTTTGGCTGTTGGAGTGTTTTGGTTATGTTTGGAATAGGTTGGTAGCTTCTTGGTCCAGATTGTTGTTGCTCAAATTTTGGGTTCTTCGCTCGAGCGTCACTTCTGTGTTCGAGTGGTAATCGTAAACTCTCGGTACTTTTGCAGACCTGTAAAGACACTGTGAGTTAGCATTCTTTACTAAAGCGACACTTTTTGTGCCCGAGCGGTGTTGGCTTGAGCGACCTTTGTTGAGCTCGAGCAATGGTCTTTTGTCTGCAAAACATCTGGGAGAGCGGTAATTCATGTGCTCGAGCGGTCCCATGTTTTTTTGTATGGACGCTCAAGCGATATTTCTTGCGCTTGAGTGGTCTGCGTGTATATCAGTCTATAAAAGTCAATTTTTATATCACTTTTTCATCTCTCTCTCTCTCTCTCTGAACATTCCAAAACCCTAAGTTGAGACTCTTTCTCTCTAAAATTCACCTTATTTCCACCAATACACCTAGATCCATTGGTTTCTTTACCCTTGTGCCTTTGAGAAAAAGGTAGAGCATGTCTAGAGCTTCATTCTAATTGGAAAATGTTTGGATTTTAGCTTCGTTGTGGTTTGTTCATTCTTTTACTCTTCTAAGCTTGAGGTAGAGAATTTTACGCACTTTAAATGATTTTTAACCTAGCTATTTGTGCTTTGAAACAATATTGTGATTTGGGGATTTTTGGATAAATCTAGGGTTTTGGGTTAAAAATCAAAAGAAGGGTTTTCAAATGGATTCGTGAAAATGGTTGTGGGATTAGAAATGAGGGTGAGTTGTGATAAATGATTGGTCTTTATACTTGGAGTTGATTTTAGAAGGAAAGCGGGTTTTGCCATAAATTTCTCAAATGTTGATTTTGTATAAATAAATGAAATTGATGTTGAAGAGGATGATGCAGTTGGGTATGTATTACCACTCACATCTTGGAATTTGGAAAGTTTATCTTTATGGAAATTATTTATCTGTTTAGAGATATCTGTTTTAGGCTATCGGTGGAGGATAGCTATGATTGTTATAGAAATTGCATGAGAATTAGGAGAATTGAAACTGTTTTCTCATCCATTGCATTGATCATTGTTCCATAATTAACACATTGAAAATGTTATTGGTTAGAGAAAAATGGGTGAATACCTTGGTGAATTTGGGTAGGAGTGTAGTGGTGGTATTAAGTTGGCCTGTGTGTCATTGGTGAAAGTCCAAAAACTCGCGCGGTTAGGTGTTGAGCCTTCTGATTAATACCAGTAAAAATGACAATTTTGTAGTGCTTGTAGCCTACTTGCAGACACGTCTTAGAGATTCACAGTGTTGTATTCATTGCCCTGTTTTCTGTTGTGAAGGAAATGATATTATGAATTGAGATATAAACCTAGCGTTACACGGTTTTGAAAAGGGAAATGAAAATGTTTTGGCACGAGTATTGCATATACATACACCCTATATCTTTGTTAAGATTCATGTACTGGGTTGGATTATCTCTACTGGGCTTTGGCTTACCCTATATGGGAAACCATTTTCGGGTACTGATGATATGCCTCCACCAAGATCATAGCTTGGGAGGAACATGGAGCTGAAGTCTTCTTTTTGTTTATTGTTGTATTTATTTTGTACAAGCTAAGGGCTTAAACTGTATTAGATTTAAATCCATTTTTGTTGTAACAATGCGTTGCCTTGGAAAGATGTAGCCAATAGGGCATTATTATACCTGTTTTACTCTTACTTCATATCTTTATTTATAACACATGCTATAGATTTAGGGTTAGTGTTTATGAATGTATAACTGCATGTGTTATCTTTTGTATTATGGAATCATGTGAAATAGAAGGAACATTGTATTCAGAATGGTATGGTTATTTATTAATATTGCGGATGGTTCTATTGTAATTATTTTGGGGCATTACAACTTGGTATCAAAGCGTACCGGGTTTGAATACTTTAGGTACGTGGGGACTAGTTCTTACCATAATAAGTTTATCTCGCTTGATAGAGATATTTGTATGTGTGGTATGCTATGTGATAACATGCTTATGTGATTATATGGGTATGAGATTTAATTTCTACGATATTGATTGGGTCTGCGAGTTTCTAGAATTTGTTAGAAGAGCACTTGACCACTACTATTTTAAATTGGAACTCTGGCAATGTCACAGGACGATTATTATCTAGAAAGGAAATTCGTATGTGTTTATGTGATTCTGTGCTTATGTGGAGTGAATTAATTGTTATCCATTGCTTTAGGACATGAGCGAGTTAACTTCAGTACATTTGTGAATGAGCTAATCTCTTGTGTCACATTTATTAGGATGTCAGGACATGGATGTGGTGGTAGTAGGCGTGGCAGGTCTGGACGGCAGGAGGTGCCGTTACAGGATGAAATTTCGGCGCAAGAGGAAGGAGTTGGCCAGGCCAGTGTGGCCGAACTGGTTGGTCAGCAAGCCATGGGAACTTGGGCCCGTGAAATGGCCGGAGCTTTATGGGAATCCATGGACATGCTCAGGGTTGAGAATCAAGTCCAAGCCCATGTTACTGAGAAAGGGTCATCTTTCTTGAAAAGGGAGTTCTTCCGGTTGAATCCAAATGAGTTTTTGGGGGAGTCGAAAGAGCCTTTGAAAGCGGATGAATGGCTCAAGCAGATAAGGAAGATGTTCGAGATGCTGGGCACCGAGAACGACGGGCTAAGAGTGACCTTGGCATCCTTCCAACTGAAGGGAGATGCGGGTCAGTGGTGGAAGTTTGTGCTGGGGCGTATCGAGGTGACTTGAGAGGCCTTCGTCAACGCCTTCTAGGACAAGTTTTTGCCTCCCATTGTTACAGAGAAGTTGAGGGAGTAGTTCTTGAAGCTCAAGTAACTTAACACCGGTGGCCGAGTTTGAGGCTATCTTCACTAGTTTGTTGAGGATCGCACCGGAGTTGGTCGCAAGGGAGGAACGCCGTTGCTTGGAGTTTTAAAAGAGGTTGAAGACTGGACTCCTTTTCAAGGTGGCTGTGTCCATGATTAGGGATTACGGTCGTCTTGTAGAGACGGCAGCTCACTTAGAGACCATGATTCAGACCGAGGAGGAGAGAAAGAGGGGCTCCAGCAGTGGAGTCAAGAGGGTTAGGGAGAAACTCGAGATAGTAAGAGGTAGAGGGATTCTAACCCACAACAGTCCCATGGAGCACAGTCCAGGTCCACTTTTCCTGTTCCGAGTTTTGGGTTAGGGAGAAGTGGTCAGGGAGGGATCACTTGTTTCAAATGTGGCCAGCTGGGTCACAGGTCAGTGGTTTGCCTACAGAAGCTAGGGGGCAACATTCTGCATTGTTAGTGGCTCATTCTCAAAGCCAGAGTTAGGAGAGGGCAGCCGCCTACTTGTTATCAGTGTGGGCAATCAGGGCATGTGAGAAGGTTTTGCGCACAATCGAGTGGCATATCCGGTGCGTCTGGCCAGAGACAGACACAGAGCCATCAACCTACATAGTCAGCTTAGGCCTCAAGGGCCATTCAAGGAGGCTTTTCGGCTCAATCCATGCATCAGAATGATGCTCTGAGGGATGAGCAGGTAGAGCAGAGACCAACAGGGCGTGTATATGTTGTTTCCACCAGATTTAGTGCCAACGCCTTCGATATTGAGAGGTAATTTCTTGTTATGTAATTTCATTGCCAATGTGTTGATTGATATGTGTGCATCCCATTCTTTTATCTCATTTGCATTGGCATCGACATTGGGATTAGAAGTGGCTCGGTTAGCATCTCCACTCAGGGTACAGTCACCGGTTGGTGGAAAGGTTATGTTGGACCAGAGGTGTCGGGGCTGTGAGATAGAGGTTGCCAGTCATTGACTTCCTTTTGCATTTGTGTTTATTGATATGTTGAGCTTTGATGTTATCTTGGGTATAGATTGGTTGTCATCCTATCGGGCTGTTATAGATTTTTCCCGTCAGAGGGTTACTGTATGTATCTCAAGTGGTGATTGTTTTTATTTGCTGGGAGATATAGTTGATAGAGCTTTGTTGCCAGTCTGTGATCTGCATGGTCGGGGTGAACTTAGTCTTCTTTTTGCTACATTTTTGGGTGTTGAGAGTGATGTGGTCCCAGTTGAGTTGTCGAGGCTAAGTTGTGAATTCCTGGACGTCTTTCCCGAGGATCTCACTAATTTGCCACCTCACAGTGAGATAGAGTTCTCTATAGATTTAGTGCCTGGTACGACAACAATTTTCAGTGCACCGTATAGATTTGCATCTGCTGAGTTAAGCGAGTTGAAGGTTTAACTCCAAGAACTATTAGATAAGGGTTTTATCCACCCTAGTACATCGCCTTGGGGAGCACCGATTCTCTTTGCTAAGAAGAAGGATGGTACTTTGCGACTTTGTATTGATTATCGGAAATTGAAATGGATAACTGTTAAGAACAAGTACCCAATGCCTCGTATAGATGATTTGTTTGACCAGTTGAAGGGGTCTTATTGTTTTTCTAAGATAGAGTTGAAATCGGGTTATCACTAGTTGAGAGTGAAGGAGGGGGACATCCAAAAAATAGCATTCCATACGCAGTATGACCATTATGAGTTACTAGTTATGCCTTTTGGGTTAACCAATGCATCGGCCTTGTTTATGGATTTGATGAATCGGATCTTTCGTGAGTTCCTTGGCCGTTTTGTGGTTGTCTTCATTGATGACATCTTGATTTACTCACCCTCTGAGGAAGAATACGAGGAACACTTATGAGTTGTGCTTGAGTTACTTAGAGCCCACAAACTGTATGCTAAGTTCGAGAAGTGTGAGTTCTGGTTGAAGGAGGTGAAATTCCTAGGCTATGTGGTGTCCGGGGAAGGGGTGACTGTAGATTCCTCTAAGATCGAAGCAGTACAAGATTGGGAACAACTTAAGATTGCCTTTGAGATTCGTAGTTTCTTGGGGTTAGCTGGTATTACCGTCGGTTTGTGAAAGATTTCTCTAAGTTAGCTTCACCTTTGACTAGACTGACGAGAAAGGGAATCAAGTTTGTATGTTGGGAGACTTGTGAAAAGTCATTCGAGGAACTTAAGGTTAGACTTACCATTGCTCCGGTGTTGATTATTCTGGAGAGGAGTTTGGGCTATTTAGTGCATTGTGATGCTTCACGAGAAGGTTTAGTTTGTGTTTTGATGCAAAAGGAGAAGGCAGTAGCCTATGGCTCACGACAGTTGAAAACACACGAGAGAAACTATCCTACTCATGACCTAGAGTTAGCAATGGTGATCTTTGCCTTGAAGATTTGGAGATATTATTTATATGGTGAGAAGTTTGAGCTATTCTCCAATCACAAGAGTTTGAAACATCTATTTTCGCAAAAAGATCTGAATTTGAGGTAGAGAAGGTAGATGGAGTTCATGGAAGATTATGACTTTGAGTTTCATTACCATCCAGGGAAAGCCAACATAGTGGCTGATGCCTCGAGTGGGAAGCCCTTTAGCAGTGTAGCTAGTATTGCCATTCGGGAATGAGAGATATTGGGTGGTATTGGGGAGTTTGACTTGCATCTTGGCAAGTCCGTTGAGTCAGCTACCTTGTTTATAGTAGTTGCACAGCCTACTTTGGTGAGCCGAGTTATCGAAGCACAGAGGGGTGATCACGAGGTAGAAACCCTCCGAGAGAAGATATCTAGTAGGAAAGTAGAGAAAGGCTCAAGCGTGTATTCTGATTCAAGTGTTAGATACCTCAATCGTCTTTTCATGCTGGAGTCTTGTAGAGAGGAGGTAATCCGAGAGTTTCACCATTCACGCTTTGCGGTATATCAGGGAGGCACAAAGATGTATCACGACCTTAGTCGTTAGTTTTGGTGGAAGGGGATGAAGAAGGACGTTGCCTTGTTTGTATCGAGGTGCCTTACTTGTCAACAAGTGAAGACCGAGCATTAGAGGCCAGTGGGTTTGTTGCGACCCTTGCTTATAGCCGAGTGGAAGTGGGAGTTGTTATTGATCTTCCAAGGACTCAATGGGGTAATGATGCGATTTGGGTGATAGTTGATCGGTTAACTAAGTGAACGCACTTTGTACCTATGCACATGAGTCACTCAGTAGATTTCCTTGCCGACCTATACGTTAGGGACATTGTTCGACTTCATGGGGTCCTAGTAACGATTGTCACAGATAGATATCCACGTTTTACGACTCAATTGTGGCAGAGTCTACAGAATGCTTTGGGCACTAGACTGACTTTTAGTACCGCTTCTCATCCCCAAACTGATAGGCAGTCAGAGCGTACCATTCAGATTCTTGAGGATATGCTTCGGGGTTGTGTTCTTGATTTTAAGGGGTCATGGGAGAGGCATTTGCCATTAGTAGAGTTTGCCTATAACAATAGGTTCCAAGCGAGCATTGGCATGGCACCTTTTGAGGTCTTCTATGGCCGACCGTGTGGATCTCTTGTGTGTTGAGCTGAGGCGGGTGATGCACCTATGATAGGTCTTGAGTTAGTCTGGGGAACGACGGAGAAGGTTGCACTTATTCGTAAGAAGTTGGTCACGACTTAGAGTCGCTAGAAGAGCTATGCCGATCATAGGAGAAGATTGTTGTCCTTTAAGGTAGGAGATCATGTCTTTTTGAAAATATCACCTAGATGGGGTTTGATGAGGTTTGGGAAGAGCAGGAAGTTGTCCCTTAGATTTATTGGGCCTTTTGAGATCCTAGAGTAGATTGGAGAGGTAGCTTATCGTTTGGGCTTGCCGCCACAGCTTTTCGGAGTTCATGACGTGTTTCATATCTGTATGCTCCAGAAGTATGAGCTGGATCCATCACACGTGTTGGATTAGACCGAGTTAGAGGTTGATGAGGACACCTCGTATGAGGACAGACTGATTAGGATCTTAGACACTTGAGACCAAGTCTTGCTTGGCAAGACAATTCCTTTGGTAAAGGTGTTGTGGAGGTATCACGGGGTTGAGGAAGCAACTTGGAAGCTTGAGTTGGAATTCCGTGAGAAATATTCAGACCTATTTGTTGGTATTTGAATATGTATTGAAACTTTTGCTATGTCGATTTAATATAAACATGGTATATGTTTTGGAAATGTGAATTGTATATTCAGTAAGGAGCATGTGTCTATCATGGTGATGGGAATGAATGACCGGTGGATGGGTCATGGTGTTGAATTTGATTTACTATCATTGTTGTAATTGCTTTAAACATGGTTTTGTTGTTTCATTCAAATTTCAGGGATGAAATTCCTTAAAGAGGGAAGGTTATAGCGATTCTGGTTTAGACCTGATCCGTTGATGTTTTGGATCCTGGTTTCATTGTCTCATATAGTTGTTCTTGTCTGGTTTCAATTTTTCATCTTTGAGTTTGGCTGTTGGAGTGTATTTGTTATGTTTAGAACAGGTTTGTCATGACCCAAACCCATCCCTGTGGATTAAAGTCATAACTAGCCAGTAATAACGAGATTACCTATGGCCTCAGTCAAAAATCAAATCATATTTAATAATAGGGGGCCAAAATGCGGAAGCAGAACTTGTAGAGGATTGTCTAACGAGCCGTGCATACATGGCATAACAAAAATTTTCTCATTTATGTAATAACTCACACTATACAAACATCCATAGTATGTATTACATAAGTCCAAGATCATTCAAAAGTCAATATTAACAAAAACGAAGGTTGTACAAAAACTTGGTCACATATGATCACAAAAGAAACAAAAAGGAAATCAAAAGTCTCTTGCGTAAGGCGACCTTGGTTAACTCCTCATGACTTGGTTTCTCACACATCACTGGGGCTAGGGCTGGACATCCCGCTGCTCACCTAAATATATATATAAATAAAGAGTGAGCTAATGCCCAGTGAATAATACCAAAGTAGAGGAGTTCATGAATGAGATTTATCAAGCCATAATCCATAAACTATGCTTGTTAATCAATATGAAAGGCAAACGACCTTAGGTCTAATATATCATATCCAAATTCAAAACGACCTCGGGTCTAATTAGTCTACAAAATGACCTTGGGTCCATTATGTGCAAAATGATCTTTTGTCCAGTTCATATGCAAAACGACCTTGGGTCCATTGCATGCAAAACAACCTTGGGTCCAACATTTCATATTCATATTTATGCGCACTTTTAGATCCATGATCATGTTCACTTTCGCATTGAAAACGACCTTGGGTCCAATCAATTCCTTATTCAAAACGGCCTTTAGCCCATTTAACTGTCATACAAAATGGCCTTAGGCCCAATATATATCCTTATCAAGTAAACCAAATGGCCTTGGGCCCATTTCATATTCAAACATCAATCATTTCACATATCTCATTACGAATCAAGTAGATAGAATACTCATTCATATTACCAATTTAGAAGTTTAGAAACTTACCACATAGCACATAGGTAACGTTTAGAAAATAATGCATACACAAAATATCTTTTCTAAGATATTACTCACAGTGTTCCAGTGTTTGATTCGTCCTTGCACTTGACCCTACATTATTCATAACGCATTGGGTCATAATAGAATTCAATCCATTCTTTAGTTTACTTAACTTTCTTAGGCTTCTTTTGTGCCCTTTAATTCATTTAGGACGCTCAATGCGTGCCTAAGAATAGTTAGAAGAGGAAGGGAACGAAAATTGGGACATAAAATAGTTTTTCAAAAGTTTCTGAAACAAGGCACTTCGCTCGAGCGCAGCTTTGGTGACTCGAGCGGTCTGTAAAAGTATTGGTTGCATGATTTTTATTCTCGAGCGAGACTTCTCGAGTGATGAGCCGTGCAAAATAGGGTGCGCTCGCCCACAAAGGTTGCCCCTCGAGCTACCGTGCAATTCTCTGCAAAACTTCTGGGAGCTTGATTTTTACGCTCGAGTGGATAGGTCGAATTCTGAAATTTCCAGAATTTTGTTTGAAGTTCAAAACTTGTTTCCAAAGGCTCAAAGCTTGCAAGTTTGGTACAAAAACATGGGAAAACATTGTATAACATGAAAACATAAATAATTTGAAACCAATTGTCCAAAATCATGGTCTATTTCCCAAATCATTTCAAATTCTTCTTGCAAAGTTCAAAACTCATGCAATCAAGCTTCATAACTTCATGAATCAGGCATACATGTGAAATATAGACTCCAGTTCCATTTCAAATGATACAAATGATACTTAAAATCGTGAAGCTCAACAAAATTATGCATGCATGTGTGATTTGGCACCCAATTCATCATGTTAAACTTGTATCCTACATTAATTCACCAATTCTTCTTGAATACACATGATTATGGACTTAAACTCATGAATTAAAGCTCAAATACTCAATTGGAGTCTTCAATCCTTCCAACTCTAGCAAATTCTTGAGTATAGCTTCCCAAAACTTCAACTTCTAAGTCAATTCCTAAAGAATTTGGCCTCTCTCTCTCTCTCTCTAAATAAAGTGTTCTCTCTCTCTAAAACTCTCTTGATAGATTTTTTATCTCAAAGATATGAGCCAAGCTCCTAATTAGCACATATATAGCTCTCACTAATCATATTGCCTAATCAAAGCTTAGGCCTAATCAAATGAAATTAATTAAATCAAATTAATCTAATTATTTTGATCCAAATCAATTTTTAATTAAACTGCACCATATGCTTTGAAAATTATGCTAATCACAATGGTACAATCAATTTTGGCTTCTGACGACTCTATGACCCTCAATTTCAATTTACTATAGCATACAAAATAGTTTTCCTACGATGGATAGATATGAATTGAAAACAATACATAATCACATAATTAGCATATAAATTCATATCAAGCACATAATCACAGTATAATTAACAATTACTAGTATATAATAGAACGGGGTTATCACAAGTTTGGTAGCCTGTTGGTCCAAATTGTTGTTGCCTAGATTTTGGCTTCTTCGCTTGAGCGTCACTTCTTGCGCTCGAGCGGTAATCACAAACTCTTAGTACTTTTGCAGGCCTATAGAGATATTGGGAGTTGGCATTTTTCGCTCAAGCAACACTTTTTGCGCTCGAACGGTGTTGGCTCAAGCGGCCTTTGTTGGGGTCGAGCGGTGGTCTTTTATCTTCAAAACTTCTGGGAGTTTGTATTGTTCGCTTGAGCGGTAATTCCTACGCTCAAGCGGTCTGATGTTTTTGTGTCTGGAAGTTCAAGCGACATTTCTTGCGCTAGAGCGGTCTGCGCGTATATCAATCTGTAAAAGTTATTTCTGCATCACTTTTCCATCTCTCTCTCTCTCTCAACATTTCAAAACCATGAGTTGAGACTCTCTCTCTAAAACTCACATTCTCTCCACCAATACAACTAGATCCATTGGTTTCTCTACCCTTGTGCCTTTGAGAAAAATGTAGAGCATGTCTGGAGCTTCATTCTAATCAGAAAACATTTGGATTTTGGCTTCGTTGTGGTTTTTCCATTCTTTCCCTCGTCCTCTAAGCTTGAGGTTGAGATTTCTCTGCACTTTTTTATGATATTTAACTTAGCTATTTGTGTTTTGAAACAATATTGTGATTTGGGAATTTTTGGACAAATCTAGGATTTTGGGTTAAAAATCAAAATGAGGGGTTTTCAAATGGATTTTTGAAAATGCTTGTGGGATTGGAAATGAGGTTGAGTTGTGATAAATGGTTATTTCTATATACTTGGAATTGATTTCGGAAGGAAAGCGGGTTTTACGCTAAATATCTCAAATGTTGATTTTGTATAAATAAATGAAATTGATGTCCGTTTCAAGCTTTAAAACCTAAACCTTGCACCCCTTTTGAACCAAACCCTATTTTTTTCTAGCCTAACCACTCAAAAAAGAGCTGGCCAGTAAGTGACCGGCCGGCCATTTTCAAGTCGGCTGTCCTTCTTCATGGCCGGCCGATCATGTTTAGTGCAACAGATATTTTGGCAGCTGCCAGTTGTCTCATTACAGATATTTCCAATGTGAGAATGTGTTTTTCTATAAATACATGACCTCCCCTCATAGTTTGGTGTTAGAAAATTTTAGCCAAAAGCTATAACTTGTCCAACACACTTCCCTCTTCTCTTGCAATACATACATCTTACAAGATGGAACTTGGGACCTTTTGTTGAGATTTGTGAAGATAATTTTGGCCTCTTGAGAGTGTTTAGCTTGTGGTTTGTGAACTAGAAACTCTTCCTCTCTTTAAAGGGGTAATCCTTGAGCCTTTGTACCATCTTTTCTCTTTCTTTTCATTGCTTTTTCATACTATTTTCAGAGTGTTTTGCGGCCTAAAATATATGATTTTAAGTCACAAAAAGAGGAGGGGTTAGCCACCCTTCCTTAGGCTTGTTGGTTGGTTGAAACCCCTTGGCTTTATCCTATTTTTGCTCACTTTTTCCACCTCAAAAACTTGATTTTCAGCATTGTTTTGTGTTGTTTCAGAGCTTTTTAATGTGTTAAATTATGCTTTGAATACTATAGATGTGTTGTTGTAAGTCCTCATGGATTGGTTTATAGGCTATAGCTTCCACACTATTTGAGTTGACAGTCTTTTCTTTCACTTTTTTATAGCTTTCATACGTACTCATGTCATTGTAATAACCCACTTTCCATTAGCACTCTACAATCTCCCTCAGTTCTTTGCTTCTTTGATTAAAGGGTGTAGACACCCCATTTTGACCGCCCCTAAGACTTGGGTGCTTTATTCCAAACACTCGATGATGAAAGTTACACTGTAATCTTTTGAATTCTCAGCGAAGAAATTTGGATTCAAGCTCTAATCCCAAACCTTACACCCCATTCTGGCCTAACTATTTTACACCTTGAAACCCTCTTTTCAAAATATTTTGTCCAAATGTTTCTACAATGTTCCGAGGTTCGCATTTCGATTAAAATATTACACTTTTCAGTAAAACGAGCAAGGACAGAGTGGAAATAAATGGAACAGAGGTGAAATCTTTGAAAAATATTAAAAAACATTTTATTTATAGGTTTGGATTTGAAGGAAATAGGAGGGGATGAAAGAAAACTAGTTTAGGAAAAGGTGGAGCATCAAATCATTAAGAAAAAAATGGACAACCTTCCCTAAATTAGATATATCTCTTTGTACACTTAGAATTTAGATGTGATGCCACCACCATTGGAAAGTAGAGTTCTAGGGCTTCAATATAGACTCAAGAATCACCTAAAATCGAGTCCGGATGAGGGAGATATGCTTGTTTGAAGTTGGGCTTGAAAGTAGTTTTTTTGGACCCAACTGGGTTTGTTTAGATCCAGCTGGGTTTCAATGAAAAATAGTTCATAGTGCCTTTTAAGACCCGGCCTTTCATTTTTGGGCCCGACCGTGGGTTTTGTGGCCTGGCTGGGCTTCATTAGCAACAAACAGAACAGTTGGCGAGAATTCGCCAACTTGTCTTTTTTGAAGATATTTTTGACCAATTTGGCTCAAACTTGATAAATAAGACCTCTCACTTCAGATTTTAGGGTTAGAAAAACCTTCCAAGAGTATTAAACATTGATCAGAGCTTTTGAATATTCAAGCTTCTTTTGATTCTTCAACTCAATTCCCACTATTCATACACTATTAAAGCTTGGATTTGAGGCTTTCTTGTAGAAAATCCAAGACATATTTTCAAAACCTAGAGGCTAGAGAATTGTTATAGGAGATATTTGTAGGAGCTTAGACATAACTATCTTACAAAAGCTTTCTTCATCTTCATCCTTTGGCTGTACATACACAATACATACACCATTAGAGCTTATTTTTGGAACTTTTTGTTGAGATTTTAAACTAAATTTCAAAAACTTGAGGGTGTTTAGATTCAAGTTTGTTTAACTACAAGCATCCTCCTCTTCACGAGGTATAACTTTTGCATCTTCTTCCTTATTTCTCTTTTACTCTTTTCCTCTATTTTCCTTGCTTTATACACTATTTTTGGACTATTTTCAAGGGCTGAAATAGGTGATTCGAAGTTGCAAAAAGTGGAGCCATTAGCCACCCCTCCTTAGGCTTTGTTCCATAGCTTTTTCTCTACTCTTTTTACTTACCTTCTCTTGCTTTTCCCATTGTTTTTATTGGCATTTAGGGGCTGTTTATTAGCTTTTAATTTATGCTTTGAATATGATTGTGTTGTTGTAAGCTCTCATGGATTTGGTGTGTTTAGGACATAGCCGTCAATCCGTTTGAGTTGATAGCCTTTTCTTTCATTTTCGCAGCTTTCATGTATATATTAATGTCATCATACTCACCCACTCTTAATCATCTCTGCAACCTCCCTCCATTCTTTGCTTATTTTTTTATTAAAGAATTGTGTTTAACAAAAGGTTAGGGTTCAAGCATAAGAAAGAGACCTTTCATGCTTAATGGTTTAATCTCTTCGGAGGTTCATTACCAAGGCATTACATCTCTCTTATGCTAAACACAACATCTTGTTTGTCATTCCTCTATATCACCGGTGTATTTACTTCTAAGGGACTAACTTTGTAGTTAGACACTTGGAAACCACAAAGGAATGTTTCATTATAGCTTATTATCGAGTTTGGATTTAGAGTCATTATCGCCCTCTCTCGGGTTTGACTCCGAATCCCTTATCGCTCGTAAATGAGTTTGACTCCTCCTTTATAATTTTCCCTGAAGAAAATGGCTTAAAAGGCTCATTTCTCGGGTTAAGTCAATGCTTATTCATCTTTATTGCTTTTGGACTTAGTGGATGTAAATATCACTTTTGGACAAAATGGATTAAAAGATAAGAAGTGGAAAGGTAAGTTAAAAATGGCTAATAAAATTGGCTTAAAATTGGATTAAAACTAACATAAAGAGCTAATAAAATTGGTTGGATTTGGTAGGATGTTATGCGAAATCCGACCAGATTCAGAACCACGGGAGTCTGAACTGTACGGCTATCGTATCTGAGGAGACTAAACCCCTCCAAGGAGCATGAAAAGCAAGCTACAAAGAGTTATATCAAACAAAAGATTGTTGCTCAAGGCATAAGAAAGAGACTCCCCATGCTAAATGGTTTAATCTCTTTGGAAGTTCATTACTAGGACATTACATCTCTCTTATGCTAAGTAGAATCTCTTGTTTGATACCTCCTTTTATTGCCGGTGCATTACTTCTGAGGGACTAATTTTATAGTTAGACCCTTGGAAATCACAAAGAAAAGTTTCATTATAGTCCATTATCGAGTTTGGATTAGGAGTCATTAGCGCTCATTTTGGGTTAGACTAGTCATTATCGCTCTTCTTGGGTTTGACTAGTCATTATTGCTACTTTTGGGTTTGCCTCCAAATTCATTATCACTTGTAAATGGGTTTGATTCTTCCTCTGCAGTTTCCCCCCGTAGAAAAGGGCTTGAAAATCTCATTTCTCGGGTAAAGTCAATGCTTGTTACTCTACATTGCTTTTGGACTTAGTGGACGTAACCATCACTTTTGGATAAAAATGAATAAAAGATAAGAAAATGGAAAGGTAAATTAAAAAAAGGGCTAATAAAATTGGAGTAAATAGGAAATAAAATTGGGTTAGGTTCAATCGGACGTTATATTGAACCTATTGTGTCTTAAATCATCGCATACTTTTTAGTGATGTTTAATGATTTATGAAGCAATGTCTACCCTTTCCCTTGAGGGAACTTCATGATAGGGAGGAGGTATTGTCTCTCTTTTGTTTAATTTATTGAGCTCTTGCCCTATCAGTTCTAAGATCATCACGCAACAAATTTGTGACAATTGATGATTTGTGAATCGAATCTACTCCTCCCTTGATCATCTTCATGATAGGGAAGGGCAGAGAGGATAAACATCTCTTGAAAACACTCTATTTTTGCTCTGTTTTAGCTTTATGACAGCAGGGTATCCCCCGAAGCAGTGGCCGACTGGCTACAATTCTGTACAACCGACCACTTTTCAAGGCCTGCCGGCCACCTATTTTGTACAAGCAGTGGCATTTTTATAGCAGAACATAGCAGAATCTGAGGCCAAAACAAAATAATTTTCTGACTGCAAACACAGCAAATTCTAGTAGCAAACATAGAGGTTTCCGGAGGATGTTCTTGATTGTGCACGTGAGACTCATTGCCTCCCATTCAAGTCCATTAAATTAGTACTTTAATATTAGTATGTGTAATTAATTAGTTGGCTTCATTCAAATTTGTAATAGCTAGTTAATTTAGTTAATTCATTTGGGGTTTGTAATAATTAGCTTAATTAAGACATTCATTCGGACCCTCTTCTGCGAGGGCAAACTTGTAATATTTGTATGTCTTCCAGCCCCCATTTTTTTCTCTCTTTTACTTACATGCTTACTGTGGTAGTATCATATTTTGATTTCATATCATTACCATGCGTTGTATCCATGTTTGCATGCATTGGGTTCGGTTCATCTTTCTAATATCACTGTCATTTCCTACTTACTTGAATACGTGCGTTGTCGCATGCTTTGAGTTGATCCATATGGCATGTTAAATAAACCGAACCTAGTAGTTGCATTTTGTATGTGTTGCATTAGTCACTTGCATATTAAAGTATGCATTTTTCTAATTATTTTCTTCTCTTTGGCTTGCCTCGGTTGAGTACTAGGTGAGCATTTTTGCTTTAGCATATTGCATGCATGTTTGTGTTGCTATGTCAAGAATACTACCATGAGGCTACGTGCTTAGTTGAAATACCCCTTTGAATGCCTGTGGATGAAGGCGATTTCGCTTATGTTGGGATGATCTTGATTAATGTACATATGAGCTTACTTTTTCAAGTAGCACATATTCAAAACTCTTTTTAAACAAACATGAAATCAAAGTATTCCAAAGTGTGTGATATAGTCTATACTGGAGTGCCTCACATAGTAAGTTAGCATAATAGACAGAACATGAGCATATATTGTCCCTAAAAACCACATCATGATTAGTAGAGGCTGATCTTTGATCGGGTGAGTGGGGTGCTCAATTCATGACCTTCCCCTCTCATACCTAAGTTCCCGAGCTAAGACACTTTGTTTATGATGGACAAGTAGCCTTTGGCATAAGTCATGGGTTTCCTAAATTTTCCAAAAATATTTAGGTGGTGACTCTAAAATTTGGCAATGCAGTCCATTTTTGGCATCTCTGATGGTTAAATGGACTTTCTAAAGATTTGCCGGATTTGGACTCTTATTTGCGTTTTTTCTATTTTACATTGCACTCATGAAACTAGATTTAGAACCACGGGAGTTCGAACTATAGGGTTATCATATCCGAGGAGACTAAGCCCCTTCGAGGAGCATGAGAAATCGTCTACACAATCTGTGATAGAATCTCCAATAGAATAGAAGATAAGGGCTTGAACATCTACTCAGATTTGAGTGCGAGGTATTTAGACCGTTTGTTCGTGCTAGGATCTTAGTAAAGAGGAGGTACTTCGGGAGTTTCATCATTCACGTCTCGTTTGCATCCAGGAGGCACAAAAATGTACCTTGATCTTGGTCATCAGTTTTGGTAGAGAGGCATGAAACGAGATATCGCTTCATTTGTATTAAAATGCCTTACTTGTCAACAAGTGAAGGTCGAGCACCAAAAACCAACAGGTTTGTTGCAACCCTTACTTACAACCAAGTAGAGGTGGGAGTTTGTCACCATGGATTTCGTGGTTGGACTTCTGAGAACACAAAGGGGTAACGATGTTGTTTGGTTGGTTGTTGATAAGTTGACTAAGTCTACACACATGATTCCTATGCGCACTAGCGACTCAATTGATTATTTCGCAGAATTTTACATTAAAAACGTAATTCGATTTCATGGCGCCCCTGCGACTAGTGTTTTAGATAGAGATCCTTGTTTCACCTCCTAGCTGTGGCAAAGCCTTCAAGAGGCATTGGGAACCAAGATGACCTTTAGCACTACATATATACCATTCTCAGATCGATGGGCAATCTGAGTGTACTGTTCAGATTTCAGAGGATATGCTTATAGCTTGTTTCCTAGATTTCAAAGGGTCTTGGGAGAGACACCTACCAATGATTGAGTTTGCCTACAACAATAGTTATCAAACAAGTATTGGGATGGCATCGTTTGAGGCCTTGTATGGCCAACCTTGTAGAGCACCAGTTTGTTAGGCCAAGGTAGGTGATGCGCCAATGTTAGGTCTAGAGCTAGTCCGAGAGATGACCAAAAAAGTTGCTCTCATCCAAAAGAGATCGGTTATGGTTTAAAGCTAACAGAAGAGTTATGCCGATAAGAGGAGACAACCTCTATTCTTTGAGATTGGTAACCATGTTTTCCTCAAAATCCCTTCGAGACGACGTTTGATGAGGTTTGGGAAGAGTGAGAAGTTATCCTTAAGATTTATTGGACCTTTTGAGATCTTAGAGCGGATTGGAGAGGTGGCATACAGTCTAGCATTACCGTCACAACTTTTCGGGGTTCATGATGTGTTTCATGTTTCTATGCTTAGGAAGTATGAACCTTAACCTTCACACGTGTTTCACTGGGTTAATTTGGAGATAGATGAGGATTCCTTATACGAAAAGCAATCGGTCCAAATCTTATATGCTTGAGAACAAGTGTTGAGGGGCAAGACCATACCCTTGGTGAAGGTGCTGTAGAGGCACCATGGAGTTGAGGAGGCAACTTGAGAACGGGAGGCGGAAGTCCGCTCCAAATACACAGATTTGTTTAATAATGTTTAGTTGATTTGAAATTGTTGTGTATCTAAATGTTGTTGTGAAAATAGGGCATTCCATTGCTAACTACTAATTGTTGAACTCCTTGTGATTGTGAAAACGAAGATTTCGTAAAATCATCGAAGTTAATGAAATTATGAAACATTTGAAATTGTATTAGATGATGATGTTATTGTCATTCGACATTAATCCCGAAATTTGGGAATATTCAGTTTGAACATGTTTCATGTTGAAAAGATTGGTTTCATTTCGAGGACAAAATTTCCTCAGGTGGGGAGGTTGTGATGTCCTAAGTCCTTTTAAAGCAATTTGAGTGTATTAATCTGTAATTTTTGTCTCTTTGAATTGTCCTTACCACTTTTGAGCCCTTTGAGTCTTGTGTGGTTACCTATTCTTTTCCTTGTGGTTGTTCATGTACACTCTAGTTTGTTCCGATATGTCATTTTTGCATCTTTAGGTGTTAGAGTGAATGCAGGAATGGTGGGAATGTTTTATGATTGTTTTGTTTCACTTTTGAGTTAAGACTGCTCCTGTGGTTCTTTTGTCGCTTGAGCAGTAACGTCCCTTTAGTTTCTCGTTTTGCAGTATGAACTTCTAAGAGTTTGTATTGTCCGCTTGAGTGAAGGTTTCATTGCTCGAGCGGTTTTTTGCAAAAAGAGAGAGATTCTAGGAGTTTAAATTGTTCGCTCGAGCGCAGGTTTGGTCGTTCGGGCAGTCTGGTCGCAGCCTGCTTCGCAAAATGTGTCTATTCACTTTAAAGTTGGGCCCTTATACCATTTTCTTTCACTTTTCACTTCACACTCTCTCCACATTTCACTTTCCCTCTTTTCTCTCATCTCTTTCTCTAGAAAATCCTTCCACTACCTCCTTTATTTCCTTGATCTTCCCAAATCCATTGGGTTTTTTTACCATAGTGCCTTCATTATTATTGGAGAGCTTATCAAGAGCAACATTGTGTACAATGGAGATCAAGTTTTGATGTCGTTGATTTTGAAGCTTTTCTCACGTTTTCTTTCCAAAATCTTGAGGTAGGGAGTTCTTTGAGTTATATATATGATTTTAGCATGTCTAGTCTATTTTCTCCATGACTTTGATTGTAGGGTGTGGATTTTGTAGTGTGAGTTTTGAAAATGTTGAAGAAAATGGTTTTTCTTGCGAGAATGTTCAAATTAAAAATGTTTTATGAACTTATAAAACTCTTGGAGGTACCTTGTGAGGAGAATCTATGAAAAATGAAGGAAAAACCTTTTTCGATCAAACCCTAGTTTTGAAGAAATTTGGGAAAAAACTGGATTTTGTGAAATATCCACGAAATTGTTGTTAAATTCCTTAAGAAATTGATAAAACCCTCCTTATGGTGATTATGTAGTTGGGATATCTATAGAATGGATAAATGTTGTTGGAAAATGTTACAGATCTTGAAAATGGTGTAAGTTGGGCTATGGAATAAATATTGATTGTGATCATAAAATGGCACAAATGTCACATGGATTTGTATTTTGTCATGATTTTGGAGAACTATTGAACAATAGAAGTTCACTTTGAATAAGTGTTACAAATGAGATACATATATGTAATTCCATCTCATTTCACTTGTTTGCATCACTTTGAATATTGCTTATTTACGGTTATGCCTTGGAAATTAATTCATTATTTTGAGAAACACAAAGGTTACTATTGAAATGTTTTAGGGTAAATACGTTTGGTAAGTCTGAATTAGGAGTATAGTTTGTATTATTTAAGTTGGCCTGAGTGTCCAGGGTAAAAGACCGAAATCACGCGCAGAGGAGATACAACATGCCTTCCGGTTAGAAGCCGGTAAAGTGGGAGATTGGTAGTGCTTGTAATGCCTAATTGCAGACACCAACCGAGAGATTACCTGAGTCATATTTACCACTCCATTGTCACTATTTGAATTTCATGGAGAAAATTAACATTTCAAAAGAAACATTGCATGTGTTTCAAAAAAAAAAAAATAATAATAATAATAATTAGAAAATTTTGACATTTGAACATGACATGGCATTGCATTCATGTATATAAGACTACTTAAACATATATACTTTATTAAGATATCTCAATTGGGCCTTGTGCTCACCCCTAGTGGATTTGTGCAAGAAAAGATGTGGTCATCCAACCTAGTTGAAGGTGTGGAATGTAACGCCTCGAAATAATTACAACAAACCATCCACAATAATAATTACTTAATAACATGTGATGAAATAGTTATCTTCCATTAATCCCAATTACTTGTACCAAAAAGGTGACATATGCAGATATACACTCACAAGTCTAACCTGGAATCTATAGCATATGTTACAACAAGAGATAAGATATAAGAATAAAACAGATAATAAGTTCCCTAAAGGCTTACAACTTTCCAAGATAGTGCTCGGTTATAACAAAAGTGGAATTCAAGTCCAATACAGTTAAAGGCCCTTGGCCTATACAAAACGTATACAAAAAATCAACAAAATGGAGCTCTTGCTCCAAGTCCTCCCAAGCTATTGCCTTGGTGGAGGCATATCATCAACACCTGAAATGTTTTCCCACATACGGTAAGCCAAACCCCAGTAGAGATAATCCAACACTGTATATAAATCTTAACAAAACTATAGGGTGGATGCATATGTAATGCTTGTGCCAAAACATTTTATATCTCTTTTAAAAAAAACATGCAATGCCATGTTAATATCATAATTCATTTCATTTACAATAGAAAAGAGGGCAGTGAATCATACTCTCGGAATCTCAAACAAATACAACCTTTCACAAAAATTTTGTCCACAGGAAACCGTGAACTGACAACCATATAAACATAGGCTATACAAACACTACTATTCCGATATTTCGTCCATGGGATCGACACCCTTGTATATGCGCGGTTTTTAGGACTTTCACCATGGACTCAGGCCAACTTATTTCAATGAGTCAATATACGTTTCCTAGGTTCACCCATTTTTCTCAAAACAATAAACATTTCCGATGTACAAATGTGCGATAATACTCAATGCAAATGAATGAGAAAATAGTTTCAATTCCCCCAATTCTCATGCAATTTCTACAACTATCATAGCCATCCTCCACCGATAGCTCAAAACAGATATTTCTAAACGGATATTTAAATCTCATCAAGGATACACTTTCCAAATTGTCAAGATATGAGTGATAATACGTATCCAACTCCACTATTCTCATCAAAACCAATCCAATTTCATATTCCCAACACCAATTCCATAATTTATGTAAAATCAACATTTGACATTATTATGGCAGAACCCCTTTTTCTTCCAATATCAATCATAAGTACCAAAATCAACCATTTTATCACCACTCAACTTTATTTCCAACACCACATACATTTCCAACAATCCATTGTAAAAGCCCCTCTTTTGATCTTTAACCCAAAACCCTAGATTTGTTTCAAAAATCTCCCAAATCACAATATTTTTAGAAATCGCAAATAGCTAACTTAAAACTCATAGAAGGTGCGAAGAATCCTTACCTCAAGTTTAGAAGATGAGAGACAGACTGATGGAACTTCAACAACGACCAAAACCAAACTTTGTTTGGATCAAAAGGAAGCGCACGGCGTCGTAAACACCCCATTTTTGACAGCCCTTTAAGACTTAGATGTTCTTGCAGGTACATCCGTTGACGAGTTTGATTGCTCGCCCAACGCTCGCAGTCATCGGCGGAACGCCACAGGTTTGAGTTTTCCAAACCCTACATCCATTTTGTCTCATCTTTGGACCATTCCTAGGTCTTTTTAGCATGAAGTTTCAGATGGCCTACCCGCCATCCTTGGAGGCTGGCGGCCAACACTTCTCCTTTGCAGACCATTGATGTGCCCTGCCGGCCATCAATGAAGCCTTGCCGGCCATCAATGATGGCCGGCCGACCACCAATGTTTCCTGCAAATATTTTGTGATATTTTGGGCTAGTTGTTTGCACAGATTCATGCATCTTCCAACACGTGTATGGCTGGGTGTTTGTGAGGGAATTTTGTGTTTTCTATATATAGGACCCTTCTCTTTCACGTGTGGGGGTTAGAAAAATTTGAGACATAAAATTTTCTCCCTCTCTAGATTTCTCTCTCTCTCTTGCAAATTTGTGTGTGTTTGCTTAGTTTCTCTACACGTTAGCCTACATCTCCTAAACCAAATCCTCTCACCTTTGAGCTGAGGTTACTTAGGGCCTTTTTGGAGCTCTTAAAGGTGGTTTTGGCTTGAACTTGTGCCTAAAAGTGTTCTTTGCTTCAAGAGGTAGAATACTAGTCTTGTTAGCTTGCTTTTAATACTTGTTTTTCTATCTTCTTTCAATTGTTTTGAGGCTGGTTTTGAGCTGTAAAAGCTCTGTTTTTATAGCTTAAAAGTGTTGGTTTGAGGCAATTTTTGGTTAAAGGGTAGCTCACCCTTCTTCTTGCTTCTTTGCTTGTAAATGTTTTTGTGCCTTTGTTCATCACTTTCAAACCAACTTTTTTGGGCCTTTTAACTACTGAATTTTAGAGGTTTTTCAGTGGTAAAAAAATCATTTTGAAGTCAAAAATTGGAGGGGTTAGCCTCCCCTCTTTGTATCTTGTTTGCATGCCTAGTTAACTCCATGTATTAGCTTATTGTTTTAGCTTTTTTGTGGCTAAAGTCCAGCATATTTTAGACCATATTTAGGGCTATTTTGCCTTGGGTTTTGGTTATTTGTTTCATTCGAGCCTTGTATGGCATTGTTGTAGTGTTAATTCATTCACTAGCTTAGTGTTTTAAGGCTTTAGCCCTCATTGGCTTGAGTTGGTTACATGTTTTAGTGCTTTTCCCACTTATTCTCAGCACGTAATCAATCTCTGCAATCCCCCTCAATTCTTCACTTTTGATTTGCTTTGAAAGTGGTTACAAGCCACTTGTTTGCCTAAGTGTGAAATGGAGGTGATATACCTAATAATTTAATCCCTTAGGTGGTTCATCACCAATAATGTAATGCCTTTTTCATGCCCAAGGCAACTTGTGGTTTGAGCCCTCTTTCCATTAGAGAATACTCACCAACGGACTTAATGGATTAAAGAATGATTTGGTAATTAAAATGTGTAAACAAAATTGACATGTAAAAGTGACAAGATAAGCATGTTTTTGTGTTGCATTTTATGTGTTCAAATCGGACGTTAATTTGAAAATAAGGAAAATGGGACATTTCATACTCAAAAGTGATAAAATGTGTCATTTTCCTAGGTCTCCATTGCCCTTGATCATGCATAATAGGGTGGTGGTCTTGTTGGTCATATTTGTGCATTTATCGAAATTATACAACTTGGATCTTTGGCCATCATGCAATGAAATTGCTTGAATGGTGGCTTTAGATCCAAGCGTGTCACTCATTTGACATTTTGAGATGATAAAGAGGGACACAGTAGGAAAAATCCCCTTTTTGCTTTGTTTATGTTCTGTTGCAGCATGGTGATCCAATGCATCAGTGGCCGGCAATGCACCACCAGTGGCCGACAGTGCATCGTTTCTGGCTGGCAGTACACATTTTTGGCCGGCAGATGGACAGCAGCAGCGATCCATGGCCGGCAAGCCACTGATGCAAGCCTTAGAGACTATTTGGTAAGGTGGAGCAAAAAGGTTTTGGAAATGTTCAGCCCTATAAACAGAGGCCTTCGAGAGCAAAACGGTGGTTTTCCCGAGCGAGAACCGAGCATGTGCATCTTCCACTTCCAAAGACGGAGCAGTGGCAGAATAGTTTAATGTCTTAATTGCTTAGTTCGTGTACGTTTGTATTGTAAATTAATTAATTAGTTTTCTAGTTAATTAAAGTGTTTTAATAATTAGTCTAATTAGCTTAATTAGATTAGTTTAATTAGCATAGCTAGTTAGCTCTTATTCAGTCGAACCCTCCTTCGCGAGGGTGTAATATTGTAATAAGTGTGCATTCGTCTGTGTATGTTTTTCCAACCTCACGTTTTTCTCCCTTTTATTTAATCACTTTTGATGGTTAGATTAGGGACATATTTCAATTAGCATATCTTATGCTTGCATCCATTCATCTTGACTTGCATGCGCCGAGGCTCAGCGCATTATTCAAACTGCATCGCAATTTCAATATCTTATTTGAATACATGTTTAATCGCATGTTATTTAAATCGATCCATATGCGATAATAATAGCCGAGCCTATCAATAATTGCATATTACATGTGTTGTATTAGGGATCTTGTATAGTTATGATCATGCATCGTTCTAACTAGTTTCTATTTTGCGTCGGAGTACTAGGTGAGTTTTTACGCTTTAGTATACTTGCATGAATGTGAATGTTGCCATGTCTAGCATGCTTACCACGAGGTTATGTGCTTAAATGCTTGAATGCCTGTGGACGAAGGCTTCTTGTTTGAATTGGAACGATTCAACAAATGTGCGGTTTAAGGCCACTTTGTTGAGTGGCAAATCATGTTTTAAGCCCACTATGTTTGGTGGCAAAACTGCAGACTTTAAGCCCACTTGAGGTGGCAAATTCAAGCCATTTTCGCAAACAAACATGAGTTGAATTATTCCAAATTGAGCAAACTAGTCTATACTTCATTGTGCCCATCACGTAGTAATGCTAGATTAATAACCGACATAAGAACACATAATGTTTATAAAAAAATTATATCATGATTAGTAGAGGCCGATCTTCGATCAGGCGAGTGGGGGTGCTCAATTCATGACCTTTCCCCCTCGTACCCAAGTTCTCGAGCCGAGACAACTTTGGTGATGACGAACACGTGGCCTTTGGCACGAGTGACGATTTCCTAAATTTCCCCAAAATAAAAAATAATTAGGTGGCGACTCTGTATCTAGAAAAGTAGTCCAATTTTGGCATTATTTGATTTAAAATCGATTTTCCAAAAAGATTTGCCGGATTTGGACTCTTTGCTGTTTATCGATTTCACATTGCACTTATGAGACTAGATTCAAAGCTGCGGGAGTCTGAACTGTGAGGCCTACTTTTCAAACCTTTCCGAAAGGTGGGGCGTGGAAAAAAAGGCGAGTCCATAGTTTCTGGCGACTCTGCTGGGGACTTAGGAACTTGACTCGAACTTATGTTGTTTTCTGTACACTTATATGTTTCTTTGCATTTGCATTGGTGCGCCTAAGTCACGGTGTTTGCCATCTGCTATTCCTGAGCAGTTTGCCGGAGGCTTGCTTGGAAAAGCTTGCCAAAATGCTAACCAGCTGCGGGCTCTGCCACGATGGGAACACAACCCTTGCATCTGGACTACCTCTATACCATTTGATCCTTCTTTCACTTCTCAGTGTTAGGTTTGAGAGGTATATTAGGTAGTCTTGGCGAGGTACCCTTTTTGACCAATCGACCTAGTTGCATATTGGAAACCAAAGAGACTATTCTGAACTAGGACAGATTGCTTACCCAAATGCAGGATTTTATGAAACCGCTTGTTTTGCGTAGTGAACCCCTAGCTCTTGACGAAATTAGGACAGGGTAACCGTACCCCATCACAGGGATGTTTTGGCTCTCAATTGCTTGATATGTGCTTTTGGAGTGAAACTCTGTAGGAATGTGTGTATCAGTTACAAGTCCGGGTATCAGTTTTGTGGCAGAAATTAGTGTTGAGTACAGTTCTCCAGCTTATGTTTCAACTGCATGTTGTTTCTGTCTGAGCCAAAGTGTTATGCAGTTTCTGATTTTTGTTTCTTTTTGCTTTATTTTCTTTTTTCAAGAGGTAGTTTTTCACCATTGCTTCTGACGATTCAGTTACCCCCAAGCACTCTAGACTCGTGAGAGGAGACTCTATAGATTCGGGGATCTTGTCAGGGGATAGCCAGTGTTTGCTTCGCTCCCACCGGTTACAAAATAACTCACCAGTTCAGCAGTCACCACTTACTTCGCCAGTGCTCAGTCAGGCTCGATCTTTTACTTCTACTCCAGAAAGAGAGTATTCACCAGTTCTGATAACTCAATATCCCTTAGTCAGTATGGAGGATATGCTTCATCAGCTCCAGTAGACCATTGAGACCATGTAGCTAGATGCTGCTCGTCAAGCCAAGGTCACAGCCCGCCAAGCTGAGATCGCAACCCACCAAGCAGAATTGAAAGATAGGCTTCAGCAACAACAACCCTAACCGGCAGTAGTCTTTGCATCCCATGCACCCCCAGCGGGAATTTCGGCACCCGAGGTCATAATTAATGTCCAGGAAAATACGAGCATTCAAGTAAATCCGATCCCACCTCAGACCTCCAAGGCACCAGTTTACCAAACAGAGGCGCCGTTTGAATTCGAGGTTAACCCCACTGCATTGAAGATCAGCAAGTCAGAAAAACTCTTCAAACGGGCACAAGGTGTGAATTCAATCCTTGATATTGAGGATAACTATACTAACTCGGCACTTACTTTGCCAAATAGATTCAAGATGCCGCACATAGATCGGTTTGATGGTTTCGGGAATCCTATGGTCCATCTATGGTTATTTTTGGATATCCTACGACTGATGGGTCTTTCCAGACTGCAGAAACTATCGCTTTTTAGCCGGACCCTGTCGGGTATAGCGGCCATTTGGTATGCCAAGCTTGAAGACTCTGTGAAGAGGAATTGGGATGAAATGGCTGAGGCCTTTGTAGTGCAGTACTCCTACAATACTCAAATTGAGGTCACTACCCGTGATCTTGAAGCATCCCGCCAAGAACCAAAGGAGGGTTTCTCAGACTTTGTGACTCGGTTGAGGGCTAATGCTTCTATAATGACTACCTGGCCATCCGAAAAAGATCATATTACAATGATCGTCCGCAACCTATAAGGGAGATTGTTGTAGAAGATGATTGTCTTGCCCTTGTTCACATTTGTTGATCTCCATCAGATAGGAGTTCACATTAAGGATGCAATGAGACAAGGGTTGATAAATGATGAGAAGAAGCAGCCCAAGAGGGCTTTCACACGCAGTTCCAATGTGACTACTAGCGGTAGCGTAACTACACGACCTTTAAATATAGGTATGGTCACCACCACACCTAAAACCGCTAACCCTTTTTCCGGTACATCCAACGCAACTTCACAAGCCTTAAGCCATTAGACCCAAGGCTAGAGGGTCTTTACCCCGCTTTACATGTCCTTATCCAAAGCCCCAAGGGTTCTGATGAGAAAAAGGGCATCTTAACCTATTAGAACAACGCCCACTGCTCGATCCTCTCCTATCTAAACACAACCCAGCCAAATACTATGCTTTTCATCAACAGCATGGTCGTGACACTGATCAGTGCTACAAACTGCGCCACGAGATTCAAGATCTCATTGACAATAAGGTGATAACACCTCCTGGAAAACCTAATGTCACTACAAATCCTCTCCCACCACATAACCAAGCCCCTCCACCCCAACATATAAACCTCGTCCATATAGTGGCCGTTCCTTATGACCCCAGTATATATATCTCCCCTTTCCACCAACCTAAGCTGGCGTTGTTCATCCCTGAGAGCACAGACTTGTGCATGGTGAGCACGTCTTCACCCCGACCTGGACCAGTGGTGGTGACAATGGAAGATGAAGGGAGGTCAGCCTCGTTGGAAAATGTCAGTCCGTGGCCCGAGAGCTTTGAGGACTTATCTGAACGGACGTACAACCCGAGCTGCTATATTGTACCAATCAACCAAGATAAGCCGGAAGTGGTGTTGCCGACTGGGATGGAGGTTAGTGTGGTCCGAGAAGATGGACCAAGTCAGGGAATAGATGATCTAACCGACCTGGAGGAGGATATAGACAATTTGCAGTTCTTTGATGAGCATGATCAAGGGGACGTGCATATTGATTGGTTTGATCTGAACGGGTCAGCAAACAAATCTAGTTGGCTAAATGATGAACCTGATGTAGATGAGGGAGCTGAACTGAAGCTGGAACAACAGAAAAGGGAAACCGCTGCGATGGCAAAAACGGCCGATGGAAAGGGTAAACTGCCGGAAAACACCGGTGCAAAACAAGTGGCTTAGGAGCTCGGCATGGTTAATACTGTACTTACAGAGCAAGAAGCTGCATTGAGGTGCCTTGAGCAAGAAGTGGATCAAAATAAACACAAGGTTAGAAAGGCCCAAGACCCTGCGGGGGAAATCTGTGATGAAAAGACGACTTGAATGGAGCTGGACAACTGCTTGTCGGCTATTGAAGGAATCTGGTTAGAAGATGATGATCTGCATCTTGCCCATACTAATGAGGATTGGGGTGAAGGCTTTCCAAACAACACCTGGTATGTAGAAAGAGTCGACCACATGACAAGAAGTGGCCCATATTTCAAACCCCTTGCGTCTGGACCAACCTGAGGCATCTGGGAAGGACAAAGACGTAGAGAAACAGAAGCAAAAACTGTTAGAGGAAGAGGCTGTGCTGAAACAGTTGAAGAAGATTCCAGCTGACATATCTATCTGGGGGCTGCTTATGGCTTTGCAGGTTCACAGACAAGTTGTACTATCGACGATGGACAAAGCCAAGTTGTCTATTGAGGCTACCCCGGAACAACTGGTGGGATTAGTGTTCCAGGGAGGCGCCGCGCCAACTTTGACCTTTTTCGACAAGGAATTGCCATCGGACAGCTCTGTACACAATAAGCCTCTCTACATATTAGTGGAGACCCAAGAAAAGTGGATACCATTGGTGTTAGTCGACACCGGCTTTGCGATCAATGTCTATCCGGCGTGCACGGCGTATGTTATTGGCTTGAAGCTAGCTGATTTTGTGCCTACAGCCCAGGTGATTTGGGCGTATGATAACACAAGCAAAGGAGTGATGAGAACAGTTCAGATCAGAACACAGGTCAAGCCAGCTCAACAGGATATTAAGTTCCACGTCTTGAATGTTCCGGCCACTTTCAACCTACTACTTGGGTGACCCCAGCTGCATCAAGTGAAAGTTGTCTCTTTCACTCTCCACCAAATGCTAAAGTACCCCCATGGGAAAGGAGTGGCCATAGTGTTTGGGAATTCATCTATACATCCTCCGCCAAAGATCACTACACCTGTGCTGAAAATTGTGCATAGCGAAGAGGATGTTTTCATTTTGGGGTTTGCCTTGGTTGAGGCCTGGGTAGTGCAGAATATCTTGGATGTCGATGAGAGCCTATATGTCAGCGCCCAATCTGTATATCTCATGAACAAGCTACAACACATGCTCGGAATGGGATTAGGAAGGAGTAAAGGAAAGGGCGTTACTGCATTGGCCGACATGCCACATAACCCGCATGCATTTGGTCTTGGCTATACGCCCACCAAAGAGGACTGGGTGAGGAAAGGCAAAGAGATGGTCGAAAGAGCCAAAGCTAAACAAACCGGGAAACACTATGAGCTTGTGCACCAACCAATTCGGGGACCTCTGAATGATCATTTTGTTCAAGAGGGTGAGGACTTCCCATTCTTCAGTTTCCTTGAGCCTTGGTTCAACTCTGAGAAGCAGCGGGTTCCTGTTTTGAGATTTTCTTTGACTTGCAGCTGCAAGAGAGTGACACAGAGGAACAAACTGAACTAACTGCTGAGGCTACAAAGAGCACAGAAAGTGATTCCATTAGCATTGAACTTGAAGTAGGAGCAGCATTGGAATGTCTCATTTTGGATCCTCAGATCAACTTAGAGAGCTTGGGGGATGACATAACCATTTCCATGATCGAAGACCAACTAGGTGCGAACCCTTCTAATGGTATTCTGGATGCGTCTGACGCACCGTCCTCATTTGGCAACTAGAGGAGGACTTCTTGTCTAGTAGTTCTGAGTCAGGTAGTGAACCAGAATCTGATTCCACAGAGTCTGTGGAGTCAGAATCAGATTCCGATTCTTTTGAGTCTGGGTCTGGTATTCCTGGGTTGATAACCCGGATGCCAAGGTTTTGTCCAGGTCTTGTTTTTCCTTTTCTTTTGATTCGGTTGTATCTGAGGAACTGGATGAGCTGGATCTTTTGAATGTAAATACCACAGCAGATTTTGAGTACTTCTCTGTGCCTCTTGTATATTGCATTGATCATGATTTTCCAAATTTTGATGAAAACGCTGAGGAAGGAATTCCTCTGGTTTTGAAACATTTGATTAATCGAAGGGCTGAGAGGCTTGTAAAACCCCTCGTTGATGAAATCATTTCAATTAACGTGGGTACTGAGAAGGATCCGCGTCTGGTCTAGATCAGGTCCTTCGGAGGAGCGCGAGCACTTACTCGCTTTATTAAAAGATTTGAAAGATGTTTTCACGTAATCCTACGAAGACATGCCTGGAATCAATCCTAAGATTGTACAGCATCGGATCCCTCTTGACGTTAAGGCCCGACCCATCAAACAGAAGCTGCAGAGAATACGCCCGGATTGGGTTTTGAAGATTAAAGAGGAGGTCACCAAGCAGATAGGTGTGGGGTTCTTGCTAGTATCTAAGTATCCAACTTGGTTGGCCAACATTGTTCCGGTGTCAAAGAAAGACGGCAAAATTTGGGTGTGTGTGGATTTCAGAGATCTGAACAGATCCAGTCCGAATGATGACTTTTCCTTGCCGCACATCGATGAATTACTGGACTTTACCGCAGGCCATGCGTTGTTCTCCTTCATGGATGAATTTTTTGGGTATAACCAGATTCTGATGGCACCCGAGGACAGAGAGAAAACTACTTTCACCACACCGTGGGGAACCTACTGCTACAGGGTGATGCCGTTTGGGCTGAAGAATACCGGAGCTACTTATCAACGGGCTGCAACCACAATTCTACATGACATGATCCATAAAGAAGTTGAGGTGTACGTGGATGACATGATTGTCAAGTCCAAGGAAAGAGAGGGCCACTACACCGCCTTGAAGAAATTCTTTCAACGGATCAGAGAGTACAGATTAAGGTTGAATCCACAGAAGTGTACTTTTGACGTAACAGCAGGGAAAATGCTGGAGTTCTTGATCACACAGAGGGGCATCGAGGTAGATCCTTCTAAAATCAAGGCCATCCTAGAAATGCCACCACCAAGGACTGAAAAGGAGACGCGAGGCTTTCTGGGTAAACTGTAATTCATAAGACGGTTTATTTCAAAATTAACCTTGATTTGTGAACCACTATTTGGTCTCCTAAAGAAAGGAAAGAAATTGCAATGGGATGACCGATGTCAGTTCGCTTTCGAATAGATCAAGCAGTACCTACAAAGCCTACCCGTGTTCTCGCCGCCAGAGCCAGGGAAGCCCTTGATTCTGTATCTATCAGTAACGGACACAACAATGGGATGCATGCTTGCTCAGGAATCTGAGGATAAGGTGGAGAAAGCCATCTACTATTTGAGCAAGAAAATGCTGGACTATAAGACCCATTACACCCCGCTGGAGAAGGCTTGCTTAGCCTTGGTATGGGCTATTAGGAAGTTGAGGCACTACGTGTTAGCTCACTCCATAATTCTGGTTTCAAGATTAGATCCCATCAAATATCTCTTTGAGAAACCAGCGCTTATGGGTAGGCTAGCCCATTGGTTGCTTCTCCTCTCCGAATTTGATCTGAAGTATGTCACTCGCAAGTCTGTCAAGGGGAGAGTCGTAGCTGAGTTCCTGGCAGATCACCTAGTGGAAGGGGATGAAGCGGTGGAATACCTATTCCCAGATGAAGCTATTCTGCAAATCAAGGAAGAGATTTGGAAGATGTACTTTGACGGAGCGTCTAATCAATACGGTTATGGGATAGGGGTGTTACTGATAGCACCTGCCAATTCCCATATACCCTTAGCCTTCAAACTCTGGTTCAAGGTATCTAACAATGAAGCATAATAGAAAGCGTGTATCGCTGGTTTGGAAGCCGCCCTGGAACTAGGGGCAAAAGGTTGGACGCCATCGAGGACTCGAACCTAGCTGTGTCTCAAGCAAAAGGAGAATTGAAGGTCAAAGAAGAAAAGATGAAGATCTATCACCAGACCCTGGATGTTCTGATTCCTAGGTTTGAGAAACTGACCTTCACGCATCTACTAAGAGAGAACAACAGGTTCGTTGATGCTTTATACAATCTATCTTCTATGATAGACATCCCATTTGGAGTCCAGATGCGTCCAATCATCATTGAACAGAGATATACGTCGGCTCACAAGTCTATCGCCGCAATAGATGAAGTTCAAGGTCAAAACCCCTGGTATTATGATATCTGGAACTTCTTGAAAAAGGAGGTTTATCCACTAGGGGCAAATGCCAAAGATAAAAGGGCAATACGGCGGATGGCCGTTCAATTTATCATCTGTGGGGGTAAGTTGTATAAGAGGGGTCATCTGGGGATGCACAAGTTATGCGTCGATGCAAAAGAATCGAAACGTCTAATGGAGGCCATCCATGGGGGAGAGTGTGGAGCACACATGAGCAGAGTAATGTTAACCCGGAAAATTCTCAAGTAAGGTTACTAATGGTCTACCATGGAGGAGGATTGTATTGGTTTTGTTCGGCGATGCCACAAATGCCAAATCCATGCCAATCGCATGAATATCCCACTGTCGAAGCTGCACAACATGACTTCACCATGGCCTTTCTCAGTCTGGGGAATCGACGTCATTGGGGCAGTTATACCGAAAGGGTCAAATAGGCACGAATACATTCTGGTGGCAATTGATTATTTCACGAAATGGAGGGAAGCTCAGTCTTATGCATTGTTAAAAGCAGTGCATGTTGCTAAGTTCATCCGAAACAACATCATTTGCCGTTATGGGGTCCCGAATGAGATCATTTCAGAAATGGGTCCTATTTCAAGAAAGAAGTGATCGACTTGTTGGAGAAATACAACGTGGCTTTTCATAAGTCATCTACATATCAGCCGCAAACCAATGGAGCAGTTGAGGCTGCCCACAAGAACATCAAGCACATTTTGTAGAAAATGGTTGAGACCTACAGGGACTGGCCAGACAACTTTCTATTTGCTCTTTGGGGCTACAGAACTTTAATTCGAACATCTACTGGGGCAACTCCATACTCTGTTGTTTATAGGATGGAAGTTGTTCTGCCGATTGAAATAAAGGTTCCGTCACTGGGTTATGGCTGAGTGCCAGATAGCAGAAGCGGACTGGCAGTAGAGCAGGTACGAAGAATTGATGCTGTTTGATGAGAGAAGGCTAAAAGCAATGTACCATGTTCAAGGTTATCAATGCAGGATTGCTAGGACTTTTAACAAGAAAGTTAACTCTCGGAATCTTAAGGAAGGGGATTTGGTATTAAAAGACAACCGAGCTCCCATCCATGACCCTATGGGCAAGTTCAGACCCAATTGGACTGGTCCTTACATCATCAAAACTATTTGGTCGGGTGGAGTTGTGATTCTTATGGACCTAGATGGCCTAGAATTTTCCCAACAAATCAACATGGACAAGTTGAAGAAATATTACCCCGTGAGAGGCTCGCTAGGCCAAAAACCCAGAAGGGGGACCTAGGCAAAAGTTAGAGCACAAAAAAATTGAAAAAAAGAAAAACTGAGCTCGCAAGGTTTAAAACCCATAAAAGGGCGGCCTTGGCAAAAGTTAGAGCATAAAAGAAGAGTGTGAATACTCAAGTGAACCCAAACCGAACTACGTAAGGCCTGATTCCCATCTTCGGGATACGTAGGCAACTTTATTCTAAAGCTCAGCCGTAAACACCTCCAAATCAACTGTGTCCATGTGTTTGATCAAGGCATCTATTTGTTATCTGAAAGTTTGGTTATGATCCTTACTCTGAGAGAAGAGCTGACTACAATGCTGAGTAGTGCTATTCAGTCTAGGGGCAATTTTCCATTTATGGATTCGGGGTTGTACATCTCGAAGATAGATTTTGTGCGTGTCAAGTTATGATCCTTATCAAAGTTGATTTTGTTCAAATTAATCTTTTTACAACTTATACCATTTTTGGACTGAAAGGAAAATTTTCAGTTTCCACAACTTCAATTGCATTGATTTCAATACAAAGTTCTCCGACTCTTGATACAAATTAAAGTTGCTTTTATTGCATTCAAAAAGAAAACTTGAAAAGTAAGATCAAAGCAATAAACTTGGGGCATAGATAAGTCAGGTGTTCCTGCTCCCCCTCCTTGTGCTTGCGGAAGCTTCTGATGCTAAAGTGTGCCCGGTTTGTGCCTCACCTTCGAGCCAAGTTAGGCACTCGCTAGAAAGTGCGCAATTGAAACTAGGGGCAGGAGCTAGAAGCTCTCGCATCCTCCATGCAGTGGGATATCTAGCTAATTATGAACCTCAAATTGGAAATGAAGCTGGTACTCTACCCCCTCTTCGGGGCATGTCTGGTCATGCTCGAACTGATGCTTGAACCAGAACAGAAAGTAGAAAACACAGTGTGTCAAGCCAATCAGTTGAATGCCAGGTTGCCGAGTCATGTTGTATCTCATCTCGGGCAGATCAAACCAGGGGCAACGCCAAGCAATGTCAACAGCAGACCTGTTGCATATCAAATGGCACCACCACCCCTCGTTCAGGAAATCCATTAGCTGTTGGCAAAAAAGGTAGCCCCGTGCTAAGTATGTAGGGCAAGAATCCACTACCTTCAACCTGTCCATGAGCCATATCTGGGGAGGAATGAAAGAAACGAGAGATTAAAGAATAGAGAGGTGTGTGTTGAGGAAAAAAGTGAGAAAAGGGCTTTGAGAGAAAAACAAAGCATGAGTGCTATGTGATGTGAGAAACACATATGAGAAATGTGTGAAACATTACCTAAAGAAGTAGTGGACTTCCTGTAAATTTGGTTGTCTCTCGTCGATGAAAGGCGTCTAAACCCATCAAAGTCTCAGCCAGTACCAAGCCCATGTAGCTCTTGCCCACATTCAAACCTTAGGCTACTTTGATCAATCGAATGCTAGACCCTCCGAAACTAGGGGCAAGGAGAAAATGTGCTAACATACACAAACAAAGGACATGTTGTCGAAAACCCCACCAGAAAAGATCACCTCGGTCATCGGCGTCAGAAAATCGATGAATCAAACTGGGGATGTCCGGCTCTCCATTGTGAACCAAGGATCGAGCCTCATACAAAGTGAGCCGACTCATCCTTCCCAAAGCTTAGATGTGACCAAAATAGGATTGAGAGAATTTCCTCATTGCGTCGGAATTCCATTAGCGCTTGAAATTCTTCGATTGTTGGGCATATCGCTTGTCCCCCGAAGCTAAAGTTGTGCGTGATCGGGTTCCAACATCTAGCCGTGGCATGAAGGAATGGAAAACAAAGCAGAGAATGACTTAGCAGGAATAGGGTATTTATGCCGAAACCCCAAAAATTTAGTTTTTTCGAGCCATCTAAAGTTGCAATCTAATTCGAGAGTTTTTCAGCAAATTATGGCTCCATTTGTGAAGAATTTGCAGCTGAAATGAAGAAATCACAAAGCTCAGCTTTTTGTGGAAGATAAGGCAATAAGTGGGAGCCAAGTGTCAACAATTTGGAGTTCCTGCACATTGATGGCCGGCAGGGCACCATTGATGGCCGACAAGGCACCATTGATGGCCGGCAGGCCATCCCTCATGGTCGACATGTGGCCGGCATTCACCTCTTATGGCCGACAACTTTCCTCTCATGCCTACTGTCCTCCTTTGTGAAGAATAATGGTGGATGCATGTGTTTTGCTCTGCTGTTTGTGTGTCTTGAGGTCTTGTGTTGAGTCATTTTGTTTCCTTTTAACAATTTTATCGAGTTGTTTTGTTTTATTTATCGAGTTGTATGTTGTGTTTAGAATGTCAGTTGTTGGTTGGTTCGTTACATGATTTAGGCTATTGTGACAATGCAAGTATTTGGTTTTCAATATCAAATTCAATCTCATTTTCATGCAATGCAGTGCTTATGATGCAAAATACAACTCTCTTTCAAAAAACAAAAACAAAAACAAAACAAAAAAAACAAAACAAAAAACTTGGTTTTCATTCCGATCATGGTTATTTTTACAAAAGGTGCAGTACAAGTTTTTAAAGAAAATAAAACCTGTCCGAAGCTGTACAATGTCCTAACACTACTAACCAAAAGAAATTTAGCAAAAATACAAAAATCAACGCCATCCATCTCAGGATCTAGAGGCCCTCTTCGTCCTCTTCCTCGGAAGAGGGGACTCTAGGGCACTGTCTCAATCGGCGTCACTATCTGAATCTGGATCGGAGTCTGAACCGGAGCCATCTCCGCTCTCCGCCTCGGAGCCGTCCTCAGCATCAGCATCCCCACTCTCAGAATCCGAGCCAGCGTCATCGTCTCCACTCTCGAATGACTCAGCATGCTGACTTGCCGCCTCCTCAGCCTCACTAGTCTCAGCGTCGTCATTGCCTAGAATAGGCTTTGAAGGGCCACTCTTAGCTCGGGTGTCCCTAGCTCGGCCTCAGTCGTGTGCTGGAGCCTACCTCTCTCTTCCTGCCATCGAAGGAGGCACTGCTAGTCCTAGTGCTACTTCTGCTGGCGCACCCAGTATGGGTGGGACCTGAAAAGGTAGTTGTCGTATGCCAATCACAGTATGTGTATCAGATGCAAGTATGGGGCAGACTGAGTATATGTTGAAGTCAGGTACAGAGTATGAATATAGTATGAAAGTGTAGTATTTCAGATGCAGTGTGGGAAAGTTCTCGTGTCAAGTTTTAGTGCGTCGGTGGAAATTTGATAACTAAAATGCAAGAAAACTGAAGAAATTACCTGAATACCATGGAAGCCGAGCAGTGCCTCCCTCTTCAATAACATACCCTCAAATGAGGTTGTAGCTCAAGCAGATCCTCAGTATATCCTGGGGGTGCCTGTAAATGCATTGGGAATGATTAATGCCCAAAACAAACAAATATCAGAAAGAGATGAGAAGACTAAAAATGTGGTACATACAGGGGGTGCATCCTGGGCTCTGGTGTATCAATGCCCAGCTGTTGCGGGCTCGATTGGGATCTGATAGACCTCTCCAGTATACCACTAACATGTGAGTGCAGTAGGCAGCTCTGGCCATCCAGTTTCCTGCCTCGCCTGGGAAGCCCCTCTGCCACAGGCTCTGCTCGCCCGGGTCACTCTGCGTCTTGCTCTCACGGTAGGAGCTCTCACTTCCTCACCGTCGCGAACACCGGTCAGAGGCGGCATCAAGTGTGTCTGGATAAAGGCTGCGTAGTCGCCCTCTACACAGAAAATACTCTACCTCCAACCCTACCACGAATTGGATCACCTCGTCGGTAGATAGCCTGTCTATCGCTCTCATGGACACTAGCAGTGCCATCGGTATAAACAGAACAAGAAGGCCCATGGTCTGGCGCACGAAGCACTCACCTAGGAACCAGGCCTTGGCAAATCGGGCCCTCAAGTAGGATATGATAGTGGGAAATGCCCCAAGCCTCACGGTATTGGGCTTGAAGCCCTTTCGATATCGTAGCCCAGGGCTGCCATCTGATCTGAAATGGAAAGTGAACAGGTTATTAGTCGCTGTCAGTTGCTAATGTATGAATCAAAATAGCCATAAAGAAAAAATGGCTGTGTTTCGAATTACCTCATGTGCCGCTACCGTGTCAAAATACTGGCGAAAAAACATCAAGGGCTCACGAGTCCTACGGCGAAGCTGGCAATCGTATACCCGAGAAAAGGGGACCGTCAACGAAACCTCATCTATAGGGTCTGGGGCAAGAGTTGGGAAGTATGCGTACACCCATAGCTGCAGGGAGATTACTGAGGTATGTAATCAACACAGTATGTACAGATGCAGAAAGTGCAAAGAAGAAAGCTTAGAGTATGAATAGATACAGAAAGTGTAAAGCAGAAAGCACATGTGTTGAACTAATGTAAAGGAAGAAATGCTGAGCAGAAAATGTAAAGTGTAAAGAGGGGACTAAGATGTGTACCTCCCAGGCTCGCCAGTAGCCTCCGACCAAGTTCCCTCTCAGACGGGAGAAAGAGCTCATGTATCCATATAATGTGGTGAGGCCGGCTCCACCCTAATCATAAAACTAAACTCAAGGAAGAGTCACCAAGGCACTCAGCAAATACAGGCCCACGGTGTTCCACCTATTTGAGAACAAGGTGGTACCGAAGATGAATGTAAGGAAGTCCCTGGCATACTGCTCTATCTCCTTTATTGTCTCAGGCTCAGTCCCCCTGAACTGCTGCTCGAACCATGTGTATCGCACCGTACCTGTCTGGTATATCGGTGGATGTGCCCCAAGCAGCTCAAGCCAGGCTGCCTCCCATTCTCCCATATCAGGATCGAGAGGAATCGGATCACCCCTTACACCTAAGCAGATGATCATAGCAAAGTCGTCAGGAGTCATCGTCATCTCCCCTGAGTTGGAAAGGTGGAGAGAGTTGGTGGTGTCCCACCATCTCTCCACTATCGCTCCAAGAAGTGGATGGCTCGCAGTAACCCGAGTCAAGCTGGAGCAGAAGAGGCCGAAGCTTGCCTCGTCAACAATGTCACGAACTCCAGCTGGGAGCTCGCCATACCAATCTCGAGCAGTCATCGCACCATAGCCCCTAAAGGCAGGAGACTCACCCTATGGCAGTGCATGAGATGTAATCAGATCAAAGCAGTTGATGAGATGCAATCAGCTCAAGGTTGTGTATAAGACACAGTCAGATGAAAGCAATGCAAGAAATGCAAACAATTAAGGGCAGAAACGCATAGAAACAGAGTTCGTACCTCAATGGCAATGGCCGATAAATGAGATTCTGGTTCCCTCAAGAGGAGGCCTTCTGGCGCATCGTCGGCAAAATTGGTAAAACATCTGATGCCTCCGGTAGTGGGCAATATGTGTGTTTGAGGATGATACCTCACTAGATCAAAAGGCCGTACACTCAACGGTAACGGCTCTGGCTCGGCCTCGATGTCCGCCTCGAAGTCTACTAAGGGAAGCTCGAGAGGAGCCCCATCATGAGGAAAATCATCTGCCATCTGAAAATAGGTGCGAAATGGGTGAAAAGTGAAGAAAAATGGTAAACTTGGAAAAAGTCAACCCTAAGAGAGAGAAAACGAAGGAAAAAGTCAAAGCCGGGAAAAGTGCACAGAACTCGCTAGAAACTCAAGGGGAATGAGCCTAGAATGGTGGAAATGAGGAAAGAAGCATCGAAATCAAATTCCAATCGGTTCAAAGCAAAGAGAACTAGGAGGATTTAGTGAATAAAGTTTGTGTGGGGCGTTGGAAAATGCGTAAAAGACTTAGATCTAGAGAGGGAAAGTACCTAGGGAGAGAGAGAGAGTATTTTCGATCAAGGAGAAGTGAAGAAATGAGGTGTGGTGCCCCATACTTAAAGGCCCAGGCCAAAAACCCCTTTTTACCCTCGGTTTGCCATCGATGGCCGGCAAGGCACATTGGTGGCCGACAAGACACACCAATGGCCAACAGGTGGCCGGCGGCCCCCTATTGTGACCGGCGGCTTTCCAAGGGCTTTCCCTATGTCCCTGGTTCTGTTTTATGTCCTCGGATGCTAAGAAGTAGAGGGACTGTTCATTGTTTGGTTCAGAATGCCTCTATGGAAACTCAGAACTGTATTTCCAATGCACAATGTTTGTCACTCATTAACATAAGCAAGGTGTATCCTTTTTAACATATTGCAACTTTTCCGAGAGGTAAATCAGAAGTTGTTCTTGAATTGGTTTTGACGAATATGCTTTTGTTATTGCATAGAATATGTGTTTCTTTGTTGTTGCATGGAACGTGCATTCCACTTATACTGTCGCATAGAACATGCTCTTACTTTAGTTGCTTAGAATGTGCTTCCGCTGTTACATTATGCATAGAACATGCTTATTGCTTTTGCCTTTGAATCTTGCATGGAATATGCTCCTGTTGCCAATCATGCATAGAATATGCTCTCAAATTGTTTGGTTCGCATAGAACATGCCATTATATCTCAGTTGTAATCATGCATAGAATATGCATTTCCTATTCGTTACACATGCATAGAATATGCGCTCCTCCATTATTGCATAGAATATGCACTTCTCTATTGTTGCATAGAATATGCTTTCATTCATGCTTTCTTGCATAGAAAATGCACTGTCATTTCATAGCACGCTTTTGTACACAGGCACGATATTGTATGTACAGTCCATTCAGAGGAGTTCCAGGTAAAATCATCTGTGCCCTTCGTATTATATCCTTTTACTCTCCTGTCTTCCGTGTGCAACGCATTAGGATAAATCCTTCGGTTACCGTCCTTCGTTTAAAAACATTCGTGTGCGTCCTAATGTTCATACCATCCTTCGATCACCGTCCTTCGGTTAAAAACATTTGTGTGCGTCCTGATGTTCATACCATTCTTTGGTCACCGTCCTTCGGTTAAAAACATTTGTGTGCGTCCTGATGTTCATACCGTCGTTCGGTCACCGTCTGTAGACGTGCCCGAACGTCAAGGCTCCACGTGCAAAGGCATGAAATCGTTTTGTTCATTAAGCTACTACAGCTCGGATTCAATGTCACGGTTCTGAATCTAATCTCGTAAAGTGCAATGCAAGACTAATAAATCACCAAAGAGTCCAAATCTGGCAAATCTTTTTGGAAAACTGATTTTAATAAAGAAGTGCCAAACATGGACTACTTTTCCAGATACAGAGTCGCCATCTAAATGTTTTATTTTGGGGAAATTTAGGAAACCCTAACTCGTGCCTAAGGCCACGTGTCCGTCATCACCAAAGTTGCCTTGGCTTGGGAACTTGGGTACGAGAGGGAAAGGTCATGCAATGAGCACCCCCGCTCGCTTGATCAAAGGATCGACCTTTGCTAACATGATATGTTGTTTTTGCAAACACATGTGCCCTTATTCCGATTTATTAGCTAACCTTACTACGTGATGCGCTCAGCATACAAGTATAGACTAGATCGCCTAAACTGGAACAAAACATCTCATGTTTGTTTGTTTGAAAATAGTTTAAAGGTGCTACTCGTAAGTAGGCTAAGACGTGGATTTGCCACCCTCGAGTGGGCTTAGAAAACATGATTTCACCACCTCAAGTGGGCTTAAAACTCGCATTTCGATGAATTGTTCCAATTCAAACAATCCAACCTTCATCCATAGGCATTCATGCAATTAAACACTTAAGCAGTTAGCCTCATGGCAAGTATGCTATCATGGCAACACTCACACTCATGCAAGATGCTAAAGCATAAACACTTACAGTGTACTCCAAGCCAAAACAGAGAACTAGTTAGAAATCATGCATGATCCTAGTTCATGTTAAGATGACTAATGCAACACATGCAAAATGCAACTAGAAATAGGCTCGGCTATTCTAAGATGGCATATGAGATGCAACTTGATAACATGCTGTTGAACACGTATTCAAGTAAATGTATTGAAATACAATGCGGTTTGTATGATGCGCCGAGCCCGGTGCATGCAAGACAAATGAATGAATGCAAACATGCGAAGCATAGGGATGCTAATTGAAATATGTCCTAAAAACTAACCATCAAAAGCTAATAAGTAAAAGGGAGAAAGACGTGGGGTTGGAAGACATTCACACACTCACGCACACTTATTACAAAATTTTCCCTCTCGACTGAGGGTCCGAATGAGTACACTAAGCTAGCTACGCCAAGCTAAGCAACTAATCTAATTATCTAATTAGACTAATTATTACATAATCAAAGTGAATAACTAGCTAACACTAAGCTAATTATTACAACACATTAACTAATTAAAAAATTAGCTAGTTTAATTACAAATTCAAAAGCTAACTAATCAAGTGAAGTTAATTACAAATTACAAAGCCTCGGCTCAGTTCTAAAAGTTCGAAGATGCATGCTTGATTGCCTCGCAAGGAAATCCGTTACCATGCCTCATGTTGCCTCTGTTTGCACTGTTTTAGACTTCTAAAAACTGTGCCAACCTCCAAAACACTTCTGATTCACCTCATAGACATGCTGAGTGGTCATCGGCCAAGAGGTATGGTCATCGGGATAAAGGTCATCGGCCAATTTTGAGGCTATCGGCCAATTATTGATAGCCGATCGGCAAACTAGATAGCCGATCAGCCATGTCTTCCTGCAAACTCTCCTTTTTGCTGCAACAGAGCACAAACAGAGGCATGGCAATGTATTTGCAAGAAAATGTGTGTGCAACTACACCCCTTATCATGTTTAAGGCTCAAAGGTGTGTAGTGCTCGGCTCTCGAGCCATCAATCACGCATTTCGATGCATGATGGCCAAAGGGGCTGAGTTGTACAAATCAATGGCAAATGAATGCCCAAAAACACATAAATGCCTTAACCTCTATCATGCATGATCAAGAGTGTCGGCGACCGAGAATTGAGGCACGTTTCATCACTTCAAGTATGAAACGTCCCTCGTTCCTAGTGTTTGGCTTAACACCCAAACCAAACACAATGCAATGCATGCACAACTTAACAAAGCTAAAGGCATGCAAACGATGCTAATGCAATATGAGCATGCAAGTACTATGCGATGTAACATGATTGACTTAGTAATACTAATGGCATGTGAACAATGTAATGCAACATGATTGATTTATCAAAGCCAAAGGCATGCCAACTTAATGCAATGCAACCTAAGCATGCAAACAAAGCCAATGCAACATGAGCATGCCAACAACTATGTAAACAAGAAGTATGCAAACAAGCATGCAAGATGGACTTAAACTGGATATTGACAGACCTCAGCCATGCCCAAAACAGTGGCCAAAATGTTGAAGTGAAGACATGAAATGCAAGACAAGCATGCATGCCAATTGGCTCAAAAATTAAGGCATAAGAGGACAACCCTCAAAGCATGGAAAGAGTGACAATCATAGACATGTGACAACACTATTAGCTCTGAAATCATGCATGGAATGATGCCAAATCAACCAAACAATACAAGTATGGCATGCAAGAGGGCTCAAAGCTTGAAGCTAGCATAGGCACTTGCACTATAGCTATGCAATACATGAAGTGTATGGCCAAGGCTACCCAAAATAGTCCTAGAGCATACCAAAATGATGCTAAAACATGCACGGACCAAAACTAAAACATGCTAGCATAAAGGGTTAAAACAACAACCATACGAGGCCAAAATGGAGGATTACACTACACCTACCAAGACCAAGCATGAGGTGACTATACCAACACAAATTAGAGTTATGGCATGTCAAAATAACACCAAAAATGTACTGAAATGATAGCCCCAAAGGCCTAAGCATGGTGGCATGCACAATGACCCATACTTGAGGCATAAAGAACCAAACCTCCAAAGCATCAAAAGATTGAAAGACGTGAGCGTACGACCACGCTACATGGACTGAAATCATGTATGAAATGATGCCAAATCATGGAAATGGTCCAAGCAATACATGCTAGTGACTTGGAAACTCAAAGCTAACAAGCTAGAATGCACTATGGCTATACAAAACATGGCATGTATGACCAAAACAACATAAATTAGAGCTTAAGCATGGTAAAACAAGGCTAAAAGCTTCTTGGAGTTGAGCCAAAACATGCAAGAATGATGGTCCAAACACATGATGTATCTTATGCTAGCATGTAAGATTGCACTACAAGTATGTAAAGCGTGCAAGATGCTATCAAACTAACCTAAAACAGAGGTATAGCATGGCAAAACAGCACCAAAAACAGGCTGAGATATGGCCAACATATGCTAGATAAACATGCCACCTTGACGAGCCATCTATACAAGCATACAAGACACAAGGAGATGGGATGACCCTCTTCTATTTGGGACCTTAAAACACCATTTCCACCACTGAAATTCCTCTGAGTTTCAGTGCTGAGAAGGCCAAAACAAGGTGATCCCAATGGCTTAAAAAGATGGCACAAGAACAAGGCCAAACAAGGCCTAAGAGGGGGTAGACTACCCCCAACACAAAAGTGACCTTAAACAAACATGTTAAGCATGCAAAATCAGAACTTTTTTCAGCAGAAGGTTAAGCTTAAATCAGCATGCAAGTAGGTCCAAAAGCTTAAACCAAAACAAGGGTTTAAAGGCTAGTTGACTCACCCTTGAAGAACACCTTCAAAACCACAACTCCAGCAGCTTTTTTGAGCTTAAACCAACCCAAAAAAATAACACCAGGTCCTAAGTACCTCAGCAACAAAAGGATGGTGTTCTAGTAGGTGCTTTAGTGCAAAAGTGTGAAGAAATTACACTTTTGAGCACAAATGAGTGCAAATATAGAGAGAGAGAGAGAGAGAGAGAGAGAGAGAGGAAATATATAGAGAGATATATAACTTGTATCTCAACTTTTCAGAACCTCCGGAAAGGGAGAGGGGTCTCCCTTCTTATAGAAATTCAATTCCTTAGCTTGCTCAACAAGCTAAGGACTTGAATCAGTCCCTCCATACACGTGTATGGAGGATGAAAACTGTGCTCACCAACTGTCACAGCTGGCAAGAAAATATCTGCAAAAGCAGGTAGAAATGTCTCGGCCAGAAAATATGGCCGATCGATCAGAAGGAGTGTCGATCGACCAAAAAGAGTGCCGATCGGCCAACACTTATGGCCGATGGCATGAAAACAAGGCCGATGGCATAAAGCCTTAGCCGATGAGTTGTAGGGATGGCCAACAAGCCACCCTCTTCCCTCAGAAGCAAAACCACAAGTCCTTGGTCCACAACCAAGCACAAAATAGACAAGTTGAGAGATCTTAAGGCCAGGCGTGCGGCCGAGACCTTCGGGAACTCAAAACAAACATGAGCATGGATGATCATCAAGTGTTCAAACGATGACATCCAAGTCTTGAGGACGGTCAAAAATGGGGTGTCTACAATTGCCTCTCTTTGATAGAACTCGAAAGTAATAAGATGACGGGAGTGAATGTCAAAGCCTAGAGACGACCCATTTTTTACGAGGCCGAAGACTTAGACAAGCATACAAGATAACAAAGAGATGCGCCCGCAGGCAAGGGCAAGATGCAAATGACATGCACAATGTCGAGCATAACTTATGATCATGCAAAAAGAGCTGTAATGAAGCATTCATGCAAAACAAATACAACATTTTAAGCAAGCGAGTAAGAAATAATAGTCCTATACATTCCAATAGAAAGGATGTAAGAAAATTATACAATTCTCACTGCGTCTCACGCGGAGAAGACTAAAAGCGTCTACCGAGAACACTCGGAGTCTTAAACACAACATCTCTCAGCGTATCACACGCGGGAGAGGAAAGGACTGTGCAAGAAATCGCAGTCATCCAGGCGCGTGTCAAACGCGAGAAGAGAGAGATACGTCCGAACGTGTGCCAAAAGCGAGTGGAGAAGGGTAGCAGTCAAACTGAATCGGAACTTCTTTTGAATGAACCGTACATGCAATATTGTGCCTGCAAAAGAAAGAAATTCAACAGATACAATATAGTAGAAACACACGTTCAACGTTAGATCAAGAAATCATTTCAATATAGGATAAACATATGCATATTCAATGCGAGTGAGAAGGTGCATAGCAATACAAGTGAAAAGATGCATGACAATGCAACCAGAACGAGCATAACAATGCAAGTAGGGCATGCACGATAACGCAAATGAAGAGTGCATAACAATGCAAGTAAAGCATGCGCAACAACGTAAGTAAGGGGATGCATGACAATACAACCTAAGTGTGCGTGACAACGCGGATAAAAAAGTGCATAACAATGCAAGAAAGGCATGCGTGACAATGCAAGTCAAGGGGTGTATAACAATGCAAGAAAGGCATGCGCGACAATGCAAGCCAAGGGGTGGATAACAATGCAAGCTAAGTGAGTGGCAACGAGGATAAAAAAGTGCATAACAATGCAAGAAAGGCATGCGCGACAATGCAAGCCAAGTGCATGACAATGCAAGAAAGGCATGCTCGACAACGCAAGCCGAGGGGTGCATAACAATGCAAGAAAGGCATGCGCGACAATGCAAGCCATGGGGTGCATAAACACATGTAAGTAAAGCATGCGCGACACCGCAAACAATGTGCATAACAATGCGAGGAAAAGCATATGCGACAATGCAAGCAATGGTGCATAAACATATGTAAGTAAAGCATTCGTGACAACGCAAGCAATGTGCATAACAATGCGAGGAAAAGCATGCGCGACAACGCAAGCAATGGTGCATAAACACGTGTAAGTAAAGCATGCGCGACAACGCAAGCAATGTGCATAACAATGCGAGGAAAAGCATGCGCGACAACGCAAGCAATGTGCGTAACAATGCGAGGAAAAGCATGCGCGACAACGCAAGCAATGGCGCATAAACACATGTAAGTAAAGCATGCGCGACAACGCAAGCAATGGTGAATAAACACATGCAAGTAAAGCATGCGGGACAACGCAAGCAATGTGCATAACAATGCGAGGAAAAGCATGCGCGACAACGCAAGCAATGGTGCATAAAAACATGTAAGTAAAGCATGCACGACAACGCAAGCAATGTGCATAGCAATGCGAGGAAAAGCATGTGCGACAATGCAAGCAATGTGCATAACAATGCAAGGAAAAGCATGCGCGACAACGCAAGCAATGGTGCATAAACACATGTAAGTAAAGCATGCGCGACAACGCAAGCAATGTGCATAACAATGCGACAACCAAGAAAGGCACACGTTCAACGTAAGCATGGTAAAGGCATGTTATCCGCAATGTTGGGATGCAACTTTAAAACGAGATGAGGCATGCTCAATATAGGAGCGAAAAGGCGTATAACAAATGTGCGCACCTTACAAGCATGATGAAACACTCGCAAGGCAAGATATTCAAAAGCAATTTTTGAACAATTCTTGAATCTTGCAATATACAAAAGGATACGAAAAAGGATACACCTCGTGCATATTGAGTGCTGCACACGGAAGACATGGTTCGAGGCCACTACGAAGGCCGCTTAAGCTTCATAAGTGTATTTTCTTGCACTTTCTTGAAAGATGAGGGCACCAATCAATAGAACTAACCCAAACAAGGGCATTGGAGGTCTATTGGCCACAAGGGGGAGCCACCGGCCATCCATCGGCCATAAAATGAGCTTATCGGCCAATAATTTAGCCGATCGGCTAACAATCTGGCCGATCGGCCAAAAGTGGCAGATTCGGGGCAATTTTGTCCATTTGCTTCGGGTCTTTAAGTATAGGGTTTCAAACCCTATTTCCTCACTTCTCCTTAGCCGAAAATCATTCCCCTTTCTCTATAGGTCATTTTCCTCCCTTCGATCCGAGCTTTTCTTCCGTTTTCAAGCCTCCCGTGACTTTTGATTTGCGAAACCCTCTTCGTTCCAAACACTTTGAACTGAACGAAATGTGATTTCGGTGCCACGTTCTTGATTTCCATCACTTGGGGTTTGTTTCCCCCGAATTTACATTGATTTATGTGCCCCCTTCTGAGCCTTGTCATTTTTCTCCATTTTTCACCCCTCGGGGTTGACTTTCGGTTGACTTTTGGCATTCTTGCCCAGTTTCCATACCCTCGGCCATTTTTGCACTCTTCTCGAGATGGCGGACGATATTCCACAGGGTGGGACTCCTCCAGAGATGGACATGGATCCCGAGGTCGAGCTCTTACCTCTCAGTGTTCGACCCGGCGACATACCGACCCGCGATACATGTACTGCCTCCCGATAGCATCCGCCAGTTCAGGAGCTACGCGCGAGGTGCCCCATTGGAGCTCCTGTTACGCGAGCCGGAGTCGCACCTTTCTTACGGCGCCGCGAAGGTACACTCTTCCTCTTAACTTTCTGCAATATAGGTCATATATCTTGGATAGTCGATAATGCCCTTTATCTGATCATCACGAACACACTTGTAGATCACATGCTTAGTCCACCGTGAGCACACTCATACACGATATCTGTGTAAACTCGGACACATGCACACACACTACATTTTCGTCAATTCTGAACATATTCAAACACTATATTTCTGACACTGCTTCGTATCTATTTATCTTGAACACAGGGAGATTCCCATGCCTTCCGGGGGTATGGGAATACCATCGCCCGGGATTGGTACATGGAGTTTCCTGATGAGGTCCGCCACATAGTTGATCAGGCCGGTTTTGGCGTATTCTGCATGGGACTCCCGTGCCTCACTACGAGTAGGCCCTTTCTAGGTGCGCTGGTGGAGAGGTGGTGGGACACCACCGATTCCTTCCACCTTTCCGCAGCGGGGGAGATGACGATGACCCCCTTTGACTTCTCCATGCTCACCGGCATTGGAGTAGGGGGTGATCCAATTCCCTTCGACACCGACATGGGCGAGTAGGATGCTGCCCAGATCTTCTTGCTTGGCGCTCGCCCACCTCTCTCCCGGCCAGGGTTCATGAGGTATTCCTGGTTTGAGGACCATTTCAGAGTGCAGATGCCGACGACCCGCGAGGAGGTCGAACAGTATGCCCGAGGGTTCATTATGTTCTTGCTGGGCACCTCCCTCTTCGCCAACCAGGCGAACACAGTTGCCCTCTATCTACTGAGTGCGTTGGTGGACATGACCAGGATTCGACGCTATGACTGGCGTGGCGTAGGTTTGGCCACGCTTTACGGGTACATGAGCTCTTTATCCCGCCGCAGCAGACATCTGCTAGGAGGCTACTAGCGAGCCTAGAAGGTACACCTTCCCTTCCTGTTTTACAATTTTGCCTTACACTATCTGTACTCCACACACAATGCATACACGCAATCTGTTTTACACTGGTTGTACACTGCACACATTGCGCAATACATTGCACACCATTCTCTGATTTCTGCTTTATCTGTGTATTGCCTTACTGATAAGTATACTTATTCTTACCCTGTTACATTATGTAGTTGTGGGTGCATGCCTACTTTCCGAGGCTTGCTCCAGAGCCGGAGGTGCAGATGCCCCTTGCTGTCCCATATTCTCATCGATACGATGTGAGGTGCGAGCGGAGACCACGGGAGTGTTTCTTGTTTTTCCGCAGATACTTCGACACCACCGCAGCTGAGGTATTTCAAACATTATAGTTTATTTAAGCTTCGCTTTACATTGTACTTTCAATAGCAGATAACCAACTGTGTATCCTGTCATTTGCAGATCACTTGGCAGCCCTGGGCCGCATTGCCGGATGCAATGCGAGACCAGTACATGGGTGCTCGGGAGACTGCCCGATTCTGAGTCTTGCTGTAGGGTCCGGTCTGCCGGGCTTGGTACTTGGGAGAGTGCTTCCTGCGGCAGACCCTTGGCTTACCTGAACAGATAGTCCTGAGGCCACCTCCCACCCATATGAGGCATACAGAGAGATACACCCCGAAGGAGATGACCGACTTCACCATCAGCTGAGACGGTGACTTTTTCAGAGATGAGGGCGACTACACCGACTTTATTCAGACTCATCTTATGTGACCTCTGGCCAGTGCTCGTCGAGTCGATAGGAAGAGGCCTGCAATCCCTGTGGGAGAAGCAGGAGCACCGAGGGTGACTCAGGCCCGCGACAGGAGTAGGTCCCAGAGGGAACGGAGAGCGGAGTGGCCAGAGCTGCCCACTACCATGACATGCCGAGGACAGGGTGGGAAGACTTATCAGATACCCACAGCTCCTCCTCCGGCTGATCATGAGCTCGTTACAGTTCACAGCTCGACCTCGGTATGTGCAATACCCTTCATGCTGTGCAGTCACTTCAATTCAGTTGATATCCCGCAGAATACTAATTACCTCAACACTTTTGTAGGCTTCGATCGAGTACACTGGGCAGGCATTGGAGCTGACAGCCTCGGTGATGGGGATGCTTCAGAGGAGCATGGACCTGCTCTGGATTTACAGTATCCTGGTAAATTTTTTCAACCTCGGTCCCAAAACATTGCATAATCTGTTCCATACATGATCTGATACATCACATTATCAATACGGCACTTGATACACTGCACTTATAGACCACTCACGGCACTGATACACTGTAACTCACATACTGCTCATGGCATTCATACACTATACTCATACACTGCTCACGACATTCATACACTGTACTCATACACTGTTCACGGCATTCATACACTGTATTCGATACCATACTCGACTTTGCATTGCATAACTGATGCATTTGCCGGTTGTTCTTTCCAGGCCCCATTCCAGATACTGGTCGCAGGGGGTGCTTCAGCAGGACCTTCAGCACCTGCCCGAGGAGCGGGGAGAGCAGGACGAGGGATCTCAGTACACAGCCACAGCAGAGCCGGGCGTACTCCCTCTGGGAGTAACTCACGGGCGCCTGCCCCAGATGACGACGAGTCTGATGCAGAGGCAGATTCATCTCAGGATGAGGCTGGGGATGGCTCGGACTCAGACTTTAGCAGCGGAGCCGACGGTGATGATCCTGGACCTTCGTCCAGGAAGAAGACGAGAAGAGACTCCCGCATTTGAGGCGACCGGCGCCGACCCAGATGCTACTCTTTTTGCTTTATTTTTCTTTTTACTAGTAGTTTAAGCACATTGTACTGCGTCAGGCAGATTTTATTCTTCTTCAAAAACTATGTAGTTTTGCAAAAGAAAATATCATGGAATGAAACAATCTTTTTTGTTGAAAAAGTATTACATTTGTACATTCTAAGCATCGTATCGCATCGCATCACATTACATAACAATGTAAATGAGATTGAACCTTGTTTTGAAAGCTAAACACTTAAATTGCATTAATCAAGTAGTGAACCGACCGACAACAAAACAACTCGATAAGCAAAACAAAAGAACTTGACATACTAATCAAACACAAATACAACTCGATAAGCAAGACAAGGACTAAGGAACATGAAATACAACTCGATAAACAAAAGTACAACAACTCGATAAACAAATTGAAGTAACACAGGTGCGACTTCGCAAAATCATCACCGGAAGGCATTCGAAGTGAAACCAGTCACAGGTTCTCAACATCCCCAACACATAGACAACCTAGAGAACAAAAGGGAAGGCCATCGGCCAAGGTGAGAGGCCATCGGCCACAAGAAATGACCATCGGCCATCATTGCTAGCCGATCGGCTTAAGAAGATGGTCGGTCGGCACTATTTTTGGGCGATCGGCCAACAATGCAAGAACCTCCAGAATGCTGCCACCTGTCTTCCACTCAACACCTCATCTTCTACAAAAGCCCCAGCTTCGTAGTTTTTCCATTTCAGCTCAGTTTTTGCACCAAATGGAAGCATTTCTTGTCCAAAATCTCACAAATTGGATTGCCAACTTAGATGGCTCCAAAAAGCTGAATTTCCGGGGCTTCGAAATAAATGCACTATTCACGTTGAGTCGCACCCCACTATATTTTCCATTCCTTCATGCCGCAGCAAGGTTTTGGAATCCGATAACATACGTCTTTAGCTTTGGCAGACAAGAGATATGTCCCACTTTCGAGGACTTCCAAGCTTTAATGGAATCCGAGCGCGATGAAGAAATCTTGCCTCAATTCCGCTTCGGCTACGTCCAAGCATTAGGACGGATGTGCGGCCTTACTTTGCATGACGCTCGGTCATTGATTCACGACAGAGAGCTGGACATTCGGAGTTTGATTTGTCGGCTTTCTGATACTGGTGACCGCGGCGATCATCATTGGCAGGGTTATCGGTGACATGCGCTTTGGTTGTGCATGTTGTCTCATTTCTTGCTTGCCCCAAGCTCCGGTGGGTTTAACACTCGTTTGATTGAAGTCGCCGAGGGCTTAAAAGAGGGCATGAGCTGCATCGTCATGAAACTAGCTGAGACATTGATGGGTTTGGATGCTTTTCATTGCTGGGAGATGACTAGATTCGCGGGGAGTCCACTACTACTGCAGGTAATGTTTCCCACCCCATCTCACATATATTTCTCACATCACTCGGCCCTCAGGCTCGGTTTTTCTCTCAAAACCATTTTCTCACTTTTTCTCTCAACGTACACCTCTCTATTCTTTAATCTCTCATTTTTCATCCTTCCCCAGATATGGTTGATGGATAAATTGAAGGTAGTGGACTCTTGCCCAGCATATTCAGCTCGCAGCTATTTCTTCCGAAGATGCCTAGTTGATGCCCCTGATGAGGGATGATGGTGCGACTGGATGTGCAGTTTGTCCGCTACCAGTATTGCTTGGCGCTGCCCATGGCTTAATTTACTGGCGATGAGCTACAGCATGACCCGCTAGCCCGGGATTCAGTTGGTTGGCCTAACACACTGTGTCTTTTACTTCCCGTTCCGATTCCGGCACCAGTTCGGTCATGATCAGACTTGCCCGGAGGAGGGGATAGAGTTCCTTGCTGTATTTCCGGTCTAAGGTGCACAACTAGCTCGGTATGACACAGCATGGAGGACGAGAGAGCTTCTGGCCCCCGCTCCCACTTTCAGTTGCGCCCTCTCTAATGAGTGCATAGCTTGGCTTGATGAAGAGGCACAGGTTGAGCCTACTTTGGCATTAGAGGCTTCCACGAGCTCTGGGAGGGGACACAGGAACACCTGACTATGCCCCGAATTTATTTGCTTTAATCAGTACTTTCAAGTTTTCTTCATGAATGTAACAATAAAAAAGCAACTTCAATTTGTATTCAAGAGTAGGAGAACTCTGTATTGAAATCAATGTAATTGAAGGTTATGGGTACTGAAAATTTTCCGTTTGGTCCAAAAATGGTCTAAGCTGTAAAAATATTAATTTGAGCAAAAATCAACTTTTATTAAAACTTTTCAAAGCCATTTTCGATATGGATCACAACTGGACACGCCCGAGATCTATCACAGAGATGTACAACCCCGGATCCAAGCAACTGGAAAGTTGCCCCTAGTCTGAATAACACTGCATCTGGAGGTCACAACCGAGCTCTTGAATGCCGAATAGACAAAGATGACCCAATGTGATCACATGGACAAAGTTGATCGGAGAAGTGTTTATGGCTGGACTTTAGGATGAAGTTGCCTACGTATCCCAAAGATGGGAATTAAGCCTTACGTAGTTCGGCTCGGGTTCACTCGTGTATTAACACTCTCCTTTTGTGCTCTAACTTTTGCCAAGGCCGCCCTTTCTGGGTTTTCAACCTTGCGAGCTCAGTTTTTATAATTTCAAATTTTTTGTGCTCTAACTTTTTCCTAGGTCGCCCTTTCGGGTTTTCGGCCTAGCGAGCCACTCAAGGAAAGTATTTCTTTAACTTGTCCATGTTGATCGGCTGGAAGAACTCTAGGCCATCTAGGTCCATCAGAATGACAGCTCCACCCGACCAAATAGACTTAATGACGTAAGGGCCAGTCCAATTGGGTCTAAACTTGCCCCTAGGGTCGTGGATGGGAGCTCGGTTGTCTTTGAGCACCAAATCTCCTTCTTTCAAATTCATGGACTTAACCTTCTTGTTGAAAGCACTGGCAATTCTTCGTTGATAACCCTGGACGTGATACAGTGCTTTCAGCCTTTTTTCATCAAAGAGCATGAGTTCTTTGAACCTGCTTTGCTGCCAATCTACCTCAGCTATTTGACACTCAGCCAGTACCCGTAATGATGGAACGTCAACTTCGATAGGCAGAACAGCCTCCATCCCATAAACCAAGGAATACGGAGTTGTCCCAGTAGAAGTTCGAATTGAAGTTTGGTAGCCCCAAAGAGCAAATGGCAGCTTATCTGGCCAGTCCCGGTAGGTTTCCACCATCTTCTGCAGAATGTGCTTCATGTTCTTGTTGGCGGCCTCAACTGCTCCATTGGTTTGCGGCCGATAGGTAGAGGACTTATGAAAAGCCACGTTGTACTTCTCTAACAAGTCGATCACTTCCTTCTTGAAGTGGGAACCGTTATCTGAAATAATCTCGTTCGGGACCCCATAGCGATAGATGATGTTGTTCTTGATGAACTTTGCAACGTGCGATGCCTTCAACACCACATAAGATTGGGCCTCAACCCACTTCGTGAAATAGTCTATCGCTACCAGAATGAACTCATGCCCATTAGACCCCTTTGGAATGACAGCCCCAATTACATCAATCCCCCAGAACGAAAATGGCCATGGCGAAGTCATGTTGTACAGCTTCGACGGCAAAACATTCATGCGGTTTGCAAGGATCTAACATTTGTGGCATCGCCGGACAAAATCTATACAATCCTCCTCCATGGTGGACCAGTAGTAACCCTATCTAAGGATCTTTCGGGCTAACATCACCCCATTCATATGCGCTACGCACTCCCCTCTATGGATGGCCTCCATTAGGCGCTTGGATTCATCAGCATCAACACACAACTTATGCATCCCGAGATGACCCCTCTTGTACAGTTTACCCCCGCAGACGATGAACTGAGCAGCCATTCTTCGAATTGCCCTCTTATCTTTATCATTTACCCCTGGTGGATACGCTTCCGTAGACGTGCCCCGAGGGCCTCATGCTACAGTTCGAACTCAAATTTTCACGGTTCTTAATCTGATCTCACAATGTGCAATGTGAGATTGACAAATCACCAAAGAGTCTAAATCCGGCAAATCGTTTTGGAAAACTGATTTTTGTAAAGAAGTGCCAAACATGGACTGCTTTGCCAGATACAGAGTCGCCACCTAAATATTTTATTTTTGGGGAAATTTAGGAAACCTTGACTCGTGCCTAAGGCCACGTGTCCATCATCACCAAAGTTGCCTTGGCTCGGGAACTTGGGTACGATTCGGGAAGGTCAACTATGAGCACCCCCGCTCGCCCGATCAAACATCGGCCACTACTAAACATGATATCTTGTTTTTTAAAACACATGTGTTCTTATTCCGGTTAATTAGCTAATCTTACTATGTGATGCGCACAACACACAAGTATAGACTAGATCACCTAATTTGGAACAAAACATTGTATATCCATTTGTTTGGAAAATGGTTTGAAGTTTGCTACTCGTAAGTAGGCTAAAATGCGGATTTGCCGAATTGTTCCAATTTAAGTAATCCAACCTTCACCCACAGGCATTCAGGCAGTTATAACAAATAAGCAGTTAGCCTCATGGCAAGCATGCTTTCACGCCAACATTAACACAAATGCAGTATACTAAAGCATAAATACTCACAGTACACTCCGAGCCAAAATAAAGAACTAGTTAGAAATCAATGCATGATCCTAGTTCATGTTAAGATGGCTAATGCAACGCATGCAAGATGCAACTAGAAATAGGCTCGGCTATTCTAAGATGACATATGAGATGCGATAATTGGTACATGTATTCAACTTGGTATCGAATTACAATGCAGTTAGTATGATGCGCCGAGCCCGGTGCATGCAAGATAGATGAATGTATGCAAACATGCAAAGCATAAGGATGCTAGACAGATGGATGGATGCAAACATGCAAAGCATAAGTATGCTAATTTAAAACATGACCTAAAACTAACCAACGAAAGCAGGTAAGTAGAAAGGGGGAAAGAAATAGAGGTTGGAAGACATGCACACACGCACGCACACTTGTTACAAAATTGGCCCTCTCGACGGAGGGTCCGAATAAATAATACATGCTGGCTAATTAACTAGCTAACAAGATAATTAATTATTACACAACCAAATTGAATAACTAGCTACAACTAATTATTACAACAATTAACTAATTAACAAATTAATTAATTATTACAAATTGATGCTAACTAACAAGTAAGCATGAAAAATAAGCTACTCCAGCTCTGTTCGAAGAAGGAGAGGATGCATGCCCGGATGTCGCCCCGAAAAGCTCTCCGGTTGCTCTTTAGAGGCTCTGTCTGTAGGGTGTCCTCAAGGAATTCCTGCTGAACCTTACCAAAAACATGCCGGGGAGTGCATCAGTGGCCTGCCGGCCATGGGGAGCCACTGCCAACCAAAAATGAAGGGGTGCCCGCCAACAACAAGGCACTGCCGGCCACCGATGTGCTGGGACACCAAGCTGCAGTAGAGCACAAAACAGAGAAAATGGAGGGCCTCCCAAGGATATGTACGCACTATGCCACCCCATATCATCTCAAAACATCAAGGGAGAGGCATAGTCAGATCCACGACCATCAATCACGCATCCCGATGCATGATGGCCAAAGATCCAACTTGTGCAAATCAATGTGAAATGAATGCACAAATAAACACATAAGTGCCTAGAACTCTATCATGGATCATCAAGAGCGTCGGCGACCAAGAATCGAGACACGTTTCATCACTTGAAGTATGAAACGCCCCTCGTTCCTCGTGCTCAGATTAATACTTAATCCAAACAACAATGCAATGCAAGGATGGCATACACAATGCTAACTTGAACATGCAATCATGCAATATGACTTAAGCATGCAAAATGTAGTGTAATAAACATGCAACAACATGTAATGGAACTAGCATGCGAAAACATGCAAAGATGGAGCAAGCATACAACAATATGCAACACAAGCATGCAACAACATGCAAGGGATGGACTTAAACCAAAATAGGCAGACCTCAGATATGCCCAAATCAGTGGCCATAAGTGATGAATTGATAGTATGAAAAGCATGAAAAGGTAAAGCAAACATGCATGCCAATTGGCTCAAGGATTAATGCACAAAGATGAAACTCTTAAGCACACTTAAAGAGTGACAAGCATGGATATGTGACAACAAGGTAAGCTCTGAAATCTCATGTAAATTGATGCCACATCAACTAAACAATGCAAGCGTAGCATGTTAGAAAGTTCAAAGCTCGAAACTAACAAAGGGACTTAAGCCATGGCCATGCAAGGCAAGCCCCAAAGGGCTAAGGGAACCTAAAATAGTCCCAAGGCAGGTCCAAACAAGACCAAAAACAAGCTCGAAGCTAGCCAACATGGGCTAGAACAAGAGGCCAAAAAACAAGGAGCATGTAAGGCTACAAAAGAGGCAATGCACTACACCTATTGAAACCAAACATGGCATGACTTGGACAACATAAAACAAAGTTACATCATGGTGTAACAAGACCAAAAATGCACTGATATGATGAGCCAAAGGCTTAGGCTTAATGGCATGCACAAAAGTTCATTCTTGAGGCATGAAGAGCCAAGACTCCAAGGCATTAAAAGCATGTCAAATGCAAGTGTATGGCCACATTTCATGGACTTAAATAACACTTAGAATGATGGCAAAGCATGCAAACATCACATGTATGGCATGGTAGGGGCCTCAAAACCCAAGGCTAGCCTAAGCATTTACGCTATAGCTATACAAAGCATGAGTGATATGGCCATGACAGCCCAAAACAGTCCAAGAACAGCCCAAAATAAGAATAAAATCATGCTGGAGCAAAGCCAAAATATGCTAGGATGATGAGTCAAAACATCATGCACATAAAGCTAGTAAGCAAGATTTGTTCTACAAGTATATGGAGCATGCGAAGGATGACCAAACCAGCTATGGAAAGAGTCATGACACGGCAAAACATCACCAAAAACATGCTGAAATGGACTAAACATAAGCTAGGATAACATGCTAAAGCAAGAAGCATATAAAGCTAGTTTATGGGATTTACACTACAAGTGTATCATACATGCATGGAGTGACAAAACCAACCAAAAACAGATCTACGGCATGGTAAAACATCACCAAAAACCTACTGAAATGGACTCAACACAAGCTAGGCAAACATGCTACTTTGATGAGCTACAAATGGGATTACACTACACATACAAGATGCATGCAAAAGGTGACCAAACCAGCCATGGAAAGAGCCAAGGCAGGTCCTGAAATTCACAAAAAAAAGAGCCTGAATCAAGCCTCAAAAGTATAGAGTGGCATGCTCCTTTGGAAGGCCAAAAATGCAAGTAAACAAAAACCAAAAGAGAGGGGGCCACCCCCTCTGATTTGAGGCCTGAAAACCACATGCCTACCACTGAAATCCATTGGATTTCAATGGTTAGAAGGCCAAACCAAGGATAGCTCGGAGGCCTTAACGTATGGCTCAAAACAAGGCCAAACAAGGCCAACAAGATGGTTGAAGACCCTCAACAGCCAAAGACCTTAAACAAACTTCAAAAGCACTTAAATACAAGACTTTTTTCAGTTTAAAGCAAGGCCTAAAACAATATGCAAGGATGGCCAAAATGAGGTGCAAAAAAAAGTGCTAAAAAATGGAAGAAGCTCACCCTTGAAGATCAGTTTCGAAACCAGAAACTTCAGGGGGTAAAACCTCACTTTCAGAGCTCAAGAAGTCCTCCCAAGAACCTTAATCCAAAGATGGTGGTGAATCTCTGAGTGTTGTAGTGTAAAAGTGCAAGGAAAATGGACTTCAATGCACAAATCAACAACAATATAGAGAGAGAGAGAGAGATATTTCTTCTCAAAATGCTGAACCTCTGCTAAGGGGAGAGGCTCTCTCCTTATATAGAAGAAAAGCAATGCAAAGCTTCTTCAAGAAGCTTGGCAAGAGCTTCATCCCTCCATACACGTGTATGGAGGGCAAATAAAAGGATTCCAGCTGGCTCAAAAGATCTGGAGTGAAACCTGCTGAGACAGGGGGCTGCCAGCCATCAGGAATGGCCGACAGTAGCACATTGATGGCCGGCAGCAACAAAGTGAGGGCCGACAGGTCCAAAAGGGGGCCGGCAGTGCACCAAGAAACACATTCTGAAAGGACCAAGTCATGGTCGAAGAATGCGGCAGAAAGGATACAAGGTCAGGAAAGCTCGAACCTGTGACGTTCCGCCGCAAAAGTCGAATGCCCGACGAGCAATCGAACTTGTGTCTGGATGTACCTGCAAGCACCACCGAGTCTTGAGGACGGTCAAAATTGGGGTGTCTACAGTTGCCTCTCTTTGACAGAACTCCAAAAGTCACAAAGTGACGGGAGTGAGTGTCAAAGCCCAGAGACAACCCATTTTTAACAAGGCCGAAGACTCAGGCAGACAATCAATATGAACATGCAGAGATGTGCCCGCAGGCTGGGGTATAATGCAAATGATATGCAAGATGCAAGAGCATAACTTATGATTATGCAAAGGAAAACTGTAATGAAGCAGTTATGCAAAATAAATGCAACATTTTAAGCGAATGAATAACAGTCCTACATATTTCAACAGAAAGAATGTAAGAAAATTATGCAATTCTCACCACATCTATCGTGGAGTGCATACAATACCGTTCAGTTCGTCTGGTCGTGCCGACTCCAAATGAACCGTACATACAATATCGTGCCTATAAGAGAAAGAAACTCAACAGGTACAATATTGTTAGAAACATGCATAACAATGCAAGTGAAAAGTGCGTAACAACGCAAGTAAAACATGCGTGACAGCGCAAGTTAAAGGGAAGTGCGTGATAGTGCAGGATAGAGGTGTGTGCATAATAGCGCAAGTAAAGATAGTATGCGTAACAACGCAAGATAGAGACATGTGCGTAACAGCGCAAATAAGACATGCGTAACAGCGCAAGTAAAACAAGTAAGACATGCGTAACAGCGCAAGTAAAACAAATAAAACATGCGTGACAACGCAAGTTAAAACATGCGTGACATCGCAAGTTAAAGAAGTAGACATGCCAGACAACGCAGGTTAAAGAAATGCGAAACAATGGAAATAAAACATGCGAGACAACGCAAGTTAAACAAGTAAAACATGCATGACAGCGCAAGTAGAAGAAATAAAACATGCGTAACAGCGCAAGTCAAAGAGATAAACATGCGTAACAGCGCAGGTTAAAAGAAGAAGAGCATGCGTAACAGCGCAAGTAAAAACATGCGTAACAGTGCAAGTAAAGACGTAGACATGTGTAACAGCGCAAGTAAAAGAAATAAAACATGCGTGACAGCGTAAGTTGAAGATATGACATGCGAGACAACGCAGGTTAAAGAAATGCAAAACAATGCAAAGAAAACATGCGAGACAACGCAGGTTAAACAAGTAAAACATGCGTGACAGTACAAGTAGAAGAAATAAAACATGCATAACAGCGCAGGTTAAAGAGATAAACATGCATAACAGTACAGGTAAAACAAATAAAACATGCATAAGAGCGCAAGATAAGCTAATAAGTGCGTAACAGCGCACATAACCTGCGTAACAGCGCAAGTTAAGATAATAAGTGCGTAACAGCGCACATAACCTGCGTAGCAGCACAAGTTAAGATGAGAAGTGCGTAACAGTGCACATAACCTGCGTAACAGCGCAAGTTAAGATAATAAGTGCGTACCAGTGCACATAACCTGCGTAACAGCACAAGTTAAGATAAGAAGCAATGTACTAACAAGTGCAGATAAGGTGAAATACGCAAGATAGTGCGATGCGCAAAATACCAAGAGCAATGCACTAACAGGTGTAGGTGAGGTGCGCAAGATAGCGCGAACAATGCACTAACAGGTGCAGGTAGGTGCGCAAAATAGCGCGAACAATGCACTAACAGGTGTAGGTGAGGTGCGCAAGATAGTGCGATGCGCAAAATAGCACGAATGAAATGCAATGCACAAAATAGTGCGATGCGCAAAATAGCATGAATGAAATGCAATGCACAAAATAGTGCGATGCACAAGATAGCGCGATGCGCAAAATAGCGCAGATGAAATGCAATGCACTAACAAGTGTAGACGAGGTGCGCAAGATAGCGCGATGCTCAAAATAGCGAATGAAATACAATGCACAAAACAGTGCGATGCGCAAGATAGCGTGAATAAAATGCAATGCACTAACAAGTGCAGATGAGGTGCGCAAGATAGCGCGATGCACAAAATAGCGCAAATAAAATGCAATGCACTAGAAAGTGCAGATGAGGTGCACAAGATAGCGCGAGCAATGCACTAACAAATGCAGATAGGTGCGCAAAATAGCACGAACAATGCACTAATAGGTGCAGGTGAGATGATAGTAAAGTAAATGGAAAAAGGGCGACAAACTCCAACCATGCTGAAACCATGAGAGGAGGTCCAAAAACAAACAATCAGGAGCGTATATAGCGCAACCTGAGACAAATTCGAAACACGCTAAAATTGTGTGAGGAAGGAACAAAACTCTAACCGCGCTGAAATCGTGAGAAGAGGTCTAAAAACAAACAATCAGGCGCGTATACAGCGCAACCCGAGACAAATTCCAAACACGCTGAAATCGTGTGAGGAAGGGGACAGAGAGAGAGGCATAGGGACGTATCCCAGCTGTCTCGAAAAAAGGAAGGAAACATAGGGACGTATCCCCCTCTTTCGAAAGGAAGAAGAGATATAGGGACGTATCCCCGTGTCTCGGAAAAAGAAGGAAAGATAAGGACGTATCCCCGTGTTTCGGAAATGGCGCGAGCATTGGAACGTATTCCAAATGCTCGTAACCAGAGAAGGAGAAACAAAGGGAGACAACCCCGTGTTTCAAAAAGAAAAAGAGACATAGGGACGTATCCCTGTGTCTCGGAAAAAGAAGGAAACATAAGGACGTATCCCCATGTTTCGAAAATAGCGCGAGCATTGGAATGTATTCCAAATGCTCGTAACTAGAGAAGGGGAAACAAAGGGAGACAACCCCATGTTTCAAAAAGAAGAAGAGACATAGGGACGTATCCCTGTGTCTCGGAAAAAGAAGGAAACATAAGGACATATCCCCGTGTTTCGGAAATGGCGCGAGCATTGGAACGTATTCCAAATGCTCGTAACCAGAGAAGGAGAAACAAACGGAGACAACCCCGTGTTTCAAAAAGAATAAGAGACATAGGGACGTATCCCTGTATCTCGGAAAAAGAAGGAAACATAAGGACATATCCCCGTGTTTCGGAAATGGCGCGAGCATTGGAACGTATTCCAAATGCTCGTAACCAGAGAAGGAGAAACAAAGGGAGACAACCCCGTGTTTCAAAAAGAAGAAGAGACATAGGGACGTATTCCCGTGTCTCGGAAAAAGAAAGAAACATAAGGATGTATCACCGTGTTTCGGAAATGGCGCGAGCATTGGAACGTATTCCACATGCTCGTAACCAGAGAAGGAGAAACAATGGGAGACAACCCCGTGTTTCAAAAAGAAGAAGAGACATAGGGACGTATCCCTGTATCTCGGAAAAAGAAGGAAACATAAGGACATATCCCCGTGTTTCGGAAATGGCGCGAGCATTGGAACGTATTCCAAATGCTCGTAACCAGAGAAGGAGAAACAAAGGGAGACAACCCCGTGTTTCAAAAAGAAGAAGAGACATAGGGACGTATTCCCGTGTCTCGGAAAAAGAAAGAAACATAAGGATGTATCACCGTGTTTCGGAAATGGCGCGAGCATTGGAACGTATTCCACATGCTCGTAACCAGAGAAGGAGAAACAATGGGAGACAACCCCGTGTTTCAAAAAGAAGAAGAGACATAGGGACGTATCCCCGTGTCTCCGAAAAAGAAGGAAACATAAGGACGTATCCCCGTGTTTCGGAAATGGCGCGAGCATTGGAACGTATTCCAAATGCTCGCAACCAGAGAAGGAGAAACAAAGGGAGACAACCCCGTGTTTCAAAAAGAATAAGAGACATAGGGACGTATCCCCGTGTCTCGGAAAAAGAAGGAAACATAAGGACGTATCGCCGTGTTTCGGAAATGGCGTGAGCATTGGAATGTATTCCAAATGCTCGTAACTAAAGAAGGAAAAACAAAGGAAGACATCCCCGTGTTTCAAAAAGAAGAAGAGACATAGGGACGTATCCCCGTGTCTCGAAAAAAGAAGAACCTCTCAGCGTAGCACACGCGAGAAAGGGAAGAGAAAATCTTCTCAGCGTTGCACATGCGAGAGCAGAAAGTGAAAAAATCTCTCAGCGTAGCACACGCAAGAGAAAAAAAAGGTAAACCTCTCAGCGTATCACACGCGAGAGAGGAAAGGTAAACCTCTCAGCGTATCACACGCGAGAGAGGAAACAAAAATTTCTCAGCGTATCACACGCTAGAGAAGAAAGGAAGCACCTCTCAACGTATCACATGCAAAAGAGGAAAGGAAAATTTCTCAGCGTATCACACGCTAGAGAAGAAAGGAAGCACCTCTCAGCGTATCACACGCAAAAGAGGAAAGAAAGCATCTCTCAGCGTATCACACACAAGAGATGAAAGAAAGCATCTCCCAGCATATCACACGCAAAAGAGGAAAGGGGAAAATTTCTCAGCGTATCACATGCAAGAGAAGAAAGGTAAACTTCTGAGTGTATCACACGGAAGAGAAGAAAAGAAAGCATCTCTCAGCATATCACACGCAAGAGAGGAAATGAAGCATCTCTCAGCGTATCACACGCAAAAGAGGAAAGGTATCAGTCAAACTTAACCGGAACTTCTCTGAAGGAACGGTACATACAATACCGTGCATGAACGAGAAAGGATCTTGATGGGTAGAATGCAATACAATGCATGATGTTTAAAGAATGCAATAAATAAAGTGGTGCTTTAGAAAGCACCTCACGAGGTGAGTGGCGGTGAACCACTCTATTCCGACGGGGATCCCCCCTGTGTTCTTCAAACACTAACCTTCAACTCACAGTACAAAAAGGTTCTAAAATACTGACAAGGAGCGACATCTGCTGCGGAAACCACGGATGCCGCTTTTCTTCCTGATCATACTCACAACTTTCCCTAATCTTCAACGGGGTGACAGATTAGGTTGGATCAGTATCCAGAATCAAGGTGCATACCTGCTACCTCAACCTATGGGGCTTCCATACAGATTTCAAGCTGGGGAAACACCCCTGGGTATTCAAACCAGACTTTAGTCTCGAAAATTCCAACCCTTTGTGTTCTAGGAAACAACCATTCGAACTCTAGTTTTCATCATCGCAGTTGATCTCCTAGGAACTCATTACAAACACAGCCAAGATGCCTCTGGTGGGGAACAGTACTCCGGGAGAGCACTTCTAATCGTGATTCTGATACTGAAACAGTCAACACAGTATTTGATTCACTTTGAATGCATAGTTTGTACAGCACACTGCTCATTCTGAACACATAGCCCATAACACAGTACTCTGTTTCTCTGAACACACAGCCCACTCTGAACACTGCTCATTCTGAACACACAGCTCACTCTGATCATACAGGATGTAGTGACGAAAGATGCAAAAGTTGAAACAAAAACAAATGCTCCAAACTTTCTCTCTTTTCTTTTGCTTTGCAGTCCGGAACCCATGTAGCTTCAAATAGGTCCTGGTTTTACTGTTCTCATATGACCTGGGTTGAACCCTACAGTTTTATGAAAGAACGAATTCTGTTTTGCACGAATGTGGAGAATGGCACAACACTCTGAGCACAAAACAAATCATTTTGAAATTAGTTGTTAACCGGGTATTGAGCCTACGACTGAACACAGCGAAAAAGACTCAACAATGGAAAACAAAAAGGTAAACAACCAAAACACATCGAGAAACACTCGAAACGACTCAAAACAAAAATTGAGATAAACAAAACAACAAAAGACATGACACACAGACGTGTTACAAAGGCGAGAGACCTCTCGGTGCACGAGGAGCCAATTTCTTCAGGTATTGTTTCCCACCCTTTCTCATTTGTGATTCTCACATCACACTGGCACTCAATCTCTGTTTTTCTGAAAAAAGTCATTTTCTCACTTTTTCTCCCAACGTGCATCTCTCTATTCTTTAATCTCTCATTTTTTTTAATCCCTCCCCTGGGTGGTTGATGGGTAAATAGGAAGTTGTGGGCTCTTGCCCCTAGTATTCTACCAGATTCTCATCTTCTGCTCACAACAGTGAACTTTTTCCACAGAGGGGTTGAGCTACAACTGGGTGTGTAGCAAATTTGCAACTGACATCGGTTGACGATGCTCTGCTGGGGAGTTTGGACGTGATCAGATCTGTCTAGATAAGGGAGTGGAATACCCTGCCCCATTCTAATTGGTGCTTCACACATGGCTTGATACCCCGTTGCTCAGAGGATGAGATAGCTTTCGGCATTTTACTGTTAGCTTTAGTTGTGCCCCTTTTTTGGCAAGTAGAGTGCCCTTTCTGGCAAGTATGGTGCCCTTTCTGGCAAATGCACTGATAATGGGGGAAAGATAGAAAACCTGACTCAACAGTGCCCCTAGTTCATCATTTTGACCATATTTTTTTTGTTTTGGTTTTCTGCTAAAACAATCTTGACCAATATGAGAGTTAGATTAACATACTTGTTAAACTTTTTGATTTGAAATCATGCAAGTCAGGTTGTGAGCATTGAGAATTTTCCTTTTTTGGGTCCAAGCAATGGTCCAGTTTTGAAAAAATGGAATAACTTTCGAGAAAATTAGTCAACCTCAGTAAAAATTCTCAAAAACTGTTTTTGCAAACGGTCACTGCTCAACGAGCATGGAACCTACTCTTGAGATGCACAACCTCAGATCCAAAAACAATGGAAAATTGCCCCTTGTCTAAAGGACACTGCACAGCAACGGAAAGTTGCCCCTTGTCTAAAGGACACTGCATAGCAACAGAAAGTTGCCCCTTGTCTAAATGGCACCGCAGCACCCCGTAATCAGTCCTCAGAGTGACGATCACAACCGAACTCTCGAATACAGAGAAGGCAAAGACGACCAGAACCATTACATGGACATAGTCGATTTGGAGGTGTTTGTGGCTGGACTTCATAATGAAGTTGCCTACGTATCCCAAACATGGGAATCAAGCCTTACGTAGTTCCGGTTAAGGTACACTCGGGTATTAACCTCTCCTTTTGCGCTCCAACTTTTGCTAAGGCCGCCCTTCTGGGTTTTCAACCTTGTAAGCTTTGTTTTTCTTTTCATTTCATTTCATTTCTTTTCTTCTCTTCTTTTCATTTCTTTTTTTTTTTATTCTTTGCATTTTTTCTTTTTTTTTGTTCTTTTTCTTCTTTTTCTTGCTCTAACTTTTGCCTGGGTCGCCCTTCCAGGTTTTCGGCCCAGCAAGCCTCTCAAGGGTCAAAATGTAGCCTTGTCCATGCCAATTGGTTTTAGGATCTCGAGGCCATCTGAATCCAGGAGAATGGCTGCTGTTCGCTGATGATGTAAGAGTCCATCCAATGGGGGGCTGAATTTGCCCCTAGTGTTGTGGATAGGAACTCGGTTGTCCTTCAGCAATGAACTTTCTTTTCCTCCCTTCTAGGGGCATTCTTGCCGATCTTCATTAGCTTGAGAAACATCCCAATTTTGACTCATTGAGCACATCTGACGTTTTTGCCCCCAGTTCGACGGGTGCTTCTGATCTAGCTTTGCAAGCTTCTTTTAACAACGTCTGACCTTCTTGATCTGACTTTCTTGCCCCTAGTTCGTGGGCTGCTTCGAATCTGGCCACACAGGCCTCACATTGTGGTTGACCGTTGAACATTCTGAATCCAAGTTCAAGGTTTGAAAGCAAGGGGTCGAGTCTCAAGGCTGAGAGCGATCCTAGGCGACACAATCTCAAGAGCGATTCCACATAGGTCTTCACAAGACCGCGCAAAACATTTTTTGAAATCTTTTAAGAAAGCAACTAGTCGCTCGCGCTGAAGACAATGTGGAACCAATCTGGATCAAGCCAGGATCCTTCTCAGTACTCATATTAACAAACATGATCTCATTCATTAAGGGCTTTGCATGCCTCTCTTTCTCTCAGTTTGATCAAATTTTTACAAATCCAGATGAATTCCTTCCTCTTCGTTTTCGTCACAGTGTTCGAAAAGTTTTGAAAAACTTAGGTCAATGCAATGATTTCAAGGCATAGAAGAGTAGGTGAAATGTACTGTCGTTTCATTCTAAACTTGCTGGCACAACAGACTCAAAGTAGCAATAAGCACAAAAACATGACAACCACAGCTGTTTCGTTCTGATTTCATGGTTGCAACTGGCTCCACAGCAGAGACAGACTCAAAAGAAAGCAAAAGGACAATCACAAAACAAAATAATGGTGTTTGAGGTGACACCCTTGGAATCACCCAACTTTTGTCCAACAGGACTGGCTCGATACAACAAGACAGACCTTAATCAAAAAGACTGACTCAAAACAACGAGACAGACTCGAAACAAAACCACAGAACTGACTCAGCACCCAAGTCAGAAAGTGCAAAAATTAGCATTCGCAAATGCCCAAAATAGTGCGTGCCAAACACCACATCTGAAATAAACCGAGCGTCGCCCGCAGGTGGACCCACCCCTGATCACATACTTATATTATCCTCGAAGTCCACCAACTCAGTGGTGACAAACTTTGCTGAGCTAGGTAGGAGGATGACCTCATTGTCAAACAGATCCTGCACTTCATGGCGAAGACGGAAGCAGTTGTCGGTGGTGTGACCGGTCTGTTGATGGAACATAGAGTACTGGGTAGCGTCATGACCAGCTGGAAGACGACTAGGGAGAGGCCGAGGCTCGAGGGGTTTGAGATGCCCCTTTTTAGCAAGGATCTGAAGCGCCTTAGACAACGGCATATAGAGGGCATGGAATACCCTGCGACCTCAGGGTAGATACTTCGAGGCTTGCGGACTTTTGCTGGACGCACTAGCAAAAGGATCGGCAGGTGTTGCCTTGGCTTTCTAATCTTTTCCAGGTGCAAGGTTAGGGATGGAAGGAACGGTTCTGGTACAACGGTTCCTATCCCGATTTTTCCCCTGGCTTGAACTACCCTCGGTCTGAGTAGGGAAAGTGTCATCCACAGTCTTAGCCACAACTACGAGTACTTGCTGTTTATTCAACCCTCCGGCTTTCAGAGCCTCAACAGCCTGCAGGAGTTGTTCATAGGGATCAGTGTCCACCTTCACCTTGTTCTTTCCACTAGCCTCAGCTTGGTGGAAGGTTTGGGTTGCTACTTCAGTGCGAAGCCCCGTTGTCGTCGACATGTCATTGCCGGAGCTTGAGATAACTTCAGGTTGGCTGAGCTCAATTACAATTCGCCCCAGTAGCGGGGGTTCCTGCGGCATGAAGTTCCCGGCATACGATGCAGTTGGTGGCGGGGCTGACGATCCATAGGCTAGATCAGCCACAGATCTATGAAGGTCGCCAATCATTCCTATCAGCTCAAAGGTGGTGGGCTTACGGGTTTGAAATAACTGGGGTTCCCAGATCGGATGTGCGGCAGGTGACCTGGGCAGGTGTGGTACCTCAACATCGGTCTCACCTTGCAAGATGATTCCTTGGTTTAGTGTGGCTGCCATAACCATAATTTCCTCTGAATTCTGGGTCGTCATAAGTCTACTTAACTGGACAGAGGTGGTGTAACTGGTGACTGATGGATCTGATGAATCAGTGAGTCTTTTTCTGCTTTGCCTCAGTAGAGGAGAACACTGGTTGCTCTGAACCGAGTCTCTGAACTGAAAAAGAAAACAGGCAGCATCTCAGCCCAATCAACACAGACATGGACATAGCTGAAGAACTGTATTCGACCACTGATCACTGTTCCCCAAATTACTACTCCAAAACTGAATCTGATACCCGCAGATATAACTGATTTTCGAAATATTGATACTGATGCCCGCAGGCCTGATACCCAAACTTGCAAACTGATATGCGCATTCCTGTAGAGGCCAACTCTAAAAGCACATAACAAGAAAATGAGAGCCAAAACACCCCTATGTTGGGATAGGGTTTCCCTGTCCTATCTTGTCAGGAGCTAGGGTTTCACTACGCACACAGCGGTTTCAAACAACCTACAATTGGGTTAGGAACCTGTCCTAGTTTGGAATAGTCACTATGGATTCCGATATGCACTAGGACGAATGGTCAAAAAGGGTGCCCCGGTAAAAATCGAGGTTTGTGTTCCCATCGTGGCAGAGCCCGCAACCGGTCAGCCTTATGGCACACTTCTCAAAGCGGGCCTCCGACAAACCGTTCAGGAATAGCATACGGCAAACACGGTGTCCTAGGCGCACCAATGCAAATGCCATGCACAGAAACACATAAGTGTAGTGAAAACAAGATATCATGAGTTCGAGTCAAGCTCTCTAACTCCCCAGCAGAGTCGCCAGAAACTGTAGACACGCCCCGAGGGCCTTATGCTACAATTCGGTCTCAAATTGTCATGGTTCTTAATCTGATCTCACAATGTGCAATGTGAGATTGACAAATCACCAAAGAGTCTAAATCTGGCAAATCGTTTTGAAAAACTGATTTTTGTAAAGAAGTGCCAAACATGGACTGCTTTGCTAGATACAGAGTTGCCACCTAAATATTTTATTTTTGGGGAAATTTAGGAAACCCTGACTCGTGCCTAAGGCCACGTGTCCGTCATCACCAAAGTTGCCTTGGCTCGAGAACTTGGGTACGATTGGGGAAGGTCAGCTATGAGCACCCCCGCTTGCCCGATCAAAGATCGGCCATTACTAAACATGACATCTTGTTTTTGAAAACACATGTGTTCTTATTCCGGTTAATTAGCTAATCTTACTATGTGATGCGCACAACACACAAGTATAGACTAGATCGCCTAATTTGGAACAAAACATTGCATATCCATTTGTTTGGAAAACGGTTTGAAGTTTGCTACTCGTAAGTAGGCTAAAATGCAGATTTGACGAATTGTTCCAATTCAAGTAATCCAACCTTCACCCACAGGCATTCAGGCAGTTATAACAAATAAGCAGTTAGCCTCATGGCAAGCATGCTTTCATGGCAACATTAACACACATGCAGTATGCTAAAGCATAAACACTCACAGTGTACTCCGAGCCAAAATAAAGAACTAGTTAGAAATCAATGCATGATCCTAGTTCATGTTAAGATGGCTAATGCAACGCATACAAGATGAAACTAGAAATAGGCTCAGCTATTCTAAGTTGACATATGAGATGCGATAATTGGTACATGTATTCAACTTGGTATCGAATTACAATGCAGTTAGTATGATGCGCTGAGCCCGGCGCATGCAAGATAGATGAATGTATGCAAACATGCAAAGCATAAGGATGCTAGACAGATGGATGGATGCAAACATGCAAAGCATAGGTATGCTAATTTGAAACATGACCTAAAACTAACCAAAAGCAGGTCAGTAAAAGGGAGAAAGAGATGCAGGTTGGAAATAAAGGTTTGAAACATAGACATGCACACATACACGCACACTTATTACAAAATTGGCCCTCTCGACGGAGGGTCCGAATAAATAATACATGCCGGCTAATTAACTAACTAACAAGCTAATTAATTATTACACAACCAAATTGAATAACTATCTACAACTAATTAACAAATTAATTAATTATTACAAATTGATGCTAACTAACAAGTAAGCATGAAAAATAGGTTGCTCCAGCTCTGTTCAAAGAAGGAGAGGATGCATGCTCGGATGTCGCCCCGAAAAGCTCTCCGGTTGCTCTTGAGAGGCTCTGTCTGCAGGGTGTCCTCAAGGAATTCCTGCTGAACCTTACCAAAAATATGCTGGGGAGTGCACCAGTGGTCTGCCGGCCATGGGGAGCCACTGCCAACCAAAAAGGAAGGGGTGCCCGCCAACAACAAGGCACTGCAAGGCACTGTTGGCCATTGATGTGTTGGGACACCAAGCTGTAGTAGAGCACAAAACAGAGAAAAGGGAGTGTCACGACCCGAACCCGCCCCCGTGGGTTAAGGACGTAACCGGCCAGTAATCATGAGATTACCTACGGCCTCAAACCAAACCAAACGTATTTTAACAGAGTTAATGGGGGCCAAACGGAAGCAATTTAAAACTTTATCCATAGAGCCGTGCTTATATGCACTTTAAAACAACCCTGCGCATATACGTTAATAACCCACAACAAAGTACAGTACCAGAAAATCCTTTACAGACAGGATCATCTAAACTGAGTCAACCCATATCACAACTACATACCGATATACACAAAATCCTTGCCAACAAGACAGAATATAAATATGTAACAAAAGGGCAAGGTTGAGTCTCGTGCATGAGACGCAGAGCTGACTTTCCCAAAATTCCTGCTATTCCTGGCTGACTTCACTGGGGTTGGACCTCACTTGGCTCACCTACAATTACATGAATGAGCGTGAGCGAATGCCCAGTGAATTATATCAAATAAACAAGTTACATAAGCAATTATTGGAACAGTTTAACAAACGGCCTTCGGCCCAATCATTCAATCATTCATGTCAATCAGCATTTGGCCCAATCATTTATTTCCATCGGCCTTTGGCCCAATTATTCATTTCCATCGGCCTTTGGCCCAATTATTCGTTTCCATCGGCCTTTGGCCCAATCGTCCATGTCAATCGGCCTACGGCCCACATTTATATCAAACGGCCTCCGGCCCACATTTTATCAATCGGCCTTCGGCCCACATTTAATCAAACGGCCTCTGGCCCACATTTTATCTATCGGCCTTCGGCCCACATTTCATCAAACGGCCTCTGGCCCATATACACTTTCGTGTCAAACTGGTCTTTCGACCTTTCAAACTTTCATATCTAGCTGGCTTATAGGCCTTTTATATCAAACTGTGTCCACCATTCAAATTAATGAGCTTTACAAAACTTACATAGAAATAGCAATTGGACAATAACATATGTCAGATATTACTCACAGTGATCGGCTTGTAGATTTGCCCTGGAGCTTGACCCTAGACATCACATAACATATACGGGTCAAAAATAACTCAATCCGTTCTTTAATTCGCACATTCCTCTTTAGGCTCCATTCTTATCTCTTTAATTCAATTACAATGCTCAAAGTATGCCTAAGAGTGCTTACAAGTGAAAGAGAATGGAAAAACAGAACACTGAATGCATTTTCAGAATTTCAGAAAACAGGGTCCCGGCTCGAGCGTTGACTTCCCCGCTCGAGCGAATCCTTAAGCCTGCAAAAGTGCTGGTTACCTCAAATTCCCGCTCGAGCGTGAACTCTGCCACTCGAGCGGACTACCTATCTACATAGCTCCCCGCTCGAGCGTCAACTTCCCCGCTCGAGCGGGAACCATGTCTGTGAAAAATGCTGGGAGCACGATTTTCCCGCTCGAGCGGCACTTCCCCCGCTCGAGCGGACGTAAAAAATCTGGGTTTTCCAGATTAAGTTCTTGAGCTCCAATTCGATTTTCCAGCCAATTTTTCATGCATTCTAAGGCTCAAAGCTCACATATAATTGTTCTAACATGGTATGAACACCAAAACACATTACAATGGAGTTCAATTCCTTATATTATTTACATGCATGTCTCAAATTAGTCCAATTTCATCACCAACATATCAAATTCCAACATGCAAAGCTTACCCCTTCATGATCTACTCTTGTATGTAAGAAATACACATTATTCACAACTTATTTGGTGAAGAAATGGTCATACACATGGATTTCATTCAACTTCAACATAGATTACACAAATTAAGCTCAAATATGGAAATCTATAACAATTCTTTACATGCATGCTTCTATTAGCTTGAAATCCAACATAAACAACTCAATCCCCTTACATTCAAACTAATTCATGCTCTTGGCCATCTATTTAAACTTGAATTCACAAGAGAATGATTAAAAATGCATGAATTACTCACCAAGGAGTTTAATCTTCACAATCTATGGCAATTCTTGTGTTATCATCAATGCATGCAAGGATCAAGAGCAAAACTTAGATTTTTCTCCCCTCTCTCTCTAATAGCCGACCCTCCTCTTTTTCTCTTAGAGTTGATCAGCCCAAAATCAATGTAAAGGGGAAGGAAATGGGTTTTAATAAGGCTTATAATAGCCCCACTCACACATTATTTCAACATAAAATAATTGGGCACTCAATTCATTATTTTAATCGGTTTAATCTGACCAGAATCAATTTCTAATTAAATTTCACCGTAGGCTCTAAAAATTATGCCAATCACAATGGCGTAATCAATTTCGGGTTCTATGGCCGATAAGGCCTCCAATTTTATTTCCAAAGCAGATTATTCAAATAGATATTCCTACAGTGAACAGATAGAAATTCAAAACCACATATATTCACATAATTGGCGCACCAAATCATATCAAACATATAATCAAATTCATATTAAGGACCAATTAGCTAATTACGGAACAGGGGCATCACAGGGAGCGTCTCCCAAGGATATGTACGCACTATGCCACCCCATATCATCTCAAAACATCAAGGGATAGGCATAGTCGGATCCACGACCATCAATCACGCATCCCGATGCATGATGGCCAAATATCCAACTTTTGCAAATCAATGTGAAATGAATGCACAAATAAACACAGAAGTGCCTAGAACTCTATCATGGATCATCAAGAGCGTCGGCGACCGAGAATTGAGACACGTTTCATTACTTGAAGTATGAAACGCCCCTCGTTCCTCGTGCTCGGATTAATACTTAATCCAAACAACAATGCAATGCAAGGTTGGCATACACAATGCTAACTTGAACATGCAATCATGCAATATGACTTAAGCATGCAAAATGAAGTGTAATAAACATGCAACAACATGTAATGGAACTTGCATGCGAAAACATGCAAAGATGGAGCAAGCATACAACAATATGCAATAGAAGCTTGCAACAACATGCAAGGGATGGACTTAAACCAAAATAGGCAGACCTCAGATATGCCCAAATCAGTGGCCATAAGTGATGAATTGATAGTATGAAAAGTATGAAAAGGCAAAGCAAACATGCATGCCAATTGGCTCAAGGATTAAGGCACAAAGATGCAACTCTTAAGCACACTTAAAGAGTGACAAGCATGGATATGTGACAACAAGGTAAGCTCTGAAATCTCATGTAAATTGATGCCAAATCAACTAAACAATGCAAGCATAGCATGTTAGAAAGCTCAAAGCTCGAAACTAACAAAGGGACTTAAGCCATGGCCATGCAAGGCAAGCCCCAAAGGGCTAAGGGAACCTAAAACAGTCCCAAGGCAGGTCCAAACAAGACCAAAAACAAGCTCGAAGCTAGCCAACATGGGCTAGAACAAGAGGCCAAAAAACAAGGAGCATGCAAAGCTACAAAAGAGGCAATGCGCTACACCTATTGAAACCAAACATGGCATGACTTGGACAACATAAAACAGAGTTATATCATGGTATAACAAGATTAAAAATGCACTGATATGATGAGCCAAAGGCTTAGGCTTAATGGCATGCACAAAAGTTCATTCTTGAGGCATAAAGAGCCAAGGCTCCAAGGCATTAAAAGCATGTCAAATGCAAGTGTATGGCCACATTTCGTGGACTGAAATAACACTTAGAATGATGGCAAAGTATGCAGACATCACATGTATGGCATGGTAGGGGCCTCAAAACCCAAGGCTAGCCTAAGCATTTACACTATAGCTATACAAAGCATGAGTGATATGGCCATGGCAGCCCAAAATAGTCCAAGAACAGCCCAAAAGAAGAACCAAATCATGCTGGAGCAAAGCCAAAATATGCTAGGATGATGAGTCAAAACATCATGCACATAAAGCTAGTAAGCAAGATTTGTTCTGCAAGTATATGGAGCATGCAAAGGATGACCAAACCAGCTATGGAAAGAGTCATGACATGGCAAAACATCACCAAAAACATGCTAAAATGGACTCAACATAAGCTAGGATAACATGCTAAAGCAAGAAGCGTATAAAGCTAGTTTATGGGATTTACACTACAAGTGTATCATACATGCATGGAGTGACAAAACCAACCCAAAATAGATCTAAGGCATGGTAAAACATCACCAAAAACCTACTGAAATGGACTCAACACAAGCTAGGAAAACATGCTACTTTGATGAGCTACAAATGGGATTACACTACACATACAAGATGCATGCAAAAGGTGACCAAACCAGCCATGGACAGAGCCAAGGCAGGTCCTAAAATTCACAAAAAAAAGGCCTGAACCAAGCCTCAAAAGTACAGAGATGCATGCTCCTTTGGAACGCCAAAAATGCAAGCAAACAAAAACCAAAAGAGAGGGGGCCACCCCCTCTGATTTGAGGCCTCAAAACCACATGCCTACCACTGAAATCCACTGGATTTCAATGGTTATAAGGCCAAACCAAGGATAGCTCGGAGGCCTTCACGCATGGCTCAAAACAAGGCCAACAAGAGGGTTGAGGACCCTCAACAGCCAAAAGACCTTAAACAAACTTCAAAAGCACTTAAATACAAGACTTTTTTCAGTTGAAAGCAAGGCCTAAAATAATATGCAAGGATGGCCAAAATGAGGTACAAAAAAAGTGCTAAAAAGGGGAAGAAGCTCACCCTTCAAGATCAGCTTCAAAACCAGCAACTTCAGGGGGTAAAACCTCACTTTCAGAGCTCTAGAAGTCCTCCCAAGAACCTCAATCCAAAGATGGTGGTGTATCTCTAAGTGTTGTAGTGTAAAAGTGCAGGGAAAATGAACTTCAAGGCACAAATCAACAACAATATAGAGAGAGAGAGAGAGAGAAAGAGAGAGAGAGAGAGAGAGAGAGAGAGAGAGAGAGAGAGATTTCTTCTCAAAATGCTGAACCTCTACTAAGGAGAGAGGCTCTCTCCTTATATAGAAGAAAAGCAATGCAAAGCTTCTTCAAGAAGCTTGGCAAGAGCTTCATCCCTCCATACACGTGTTTGGAGGGCAGATAAAAGGATTCCAGCTGGCTCGAAAGATCTGGAGTGAAACCTACTGAGACAGGGGGGCTGCCGGCCATCAGGGATGGCCGACAGTTGCTCATTGATGGCCAGCAGGCTCAATCAATGGCCAGCAGCAACAAAGTGGGGGTCGGCAGGTCCAAAAGGGGGCCGAAAGTGCACCAAGAAACACATTCTGAAAGGACCATGTCGTGGTCCAAGAATGGGGCAGAAAGGATACAGGGTCTGGAAAGCTCAAACCTGTGACGTTCCACAGCAAAAGTCGAATGCCCGACGAGCAATCGAACTTGTGTCTGGATGTAGCTGCAAGCACAACCGAGTCTTGAGGACGGTAAAAAATGGGGTGTCTATAGCTTCTTTCTCCAAGAAGTTCCAAACGTCGTAATACCAGGGAATCTCATCTTGCACCTCATCTATGGCGGCAATCAGCTCGTAGGCCGGCACGAATTTCTGTTCAATGATGATCGGACACATCCAGACTCCGAAAGGGATGCCTATCATAGAAGATAAAGTTACTAACGAATCCGCGAACCTGTTGTTCTCTCTTAACAAATGAGCGAAGTTCAATTTCTCAAACCGAGGAATTAGCACGACCAAGGTCTGGTGGTAGATTCTCGTCTTTTCTTCTTTAACTTTCCAATCTCCTTTAGCTTGAGAACAAGGTTCGAGTCCCCGATGACATCCAACCGTTTTTCCCCTAGTTTTAGGGTGGCTTCTAAACCAGCAATACATGCCTCATAATCTGCTTCATTGTTTGATACTTTGAACCAGAGTTTGAATGCTAGAGGTATACGGGAATTGTTGGGTGCTATCAGCAACACCACTATCCCATACCCGTATTAGTTTGACGCCCCGTCAAAGTACATCGTCCAAGTCTCTTCTTCGACATGCAGAATGGCCTCGTCTGGGAACAAGTACTCAACTGCTTCATCCCTTTCCTCTGGGTGATCGGCTAGGAACTCTGCTACCACTCTCCCTTTCACTGACTTGCGCATCATATACTTTGATCGAATTCGGAAAGCAGAAGTCACCAACGGGCTAGCCTACCCGTAAGTGCCGGTTTCTCGAAGAGATATTTCATGGGATCTAATCTCGAAACCAGTATTACAGAGTGAGCTAACAGGTAGTGCCTCAGCTTCCTGGTAGCCCATACCAAGGCCAGACAAGCCTTCTCCAGCGGAGTGTAGTGAGTCTCATAATCCAGCATTTTCTTGCTCAGGTAGTAAATAGCTTTCTCCACTTTGTCCTCATACTCCTATGCGAGCATGCAGTCCATTGCAGTTTCAGTCACTAAAAGGTACAGAATCAACGGTTTTCCCGGCTCAGGCAGTGACAACACAGGTGGGTTCTATAAATATTGCTTGATCTGTTCAAAAGCAACTTGGCATCGGTCGTCCCATTGGAACTTCTTTCCTTTCTTCAGAAGACCAAAGAGTGGTTCACAAGTCAAGGTTAATTTTGCAATAAACCGTCTTATGAATTGCACTTTACCTAGAAAGCCTTGCACCACCTTTTCAGTCCTTGGTGGTGGCATTTCTACGATGGCCTTGATTTTAGAAGGATCGACCTCGATACCTCTCTGTGTGTTCAAGAACCCCAACATTTTCCCTGCTGTAACACCAAACGTACATTTTTGAGGATTCAACCGCAACCGATACTCTCTGATCCGTTGGAAGAATTTCTGCAAGGCGGTGTAGTGGCCCTCTCTTTCCTTGGACTTGACAATCATGTCGTCCACGTACACCTCAACCTCTTTATGGATCATGTCATGCAAAATCGTGGTCGCAGCCCGTTGATATGTTGCCCCAGCATTCTTCAGCCCAAACGGCATCACCCTATAACAATAGATCCCCCACGGGGTGGTGAAAGCAGTCTTCTCCCAGTCTTCTGGTGCCATCAATATCTGATTGTAGCCAGAAAACCCATCCATGAATGAGAGCAACGCATGCCCAGCAGTGAAGTCCACTAACTCATCAATATGCGACAAAGGAAGGTCGTCTTTCGGACTGGCCTTGTTTGAATCCCTGAAGTCCACACATACCCGAATTCTTCCGTCCTTCTTCGGCACCGAAACTATATTGGCCAACCAAGTTCGGTATTTAGATACCAGCAGGAACCCTGCGTCAATTTGCTTGGTGACCTTTTCTTTGATCTCGAGAGCCCAGTCCGGGCAGATCCTTCTGAACTTCTGCTTAACAGGTTGGGCCTTTGGGTCAAAAGGGATCCGGTGCTGTACAATCTCAGGATCGATTCCAGGCATGTCTTCGTAGGACCAGGTAAAAACATCTTTGAAATCTTTTAACAAAGCGACTAAGCGCTTGCACTCCTCCGAAGACAACATGGACCCGATCTGGACCAGCTGCGGGTCCTTCCCAGTACCCACATTAATTATGGTGATTTCATCAACCAGCGGTTTTACAAACCTCTCCTGCTCTTGATCAAGCAAATATTTTTAAACTGGAGGAATTTCTGCCTCGTCGTTTTCATTGAAATTTTGAAAGTCTTGATTAATGTAATAAATTAAGGGCACAAAAAAGTACTCCAAAGCCGCAGCCATTCCATTCTCATTAATCACTTCCAAATCGCCTGATTCCTCTGTTACAACAGACTCAAAGGAAAAAGAAAAAGATGACCTAGACAGGACTGTGGCATCCGGGTTGTCACCCCCAAGAATACCGGACTCAGACTCAGACGAGCAGGAACCTGATTCCGACTCCACAGACTCAGTGGAATCAGATTTCGGCTCACTACCTGACCCAGTGCTGCTCGATAGAAATCTCTCCTCGTACTGCCAGACGAGGGAGGGTGCGATGGACGCATCCAAAATGTTTGAAGATGGGCTCACAGCCGCTTCATTCCCAATCATGGACACCGAGAAGTTATCCCCCAAGCACTCATGTACGATCGGAGGATCTGAAAGTAGACAAGCCAGTGCTACCCCCATTTTAATCTCTGTGCTCTCGGAAACCTCCTCCTTGCACTGCTCAACCTCAGTTGGTGGGTCTGTCTGCTCTTCAGCAACATCATCCCCGAACAAATGCAAGTCGAAGAAAATCTCAAATCCCGGCAAGCGCTGCCTCTCGGCATTTAGCCATGGCTCTGGGAAGCCGCAGAATGGGAAGTCTTCCCCCTCCCAGACAAAAAGCGTCCGTTTAGGGGGCCCTGGATAGGCCGGTGCATCAACTCATAAGGTTTGCCGGCTTTCTTGGCTCTGGCTCTTCCGGCCATCTCTTTGCCTTTCCTCACCCAGTCATCTTTGGTAGGCAGATAACCTAAGCCAAAGGTATGCGGGCTGTGCGGCACTTCGGCCAATACTGTAATGCCCTTCCAGCCACTTTTCCTTAGTCCCATCCCGGGGATGTGTTGGAGCTTGTTCATGAGGTACACAGATTGTCCACTGACATATAACCCCTCATCAACAGCTAGGATATTCTGAACAACCCGGGCCTCAGCTAGGGTGAATCTTGATAGGAACACATCCTCCGCACCATGCTCAATATCCAGAACTGGTGTAGAAACCTCTGGCAACAGATGGATTGAAGAATTCCCAAAGGCAATTGCCACCCCCTTCCCGTGGGGGTACTTCAGCATTTGATGTAGGGTGGAAGAGACCGCCTTCACCTGGTGCAGCCACGGTCGCCCTAGGAGTAGATTAAAGGTTACGGGAATGTCCAAGACATGAAAGTCAATATCCCGTTGTCCTAGACCAACCTGAGTCCGAATCTTCACGGTCCCCATCACCTCTTTGCTAGTATTGTCATAGACCCTTATTACCTGGGCAGTTGGCACAAAATCCACGGGCTTCAACCCGATTGCATATGCCGTCCTTGACGGGCACATGTTAATGGTGGATCCCGTGTCGACAAGAACTACCGGTATCCATTTTTCTCTACACTCGACAGAGATGTAGAGAGGCTTGTTATGATTTGCGCCCTCAGGCGGCAGTTCCTTGTCAGTAAAGGTCAACATCGGGGAAGCTCCTCCTGAAAAAAACCAATTCTACCAGCTACTCAGGCGTGGTGTCGATTGAAAGTTTGGCCCTATCCATTGTAGAAAGAACAGCATGTCTATGAACTCTTGTGGCCATAAGCAGTCCCCAGATGGAGATGTCTACTTGTATCTTCTTAAGCTGTTTCAGCACAGCCTCCTCTTCGAGCAGCTTTTCTTTCTGCTTGTTCGCCTCCTTGTCCTTTCCGGACACCTCTGGTTGATCTAAGTGCGGGGGTTTGAAATACCACCCACTCCTAGTCATGTGGTCAACCTCCCTCACATACCAGTTATCATCCGGTTGGCTTTGTCCCCAATCTTCACTGGTGTAGGCAAGACATAAATCATCGTCTTCCCACCACATACCATCGGCAACCGACAGGCATCTGTCCGGATCCGTTACAACTATTCCTGTGCCCACAGCACATTCCGTTCATATGCTCGCAGCACGTTCCGTTCTCGTGCTCACAGCACGTTCTGTCCCCGCAGGGGCTTTGGCCTTTCTGACCCTCTCAGAATCTTCGATCCTTTCCCACTCAAATTGCTTCAATGTTGCCTGCTGCTCAGTATCTTCTGTACTCAAACTGCCCGTATTCTGAGCAAAATTCTTAACACCGATGCTCTCCGGCGGTGCAGACTATTCTTCGGCCCTTCCGGCCACTGTTGATATCCCAGCTCCTGATGGCCCCCGCTCTAGCTGAGGCTGCTCAACAACATCCGGCTCATCGTTGAGCCACCCAGTAGCTTCTGCTGACCCTTCCAGATCAAACTAGTTGACAGTCATGTCCCCCGGATCTTGTTCGTTGAAAAACTGAAGGTTAGCAATGTCCTCTTCCAGATCCGCTAGGTCATCTAGCCCCTGATTAGGTTCATCCTTCTGAACCACACAAATCTCTGCCCCCACTGGCAATTCTACCTTCAGCCTAGCCTGGCCTACTGATGCGATGTAACCGCTCGGGTTGTATATGAAGCTCGCAGACCCCTCAAGCTCTGAATGATCATTCCCATCTGCCTCCATAGTCGACCCAATTCTATCTTTGATAGCCACCAACAACATTTCTGGTTGGGTATGAGGGATGTCCAACATGCACAAGTCAGTGCTGTCAGGAATGAACACCTCCGACTTGGGTAGGTGGAAAGGGGTGATGTATATGCTAGGGTCGTATCACACAACCCCAGTTTGGATCGAGTTGATGCATTTGGGAGGTGAAGCTTGGTTATGTGGTGGGAGAGGGTTGGTTGTAACATTTGGTTTTTCTGGGGGTGCGATCACCCTATTGTTAACGAGATCCTGGATTTCGTGACGCAATCTGAAGTACTGGGCAGTGTCGTGACCATGTTGTTGGTGAAACGCACAGTATTTCGTTGGGTTATGGGAGGGAGGAAGTTTTTCTGGCAATGGTCACGGCTCTAGGGGCTTCAAGTGCCCTTTCCTGATCAAAACCCCTAAAGCCTTGGACAAAGACATGTATAGTGGGGTAAAGGTTCTCTGGCCTCGGGGTGGAAACTTGGTTGTTTGTGAGCTACTTTCGGAAGCACCAGTGAATGGTGTAGCTGTAAGGGTTCTTGGGGTGGTGGTGGTGACCATGCCCATGTCTGAAGATATGGCAGCTGCGGCACTGCTTGTGCCTGCATTCGTACTGCGATTGAATGCCCTCTTGGGCTGCTCTTTCTCATGATCAATGAGGCCTTATTTCATGGCGTCCTCGATCTGCACCCCTATCTCATGTAGATCTGCAAAGGTAGGAAGGGAGAGGAGGATCATCTTCTGCATAAGCTTGGGTTGGAGGTCGCGCACAACCATCCGTATTCGGTCCTTGTCGACCGACCTGATGGTCATCATCGAGGCCTTAGCCCTCTACCGGGTCACAAAATCAGAGAAGCTCTCCTTTGGCTCCTGCCTAGTTGACTCGAGATCACGAGTTGTGACCTCGATCTGCGTATTATAGGAGTATTGAGCTACAAAGGCCTCAGCCATCTCCTCCCAGTTCCTCTTAACAGAGTCCTCCAATTTTGCATACCAAATAGCCGCTACACCTGACAGGGTCCGGCCAAATAGGGAAAGCTTCTGCAATCTGGAGAGGCCTATCAACCTTAATATATCCGAGAACAGCCGCAAATGAACCGTAGGATCTCCAGACCCATCGAAACGGTCTATGTGCGGCATTTTAAACCAGTCCGGCAGAGTCACGGCCGAGTCGGTGTACCCATCCTCTATATCCGGAATGGATTTCACGCCTTGAGACTTCTTGAACAGCTTTTCTAGCTTGCTCACTTTTAGCGCTGTGGGGTCCATCTCGAACTCAAACGGTGTATCTCCCAGGTTGGTCTGTGCTCTGGATAGCTGGGGTAGGATTGGGGGCGGAGTTGGCCCCGTTTGAACGTCTGTATTTTCTTGGACGTGTGCTGTCTCCCCGAGTATTGTAACTCTAGGTGAGGGAGGAGGTGGATGCGAAGCAGATGCTCCGGTTTGCTGTTGTAGCCTGGCGATTAACTCTGCCTGTTGGGCCACTACTTCTGCTTGTCGTATAGCCACTTCTGCCTGACGGGCAGCATCCTGCTGCACGGCTTGCATACTCTCCTGAAGTTGACGCACCATCTCTTCCATAGATGCCATAGGGTGTTGGTCTATCTGAACAACCGGTATATCTGTCCCTGCAGTAGAAACTGAGACCTCAGCCTGACTGTTCACTGGTGGGGTGGACCACTGATCTGGTGACCGCTGTACCGATACACTGCGCCTTACTAACCTCCGTCTAGTAACTGGGGGTAAAGAAAGGAACACTGCTTGTCCGTCAATTAGATCCTCGGATCGATTAAGTCTACGACCTCTATCCCAAAGTGCTCGGGGAATATCTGCCTGGTCGGAAGCAATGGTGCTAAACTACCTTGCAAAAAGATAAATAAAGCATAATAAGGAAACAAACAACCAGAAAAATGGACAGCATAACAGCTTAAATAAACACAACACACAGTTGACAAACACAAGCTGAAAGAACTGTTCTCAACCACTGATCGCTGTTCTCAAATCACTGCCCCGAATTTGAATCTGATACCCGCAGGTAAACTGATTCCCCAAATACTGATGCCCGCAGGCCTGATACCCAGACTTGCAAACTGATACATGCATTCCTGTAGAGGCACACTCTAAAAGCACATAATCAAGCAAGTAAGAGCCAAAACACCCCTATGGAGGGGTAGGCTTTCCCTGTCCTATCTTGTCAAGAGCTAGGGTTTCACTACGCACACAGCGGTTTCAAACAACCTATAATCGGGTAAGCAATCTGTCCTAGCTTGGAATGGTCACTATAGTTTCCGATATGCACTAGGTCGAATGGTCAAAAAGGGTGCCCCGGTAAAAACCAGGGTTTGTGTTCCCATCGTGGCAGAGCCCGCAACTGGTCAGCCTTATGGCACGCTTCTCAAAGCAAGCCTTCGACAAACCGTTAAGGAATAGCATACGGCAAAAACGGTATCCTAGGCGCACCAATGCAAATACAATGCAAAGAGACACATAACTGTAATAAAAAACAAGATATCATGAGTTCAAGTCAAGTTCTCTAAATCCCCAGCAGAGTTGCCAGAAACTGTAGACGTGCCCGAAGATCAAGGCTCCGCGCGCGAAGGCGCGAAATCGTTTTGTTCATTAAGCTACTACAGTTCGGACTCAATGTCACGGTTCTGAATCTAATCTCGCAAAGTGCAATGCAAGATTGATAAATCACCAAAGAGTCCAAATCTGGCAAATCGTTTTGGAAAACTGATTTTAATAAAGAAGTGCCAAATATGGACTACTTTGCCAGATACAGAGTCGCCACCTAAATGTTTTATTTTGGAAAAATTTAGGAAACCCTGACTCGTGCCTAAGGCCACGTGTCTATCATCACCAAAGTTGCCTCGGCTCGGGAACTTGGGTACAAGAGGGGAAGGTCATGCAATGAGCAGCCCCGCTCGCCCGATCAAAGGATCGGCTTTTACTAACATGATATGTTGTTTTTGAAAACACATGTGCCCTTATTCTGGTTTGTTAGCTAACCTTACTACGTGATGCGCTCATCATACAAGTATAGACTAGATCGCCTAAATTGGAACAAAACATCTCATGTTTGTTTATTTGAAAATGGTTTGAAGGTGCTACTCGCAAGTAGGCTAAGACGTGGATTTGCCACCCTCGAGTGGGCTTAGAAAACATGATTTCGCCACCTCAAGTGGGCTTAAAACTCTCATTTCGATGAATTGTTCCAATTCAAACAATCCAACCTTCATCCACAGGCATTCATGCAATTAAACACTTAAGCAGTTAGCCTCATGGCAAGCATGCTATCATGACAACACTCACACTCATGCAAGATACTAAAGCATAAACATTTACAGTGTACTCCGAGCCAAAACAGAGAACTAGTTAGAAATCATGTATGATCCTAGTTCATGTTAAGATGGCTAATGCAGCACATGCAAAATGCAACTAGAAATAGGCTCGGCTATTTTAAGATGGCATATGAGATGCAACTTGATAACATGCTGTTGAACACATATTCAAGTAAATGTATTGAAGTACAATGCGGTTTGTATGATGCGCCGAGCCCAGTGCATGCAAGACAAATGAATGAATGCAAACATGCGAAGCATAGGGATGCTAATTGAAATATGTCCTAAAAACTAACCATCAAAAGCTGATAAGTAAAAGGGAGAAAGACGTGAGGTTAGAAGACATTCACACACTCAGGCACACTTATTACAAAATTTTCCCTCTCGACGGAGGGTCCGAATGAGTACACTAAGGTAGCTACGCCAAGCTAAGCAACTAATCTAATTATCCAATTAGACTAATTATTACATAATCAAATTGAATAACTAGCTAACACTAAGCTAATTATTACGACACGTTAACTAATTAACAAATTAGCTAGTTTAATTACAAATTCAAAAGCTAACTAATCAAGTAAAGCTAATTACAAATTACAAAGCCTCGGCTCAGTTCTAAAAGTTCGAAGATGCATGCTCGATCGCCTCGCTCGGAAATCCGTTACCATGCCTCATGTTGCCTCTGTTTGCACTGTTTTAGACTTCTAAAAACTGTGCCAACCTCCAAAACACTTCTGATTCATCTCATAGACATGCTGAGTGGTCATCGGCCAAGAGGTATGGTCATCGGCCAAAGAATAAAGGTCATCGGCCAATTTTGAGGGTATCGGCCAATTATTGATAGCCGATCGGCACACTGGATAGCCGATCAGCCATGTCTTCCTGTAAACTCTCCTTTTTGCTGCAACAGAGCACAAACAGAGGCATGGCAATGTATTTGCAAGAAAATGTGTGTGCAACTACACCCCCTATCATGTTTAAGGCTCAAAGGTGTGTAGTGCTCGGCTCTCGAGCCATCAATCATGCATTTCGATACACGATGGCCAAAGGGGCCGAGTTGCACAAATCAATGGCAAATGAATGCACAAAAACATATAAATGCCTTAACCTCTATCATGCATGATCAAGAGGGTCAGCAACCGAGAATCGAGGCACGTTTCATCACTTCAAGTATGAAACGTCCCTCGTTCCTCGTGTTTGGCTTAACACCCAAACCAAACACAATGCAATGCATGCACTACTTAACAAAGCTGAAGGCATGCAAACGATGCTAATGCAATATGAGCATGCAAGTACTATGCGTTGCAACATTATTGACTTAGTAATACTAATGGCATGTGAACAATGTAATGCAACATGATTGATTTATCAAAGCCAAAGGCATGCCAACTTAATGCAATGCAACCTATGCATGCAAACAAAGCCAATGCAACATGAGCATGCCAACAACTATGTAAACAAGAAGTATGCAAACAACATGTAATACAAACAAGCATGCAAGATGGACTTAAACCGGATATGGACAGACCTCAGCCATGCCCAAAATAGTGGCCAAAATGTTGAAGTGAAGACATGAAATGCAAGACAAGCATGCATGCCAATTGGCTCAAAAATTAAGGCATAAGAGGACAACCCTCAAAGCATGGAAAGAGTGACAAGCATAGACATGTAACAACACTATTAGCTCTGAAATCATGCATGGAATGATGCCAAATCAACCAAACAATACAAGTATGGCATGCAAGGGGGCTCAAAGCTTGAAGCTAGCATAGGCACTTGCACTATAGCTATGCAATACATGAAGTGTATGGCCAATGCTACCCAGAACAGTCCTAGAGCATACCAAAATGATGCTAAAACATGCACGGACCAAAGCTAAAACATGCTAGCATAAAGGGTTAAAACAACAAGCATGCGAGGCCAAAATGGAGGATTACACTACACCTACCAAGACCAAGCATGAGGTGACTATACCAACACAAATCAGAGTTATGGCGTTTCAAAATAACACCAAAAATGTACTGAAATGATAGCCCCAAAGGCCTAAGCATGGTGGCATACACAATGACCCATACTTGAGGCATAAAGAACCAAATCTCCAAAGCATCAAAAGAGTGAAAGATGTGAGTGTACGACCACCCTACATGGACTGAAATCACGTATGAAATGATGACAAATCATGGAAATGGTGCAAGCAATACATGCTAGTGACTTGGAAACTCAAAGCTAACAAGCTAGAATGCACTGTGGCTATACAAAACATGGCATGTCTGACCAAAACAACATAAATCAGAGCTTAAGCATGGTAAAACAAGGCTAAAATCTTCTTGGAGTTGAGCCAAAACATGCAAGAATGATGGTCCAAACACATTATGCATGTTATGCTAGCATGCAAGATTGTACTACAAGTATGTGAAGCATGCATGATGCTATCAAACCAACCTAAAACAGAAGTATAGCATGGCAAAACAACACCAAAAACAAGCTGAGATATGGCCAACATATGCTAGATAAACATGCCACCTTGATAAGCCATCTATACAAGCATGCAAGACACAACGAGAGGGGACCCTCTCCTATTTGGGACCTTAAAACACCATTTCCACCACTAAAATTCCTCTGAGTTTCAGTGGTGAGAAGGCCAAAACAAGGTGATCACAATAGCTTAAAAAGATGGCACAATAACAAGGCCAAACAAGGCCTCAGATGTGGTAGACTACCCCTAACACAAAAGTGACCTTAAACAAACATGTTAAGCATGCAGAATCAGAACTTTTTTCAGCAGAAGGTTAAGCTTAAATCAGCATGCAAATAGGTCCAAAAGCTTAAACCAAAACAAGGGTTTAAAGGCTAGTTGACTCACCCTTGAAGAACACCTTCAAAACCACAACCCCAACAGCTTTTCTGAGCTTAAACCAACCCAAAAACACTAACACCAGCTCCTAAGTACCTCAGCAACAAAAGGATGGTGTTCTAGTAGGTGCTTTAGTGCAAAAGTGTGAAGAAATTACACTTTTGAGCACAAATGAGTGCAAATATAGAGAGAAAGAGAGAGAGGAAATATATAGAGATATATAACTTGTATCTCAACTTTTCAGAACCTCTGGAAAGGGAGAGGGGTCTCCCTTCTTATAGAAATTCAATTCCTAAGCTTGTTGAGCAAGCTAAGGACTTGAATCAATCCCTCCATACACGTGTATGGAGGATGAAAACTGTGCTCACCAGCTGTCACAGCTGGCAAAAAAATATCTGCAAAAGTAGGTAGAAAGGTCTCAGCCAGAAAATATGGCCAATCAACCAAAAGGAGTGTCGATCGACCAAAAAGAGTGCCGATCGACCAACACTTATGGCTGATGGCATAAAGCCTTGGCCGATGGGTTGTAGGATGGCCAACAAGCCACCCTCTTCCCTTAGAAGCAAAACCACAAGTCCTTGGTCCACAACCAAGCACAAAACAGACAAGTTGAGAGATCCTAAGGCCAGGCGCGCAGCCGAGACCTTCGGTAACTCAAAACGAACACGAGTATGGATGATCATCGAGTGTTCAAACGATGACGTCCAAGTCTTGAGGATTTTGCCATCCTTGTTTTCTTCCGCGTGCAACGCGTTAGGATCTTGTTTGACATCTCGAGAACACCCGATGATTTTGTTGCTCTTCGTCTTTCCTGTGCGTCGCGTAGTTAAGCTTGCATAATTTTCTTACACCCTTTTCTACATGAAATGTGGTTTGGCTTGTAATTCCCATGTGTGGCGTGTTTGTTTACTCCTTGTGATTGAGATTGTTGTGCCCTATTTCAATCTGTTTAAATGTGGCATTTTCATTGCATTGCATTTGTATTTAAATGTTTCATTGCACAGTCTCATTGCCTAATCATAAGTTATGTTCTTGCATCATGCATATTATTTGCATCTTGCCCCAGAACTACGCTGGTTTGATTCCTTACAAGGGGATACGTAGGCAGCCTGTGAGCATAACTATTTGTTTTCTGCCTTGATTGTTTGTTCAAGTCGTACGGCCTTGTCAAAACGGGTCGTCTCTGGGCTTTGACATTCACTCACGTCATTTCATGACTCCAAGTTCTGTCAGAGAGGGGCAACTGTAGACACCCCATTTTTTACAGCCCTTTAAGACTTGGATGTTCTTGCATGTATATCCATTGACGAGTTTGATTGCTCACCCAGCGCTCAAAGTCATCAACGGAACGCCAGAGGTTTGAGTTTTCCAAACCCTGCATCCATTTTGTCTCAGCTTTGGACCATGCCTAGGTCTTTTCAGCATGAAGTTTCAGATGGCCTGCCGGCCATCCTTGGAGGCTGGCGGCCACCACTTCTCATTTGCCAGTCATTGATGTGCCCTGCTGGCCATCAATGAAGCCTTGCCGGCCATCACTGATGGTCAGCTGGCCACTAGTGTTTCCTACAGATATTTTGTGATATTTTGTGCCAACTGTTGGCACAGATTCATGCATCCTTCAACACAAGTATGGTTGGATTTTTGTGAGGAAATTTTGTGTTTTCTATATATAGGACCCCTCTCTCTCATGTATGGGGGTTAGAAAAATTTGACACAGATTTTTCTCTCTCTCTTGAATATTTGTGTGTGTTTGCTTAGTTTCTCTACACTTTAGCCTACATCTCCTAAACCAAATCCTCTCACCTTTGAGCTGAGGTTACTTGGGGCCTTCTTGGAGCTCTTGAAGGTGGTTTTGGCTTGAACTTGTGCCTAAAAGTGTACTTTGCTTCAAGAGGTAGAATACTAGTCTTGTTAGCTTGCTTTTAATACTTGTTTTTATATCTTCTTTCAACTGTTTTGAGGCTGGTTTTGAGCTGTAAAAGCTCTATTTTTATGGCTTAAAAGTGTTGGTTTGAGGCCATTTCTAGTTAAAGGGTAGCTCACCCTTCTTGCTTCTTTGCTTATAAAGGTTTTTGTGCCTTTGTTCATCACTTTCAAACCAACTTTTTTGGGCCTTTTAACCACTGAATTTCAAAGGTTTTTCAGTGGTAAAAAACTCATTTTGAAGTCCAAAATTGGAGGGGTTGGCCTCCCCTCTTTGTGTCTTGTTTGCATGCCTAGTTAACTCCATGTATTAGCTTATTGTTTCAGCTTTTTGTGGCCAGCATGTTTTAGACCATATTTAGGGCTGTTCTGCCTCTATTTTTGGTTATTTGTTTCATTCGAGCCTTGTATGGCATGGTTGTAGTGTTAATTCCTTCACCAGTTTAGTGCTTTAAGGCTTCAACCCTCATTGGCTTGAGTTAGTTGCATATTTTAGTGCTTTTACCACTTATTTCCAGCACTTAATCAATCTATGCAATCCCCCCTCAATTCTTCACTTTTCATTTTCTTTGAAAGTGGTTTCAAGCCACTTGTTTGCCTAAGTGTGAAATGGAGGTGATACACCTAATGGTTTAATCCCTTACGGGGGTTCATTACCAATAGTGTAATGCCTCTTTTATGCCCAAGGCAACTTATGGTTTGAACCCTCTTTCCATTAGAAGATACTCACCAATGGACTTAATGGATTAAAGAATGATTTGGTAATTAAAATATGTAAACAAAATTGACAAGTAAAAGTGACAAGATAAACATGTCTTTGTGTTGCATTGCATGTGTTCAAATCGGACGTTAATTTGAACATAAGGAAAATGGGACATTTCATACTCAAAAGTGATGAAATGTGCCATTTTCCTAGGTCTCCATTGCCCTTGATCATGCATGATAGGGTGGTGGTCTTGTTAGTCAAATTTGTGCATTTATCAAAATTGTACAACTTGCATCTCTGGCAATCATGCAATGAAATTGCTTGATTGGTGGTTTTGGATCCAAGCGTGTCACTCCTTTGAGATTTTGAGATGATAAGGAGGGATACAGTAGGAAAAACCCCCTTTTTGCTCTGTTTGTGCCCTGTTGCAGCATGGTGATCCAATGTATCAGTGGCCGGCAATGCACCACTAGTGGCCGGTAGTGCATCATTTCTGGCCAGCAGTACACATTTTTGGCCGACAAATGGCCAGCAGCAGCCATCCATGGCTGGCAGGCCACTGATGCAAGCCTTAGAGAATATTTGGTAAGGAGGAGTAGAAAGGTTCTGGAAATGTTCAACCCTGCAACACAGAGGCCTTCAAGAACAAAACGGTGGTCTTCCCGAGCGAGAACCGAGCATGTGCATCTTTCACTTCCTGAGGCAGAGCAGTGCTAGAATAGTTTAATGTCTTAATTGCTTAGTTCGTGTACGTTTGTATTGTAAATTAATTAATTAGTTTGCTAGTTAATTAAAGTGCTGCAATAATTAGTCTAATTAGCTTAATTAAATTAGTTTAATTAGCATAACTAGTTAGCTCTTATTCATTCAAACCCTCCTTCGCGAGGGCGTAATGTTGTAATAAGTGTGCGTGCGTGTGTATGTTTTTCAAACCCCACATATTTCTCCCTTTTATTTAATCGCTTTTGATGGCTAGTTTAGGGACATATTTCAATTAGCATATCGCATGCTTGCATCCATTCATCTTGACTTGCATGCACCGAAGCTCGTCATATCATTCAAACGGTATCGCAATTTCAATATCTTATTTGAATACATGTTTAATCGCATGTTATTCAAATCGATCCATATGCCATAAAAATAGCCGAGCCTATTAATAATTGCACATTGCATGTGTTGTATTAGGGATCTTGTATAGTTAGAATCATGCATCTTTCTAACTAGTTTCTGTTTTGGCCCGAAGTACTAGGTGAGTTTTTACGGTTTAGCATACTTCCATGAATGTAAATGTTGCCATGTCCAGCATGCTTGCCATGAGGCTCTGCGCTTAACTGCTAAACTGCTTGAATGCCTGTGGATGAAGGCTTGTTGTTTGAATTGGAACGATTCAACAAATGTACGTTTTAGGCCCACTTTGTTGAGTGGCAAATCATGTTTTAAGCCCACTGTGTTTGGTGGCAAAACCGCAGACTTTAAGCCCACTTGAGGTGGAAAATTCAAACCATTTTCGCAAACAAACATGAGTTGAATTGTTCCAAATTGAGCAAACTAGTCTATACTTGATTGTGCGCACCACGTAGTAATGCTAGCTTAATAACTCGAATAGGAACACATAATGTTTATAAAAAAATCATATCATGTTTAGTAGAGGCCGATCTTCAATCGGGCAAGCGGGGGTGCTCAATTCATGACCTTCCCCCCCTGTACCCAAGTTCCCGAGCCAAGACCACTTTGGGGTTGACGGACACGTGGCCTTTGGCACAAGTCAAGGTTTCCTAAATTTCCCTAAAATAAAAAATATTTAAGTGGTGACTCTGTATCTGGCAAAGCAGTCCAATTTTGGCATTATTTGATTTAAAATCGATTTTCCAAAAAGATTTGCCAGATTTGGACTCTTTGGTGTTTATCAGTTTCACATTGCACTTGTGAGACTAGATTCAGAACCGCGGGAGTCCGAACTATGAGGCCTTCTTTTCAAACCTTTCCAAAAGGCGGGGCGCGAAAAAAATGTGAGTCCACAGGTGTGCTTTACCTTTTTAATAACGGGACAGGGGTAAAGAACTCGGCGGATCTAGGTGTATTTGTGAAGAGAAGTGGAGTTTTGAAGAGAGAGGGTGAAGATCTAGGGTTTTAGAAAGTTTAGAGAGAGAGAGAGAGAGAGAGAGAGAGAGATGAAAAAGTGACAAAAAAGTGACCTTATGAAATACCCATAGATCGCTAGACACAAAAACATAGTACCACTCGAGCGCAGGAATTTTGGCTCAAGCGAAGAATATAAACTCTTAGAAGTTTTGCAGAATGAAGACCACTGCTCGAGCTCAACAAGGACTGCTCGAGCCAACACCACTGAAGCGCAAGGAAGACTGCTTGAGCGTAAAATGCCAACTCCTAGTATCTTTGCAGGCCTACAAATATAATGGAAGTTCAGAAAGACTGCTCGAGCGCAAGAAGTGCCGCTCGAGCGAAGAAACAGAATTCTGGATAGCAATAGTTTGAAAAACAAGCTACCAACCTGTTCCAAACGCCACCAACACAACCCAATAGCCAAATCCAAGAAAAGTAAGGGGAAACAAGACATGAAAAACTGTATAACACAATGAAACCCGAATCCAAAACATCAAATGGGTCAGGTCTAAACCAAAAATGCTATAACCTCCCTTAAGGAATTTCGTCCCCAAAATTTAAACCAAACATTTAGAGCTAAGCGTAAATCGATTATCACAATGATAGTAATTCAAACTCAACACTATGACCCATCCACCAGCCATCTACTCCCATTAACATAATAAATAAATTTTCAACACTGAATATACAATTCACATTTCCAAAATACATACAATGTTTATATTTCATCAACTTAGCAAAGTTTTCAATACATGTTCAAATATCAATAAATAGGTCCGGATATTTCTCACAGACTTCCACCTCACGCTCCCAAGTAGCCTCTTCAACCCTGTGGTGTCACCACAACACTTTTACCAAAGGGATTGTCTTGCCTCACAAGACTTGGTCTCAAGTGTCTAAAACTCTAACCGATCTCTCCTCATAGGAGGCATCCTTGTCTACCTCTAATTCCATCCAATCCAACACGTGTGATGGATCCGGTTTATACTTCCGAAGCATATAGATATGAAACGCATCATGAACCCGAGAAAGCTGTGGCGGAAAGGCCAAACGATAAGCTACCTCCCCAATCCGCTCTAGGATCTCAAAAGGCTCAATAAACCTAGGAGACAACTTCTTGCTCTTTCCAAATCTCATCAAACCCCGTCTAGGTGATATTTTCAAGAAGACGTGATCTCCCACCTCAAAGGGCAACGGTCTCCTCATACAGTCGACATAACTCTTCTGACGACTCTGAGCTGCAACCAACCTCTTTCGGATAAGCACGACTTTCTCCATCGTTTCCCAGACTAACTCAAGACCTAATATAGGTGCATCACCCACCTCAGCCCAAAACACAGGGGATCTGCATAGTCGGCCGTACAAGGCCTCAAACAGTGCCATACCAATACTCGACTGGAAACTGTTGTTATAAACGAACTCCACTAAAGGCAAGTGCCTCTCCCACGACCCCTTAAAGTCAAGGACACAACCTCGAAGTATATCCTCAAGGACTTGAATAGTACGCTTTGACTGCCCGTCCGTTTGAGGATGATAGGTAGTACTAAAAGTCAACCTAGTGCCCAAGGAATTCTGCAAGCTCTACCACAACCAAGTCATAAAATGCGGATCTCTATCTGAAACAATAATCACAAGGACCCCGTGATGTTGAACTAAGTCCCTAATATAAAGGTTGGCTAGATAATCTACCGAGTCGCTTGTGCACATAGGTACAAAGTGTGCTGACTTGGTCAATCGGTCAACCACCACCCAAATGGTGTCATTACCCCATTGAGTCCTCGGAAGACCCATAACAAAATCCATTATGATATGCTCCCACTTCCATTTGGCTATAGGCAAGGGTTGCAACAAACCCACTGGCCTCTGATGCTCGGCCTTTACTTGCTAACAGGTAAGGCACCTCGACACAAATACGGCTACATCCTTCTTCATTCTCTTCCACCAAAACTGGCAGCTAAGGTCATGATACATCTTTGTGCCTCCCAGGTGCACCATAAGGCGCGAATGGTGAAACTCTTAGAGTACTTCCTCTCGGCAAGACTCCCGCACGAAAAGACGGTGAAGGTATCTAACAGTCGAGTCAAAATACACGTTCAAGCCATTCCCTACCTTCCTATTAGAGATCTTCTCCCAGATGGTTTCTACCTCAAAGTCAACTCTCTGTGATTTTATAACTCGGCTCACAAGTGCAAGTTGTGCAACCACCGAAAACAACGTTGTCGACTCAACGGACTCACCAAGATGCAAGTCAAACTCACCAATAGCACTCAACATCTCCCATTCTCGGATGACAATACAAGTTACACTGCTAATAGATTTCCTACTACATGCATTGGCCACTACATTGGCCTATCCCGGATGATAGTGCAACGTAAAATGATAGTCTTCCATAAACTCCATCCATCTCCTTTACCTCAAATTCAGATCTTTCTACGAAAACAGGTACATCAGACTCTTGTGATCAGAAAACACCTCAAACTTCTCACCATATAGGTAATGTCTCCAAATCTTCAAGGCAAAAATCACAGCTGCTAGATCTAAATCATGGGTAGGATAGTTCTTCTCATGTGTTTTCAACTGACGTGAGCCATAGGCTACTACCTTTCCCCCTTGCATCAAAACATAACCCAAACCTTCTCATGATGCATCGCAATACATAGAATAGCCCAAACCCCTCTCTGGAATAATCAACACTGGAGCAGTGGTAAGTGTAACCTTAAGCTCTTGAAATGACTTCTCACAAGTCTGACTCCACACAAATTTGATTCACTTCCTCGTCAGTTTAGTCAACAGTGAGGCCAACCTAGAGAAATCCTTCACAAACTGACGATAATAACCGGCTAACCCCAAGAAACTATGGATCTCAAAGGCATTCTTAGGTTGTTCCCACTCTTGTACTACTTCTATCTTAGAAAAGTCTACAGTCACTCTTCCCCCAAACACCACATGGCCTAAGAACTTTACTTCTTTCAACTAGAATTCACACTTCCCAAACTTAGCATACAATTTGTGGGCTCTAAACAACTCAAGCACAACTCGCAAGTGTTCCTTGTGCTCCTCCTTAGAGGGAGAGTAAATCAAGATGTCGTGAACGAAGACAACTACAAAACAGTCTAGAAACTCATGAAAGATCTGATTCATTAAATCCATAAATATGGCCGGTGTGTTGGTTAACCCAAAAGGCATTACTAGGAACTTGTAATGGCCATACCGCGTACTGAATGCCGTTTTCATGATATCCTCTTCCCTTACCCTCAACTGGTGATTACTCGATCTCAAGTCTATCTCAAAGAAACAAAAAGACCTCTTCAACTGTTCAAACAAGTCATGTATATGAGGCATTGGGTACTTGTTCTTAACAGTTGCCCAGTTTAACTTCCCGTAATCAATACAAAGTCATAATGCACCATCTTTTTCCTTAGCAAAAAGAGTTGGTGCTCCCGAAGGCGAAGTACTAAGGTAGATAAAACCCTTATCTAGCAATTCCTGGAGTTGGATCTTCAACTCACTCAACTTAGCAGGTGCAAATCTATACGATGCCATAGAAATCGATGTTGTGCCAAGTACTAAGTCAATACAGAATTCAATCTCATGGTGAGGTGGTAAACTAGTGAGATCCTCAGGAAAGACATCTGGGTATTCACAAACTATCCTTGGTAACTCAACTCGGACCACATTGCCCTCAACACCCAAGAATGTAGCAAGAAGGAGACTAAGCTCACCCCGACCACGTGGATCACACACAGGTAATAAGGCTCTATCAACTTTATCCCCCATGAAATGAAAACAATCACTGCTTGAGGTACATACAGTAACTCTTTGACGATAACAATCTATGATAGCCTGATACGATGACAACCAGTTCACACCCAATATAGCATCAAAACTCAACATGCTAATCAATGCAAACGAAAAAGGAAGTCGGCGACCGGCAACCTTTATATCACAACCCCGACACCCTTGGTCCAAAATAACTTCACCACCCACAAGACACTCTACCCAGAGTGGAGATGCTAACCAAGCCACTTCTAACCCCAATGCCGATGCAAATGCAGAAAAGATAAAAGAATGAAATGCACCCGTATCAATTAACACATTGGCAATAGAATTGCATAACAAGAAAGTACCTCTCACAACTGAAGGCGCTGGCACTAAGTCTAGCGTGCTAACAACATACACATGCCCTGTAGGTCTCTGCTCCACCTGCTCACCCCTTGGAGCATAAGTGTTATACACTGACTGGGCCGAAGAGGCCCCCTAATTGACCCTTGAAGCCTGTTCTGACTGCACAAACTGGTGGCTCTATGTCTGCCTCGAACCAGACACACTAGGTGTGCCACCTGAATGAGGGCAAAACCTTCTCATATGCCCTGACTGCCCACACTGATAACAGGTAGGCAGCTGCCCTCCCCCCTGACTCTGGCTCTAAGAACGAGCCACAGACGGTGCAGACTGTTGCCCTTTTCCTCTCTACGGGCAAGCTAGAGATTTGTGACACAACTAACCACACTTAAAACAAGAGAAGCCTCCCTGATTACCTATCTCTAAGCATGTACTCGGCACAAGAAATGTGGATCTAGAGTGTGCAGCCTAGGACTGTTGTGGGCCGGGACCCCTCTATATCTTATTGTCCCAACTCTCCCCATAAACCTCCTGACTCCTCCTAGAGCCCCTCATCCGCTCCTCATCTACCTGAACTACAATCTCAAGATAAGCTGCCGCCTCCACAAGGCATACGTAGCACCTAATCATCGGCCCAGCTACCATGAAAGGAAGTCTGGTCCTCAATCTTTTCTCGAACTCGATACAACGGCGTTCCTTAGTCGCCATGAGTTCTAGTGCAAATCTAGAGAGACTAGTGAAAGCTGCCTTAAACTCGGCTACTGGTAAACTAAGCTGCTTGTTCCTCAGAAACTGATCCCTCAACTTCTCCCTAGCAGTGACAGGCAAGAACTTGTCCTGGAAGGCATTGACAAAAGCCTTCCAAGTCACCCCAATACACCCACGAGCACACTTCCACCACTGATCCCCATCTCCCTTTAGTTAGAAGCATGCCAAGATCACTCTCAGCCTATCGGCTTCAATGCCAAGCATCTCAAATGTTTTCACCATCTACTCTAACCACTCATTTGCCATAAGTGGCTCCTTTGGGTCACCTAAAAACGCATCCGAATTAGACCTGAAAGAACTCCCTCTTCAACAAGGACGACCCTACTTCAGTAACTTGGGCATGGACTAAATTCTCAACCCTGAGAATGTCCATAGATTCTTGCAAAGCTCCTGCTATTTCATAGGCCAAAATGTCCATGGCCTGCTGACCAACTGGTTCGGCCACATTGGCCTAACAAACCCCTTCCTCCTGCGCCAGAATTTCATCCGGTAACACCACCTCATGTCATCTAGGCCTAGCACGCCTACCACCACCACGTCCACGTCCACGTCCACGTCCACGTCCACGTCCACGTCCACGTCCACGTCCACGTCCTGACATCCTAATGAAAGTAACAAAAGAGATTAGCACATTTACAAATGTACCAAAGCTAACTTACTCGCGTCCTAAGGCAATGGACAACAGTAATTCACTCCACATAAGCACAAAGCCACATAAACACATATGAATTTCCTTCCTGGATAATGATCGTCCCGCAGCATTGCCAGAGTGACAATTAGAAACAGTAGTGATCAAGTGCTCTTCTAATAGGATTTCTAGAAACCTGTAGTCCTAATCAATATCTTAGAAATTAAATCACATACCCATATAATCACATAAGCATGTTATCATATAGCATACCAAACATACAAACATCTCTATCTAGCGAGATAAACCTACTGTGGTAAGAACCACTTCCCATGTGCCCAAAATATTCAAAGCCGGTACACTTTGATACCAAGTTGTAGCGCCCTGAAATAATTACAATAAATCATCCACAATATTAATTACTTAATAGCATGCGATGGAAAAATTATCTTCCATTAATCCCAATTACTTGTACCAAAAGAGTAACATATGCAGATATACATTCATAAGTCTAACCCTGAATCTATAACATATGTTACAATAAGAGATAAGATATTAGAATAAAATAGATAATAAGTGCCCTTAAGGCTTATAACTTTCCAAGATAGTGCTTGGTTACAACAAAAGTGAAATTCAAGTCCAATACAATTAAAGGCACTTGGCCTATACAAAACATATACAAAAAATCAACAAAATGAAACTCTTGCTCCAAGTCCTCCCAAGCTATTGCTTTGGCGGAGGCATATTATCAGCACCTAAAATGTTTTCCCACTTAGGGAGAGCCAAAACCTGGTAGAGATAATCCAACACAGTATATGAATCTTAACAAAGCTATAGGGTGGATGCATATACAATGCTTGTGCCAAAACATTTTATATCTCTTTCCAAAAAAAACATGCAATGCCATATTAATATCATAATTCATTTCCTTTACAATAGAAAATAGGGCAGTGAATCACACTCTGGAAATCTCAAACAAGTACAACCTTTCATGGAAATTTCGTTCGCGGGATCAACACCCATGTATACGCATGGTTTTTAGGACTTTCACCATGGACACTCAGGCTAACTTATTTCAATGAGACAATACATATTTCCCAGATTCATCCATTTTTCTCAAAACAATAAACATTTCCAATGTATAAATGTGAGATAATGCTCAATGTAAATGAATGAGAAAATAGTTTCAATTCTCCTAATTCTCATGCAATTTCTATAATAATCATAGTTATCCTCTATTGAGAGCCCTAAACAGATATTTAAATCTCATTACAGATACATTTTCCAAATTGTCAAGATATGAGTGATAATACATATCCAACTCCACCATTCTCATCAAAACCAATCCAATTTCATATTCCCAACACCAATCTCATAATTTATATAAAATCAACATTTGACATTATTAGGGTAAAATCCATTTTTCTTCAAATATCAATCTCAAGTACCAAAATCAACCATTTTATCACCATTCCAACACCACATACATTTCCAAGAACCCATTGTAAAAACCCCTCTTTTGATCTTTAACCCAAAACCCTAGATTTGTTTCAAAAATCCCCAAAATCACAATATTGCTTAGAAATCGCAAAAAACTAACTTAAAACTCATAGAAGGTGTGAAGAATCCCTACCTCAAGTTTAGAAGACGAGAGAGAGAGAGAGAGAGAGTGATGGAACTTCAACATCGCCCAAAACCCAACTTTGTTCGGATCAAAAAAAATCTTACGGTGTGCTCTACCTTTTTAATAAAGGGACACAGGTGAAGAACTCACCAGATTTAGGTGTATTTGCAGAAAGAAGTAGAGTTTTAGAGAGAGAGGATGAAGATCTTGGGTTTTAGGAAGTTTAGAGAGAGAGAGAGAGAGAGAGAGAGAGAGATTAAAAGGTGATTGAGAAAAGTGACCTAGCGAACTGATATACGCACAGATTGCTCGAGTGCAAGAAGTATCGCTCAAGTGTCTAGACAACAAAAATATGGGATCGATTGGGCAAAGAATACAAAATCCCAGAAGTTTTGTAGAGAGGATGTAACGCCCTCAAAAATAAGCCCATAATACATAATATTAACATGCGGAATTATAAAGAAATAAAGTATCTTATTCCATTCATCAGAGTACCATGAAATAAAAACATCATAATAAATGCCCTATGGGCTTACATCTTGCCAAGCCAACACTTGGACACAATTCCATGAGTTCTAACTCAAAAACAAATAAAGCCCTAGGCTTGAAAGTTTACAAGTTGTTCAAATAAAACAAATAAAATAAAGCAAGTCTTCAAATCCAAATCCTCACAAGCTAAGTCCTTGGAGGTAGTGAACCACCTGAACCTGAAAATGAAGTTCCCATATAGGGTGAGCCACAGCCCAGTAGAAAAATACTAAACCAAGCATACGAATTAACTAAAGCATTAGCATTCGATACATGGTTAACACAAGATAATCAATTTCCAATTTCATGACACGAATGTCTACATTGTCTATGACATATTGTCTATGACATCTTTCACTTTCCCATGTTTATTCAACTTTCCAATTATATCATTATGGCTCAGAACCTGGCCAACTATAATAGTGTTCCAGATGTCACAAAAATAAATGAGACTAAAGCTCAAACCACAACACTTCCATACCTTCAACTGATACACATTATAATGATGTATCATATCAACGACAAATAGCAATATTGCTATTATCAATAAGCACACATATGAGTGATGCTACTGGAGTCCATCCCCTATCTCCTCCCAACAAATCCGGTTTAGAGGTACATCCCCTATCTTCCCCTAAACCGTGGAGTTCATCCCCTATCTTCTCCAAACAACATGCATATGCAATGAAACACACAATTGCCATATACAACACATAATTAATACAAGTAATGTTCTGTATTAATTCAACAGTCAACATAAGTGACTTAATTCCAGTTATACCTAAGCCACATGCAAGGTCTACAACAATCACGACTATCCTCCACCGATAGCCCAAACAGTTATTTCTAAACAAGAAATAAATACAACGATGAATGTAAAATCAACATTCTCATAGGTAAGTATTTAAACTACCCAACTATATCACTAATCTCATAATTTCCCCAACTTCATGAATTAAACCCAATTCCACATTTTTCCCTTAAATTAATTATACAAATTAATCTAAGCCAAAACCCTAAGGTTTCTCCCAAAATTACCAAACTACCCCCACATACCAAAATACCAACACTTAGGATTTAAGCGTATAAATGGAGTAGGAAATCCCTACCTCGAAGATATAACTCAAAGAGAAGAAGATGAAGAGGATAGCCCAAACTCCAAAGTGCTCCAAATCAACAACCGTTCAAATTAAATGGAAGCCCTCGACCCACTCTACCTTTTTAATGAAGGAACTAGGTTAGATACTCACTCTAAATAGATGAAACCTAGGGGAGGAGATGAGTTGGGAGAGAGAGAACTCGTAACCTAGGGTTTTAAAAACTGAAAGGGGCTGAAAAACTGTTTTAAAACATGCTGCTGCGTATTTAAACTTGACAGGCCCGCTCGAGCGTACAACACACCGCTCGAGCGTAAAGAACAAAACAAGGTCCGCTCGAGCGCAATGATAACCGCTCGAGCGTAGATTCCCCCATTCCAGAACCCACGCGAAGAACACACTACCTGCTCGAGCTCAACCCGCTCGAGCGTAAAAAAACCCGCTCGAGCGTAGAACTCCCACCTGCAGAAGTTTTGCAGGGACCAAAAATGCTGGAAGAGTGTAAACCCCGCTCGAGCTCAGGAATGTCCGCTCGAGCGGAGAGGCTAAACACTGGGCAATCAACATCTAGACTAAGGCTCAACCCAACTGTTCGAAACACGCCCAACACATCCTAAAACTCGACCAAATAGAATTAAAGGATGTCAACAACCATTACACAAGGATAGAATCTATGGAGCCTAAGTCCGGATACAACATCGAATGAGAAAAGACCGGGGTCGCTATAACCTCCCCCCCTTAAAAGAATTTTGTCCCCGAAATTAAGCATAAGTTTTCAAAAACAAGTTTTCTCAATTCCCAATGATATTATAAAACAATAAACAATAACTTGACCCAATCCCGGTCACTTCATCTCTTATCAAGAGGCATCTCACAGTATGTATAAATCAACATATATTCCAACCTGCATCATTATTATGCATTATTCCTTTCAATGTTAACAAATTCCATATCATATTCAATCTCATGATATAAACAACACATTCAATATATAAATGTTATATTTCACTTCCATAAAAAGGCAAGTTCAAAATGCTAACATTAAACTCAAAACATTATCAATGTTTTCCAACTTAAGACATATATAAAATTCTCAAGTTCAACAATATTACAAAAATCTATATATAAGATTTCTAATCACTAAACATGTCCGGATATTTCTCACGGACTTCCAATTCACGTTCCCAAGTGGCTTCCTCCACTCCGTGATGCTTCCACAAAACTTTCACCAAAGGGATGGTTTTGCCTCGCAAAACTTGATCCCGCCTATCCAAGACCCGAATTGGTCTCTCCTCATAAGAGACATCCTCATCAACTACTAAATCAGTCCAATCCAACACATGTGACGGATCTGGCTCATACTTCCGAAGCATACTCACATGAAACACATCATGAACTCCGGATAACTGCGGTGGCAAAGCTAAACGATAAGCAGCCTCGCCAATCCTCTCAAGGATCTCAAAAGGCCCAATAAACCGAGGGGACAACTTCCCGCTCTTCCCAAACCTCATCAAACCTCGCCTAGGTGATATCTTCAGAAAGACATGATCACCTACCTCAAACACCAAAGGTCTCCTCCTACGGTCGGCATAAGATTTCTGACGACTCTGTGCTGTAACAAGCCTCTTACGGATAAGTTCAACTTTCTCCGTCGTTTCCCTCACTAACTCCGGACCCAACAAAGGTGCATCACCCACCTCGGCCCAACAAACTGGAGACCTACACGGTCGGCCATACAAGGCCTCAAATGGTGCCATACCGATACTAGACTGAAAACTGTTGTTGTAGGCAAACTCCACTAAAAGCAAGTGCCTCTCCCACGACCCACTAAAGTCGAGAACACAACCCCGAAGCATATCCTCAAGGATCTGAATAGTACGCTCGGACTGCCCGTCAATCTGAGGATGATAAGCCGTGCTAAATGTCAACTTGGTGCCTAAAGCACTCTGCAAACTCTGCCATAACCTGGCAGTGAAACGAGGATCTCTATCTGAGACGATCGTCACTGGGACCCCGTGCAACCTCACTATGTCCCGAATGTACAAATCGGCAAGATGATCTACTGAATCTCTAACGCGCATAGGAATGAAGTGCGCCGACTTAGTCAACCGGTCTACAACCACCCAAATAGCATCACTACCCCGCTGAGTTCTCGGAAGACCCACAACGAAGTCCATAGTGACATGTTCCCACTTCCACTCGGCAATAGGCAAGGGTTGCAACAAACCCGCAGGCCTCTGATGCTCGGCCTTCACTTGCTGACAAGTAAGGCACTTAGACACGAAAGCTGCCACATCTCTCTTCATACCTCGCCACCAAAATTGGCGACCTAACTCCCGATACGTTTTAGTGCCTCCCGGATGCACCGCAAGGCGCGAATGATGAAACTCTCGAAGTACCTCCTCTCGGCAAGACTCCGGCACAAACAAACGATCTCGGTATCTCACACTCAGGTCGGGATACACCGTCAAACCCTTCTCAACCTTCCCATTGGAGATCTTCTCTCGAAGAGATTCTACCTCATGGTCACCTCTCTATGCCTCTAACACTCGAGTCAAAAGTGTAGGCTGTGCAACAACAGAAAATAAGGCCGCAGCCTCAACGGATTCACCCAAAAGCAAATTAAACTCCCCAAGTGCACCCAACATCTCCCACTCTCGGATGGCTATACCAGCTATGTCACCAACAGATTTCCTGCTAAGGGCATCGGCCACAACATTGGCCTTCCCCGGATGATAGTGCAACTCGAAGTCATAATCCTCAATAAATTCCATCCACCTCCTCTGCCTCAAATTCAAGTCTTTCTGTGTAAACAGATATTTCAGACTCTTATGATCGGAGAATACCTCAAATTTCTCACCATACAGATAATGCCTCCAAATCTTCAAGGCAAAAATCACAGCTGCTAATTCTAAATCATGCGTAGGGTAATTCTTCTCATGAATTTTCAACTGACGTGAGCCATAGGCAACCACTTTCCCCTCTTGCATCAACACACAACCCAGACCCTCTCGTGAGGCGTCACAATAGACTGCATAACCCAACCCTCTCTCCGGAATAACCAAGACCGGAGCGGTGGTCAATTTAACCTTCAGCTCCTGAAACGACTTTTCACAAGTCTCACTCCAAACAAAATTGACTCCCTTCCGAGTCAGTCTAGTCAAAGGTGAAGCTAACCTGGAGAAATCTTTCACAAACCGACGGTAATACCCAGCTAATCCCAGAAAACTGCGGATCTCAAACACACTCTTAGGCTGTGCCCAATCTTGCACTGCCTCTGTCTTGGACGTATCAACAGACACCCCTTCCCCAGAAACTACATGGCCTAAGAACTTCACCTCTTTTAGCCAGAACTCACACTTCCCAAACTTAGCATAAAGCTTATGGGCTCTAAGTAACTCTAGCACTACTCTCAAGTGCTCCTCATGCTCCTCTTCTGAAGATGAGTAGATAAGAATGTCGTCCACAAAGACGACCACAAAACGATCTAAGAATTCCCGGAAGATCCGGTTCATCAAATCCATAAACACTGCCGGTGCATTGGTGAGCCCAAACGGCATCACCAGGAACTCATAGTGGCCATACCGCGTACGGAATGCCGTCTTCGGAATATCCTCCTCCCTGACTCTCAACTGGTGGTAACCCGATCTCAAGTCTATTTTAGAGAAACAACGGGAACCCTTCAACTAGTCAAACAGATCATCTATACGAGGCATAGGGTACTTATTCTTAACCGTAGCCCGATTCAATTTCCGATAATCGATACACAGTCTCAACGCACCACCTTTCTTCTTAGCAAAGAGGGCCGGTGCTCCCCACGGCGAAACACTAGGACGAATATAGCCCTTATCTAGCAACTCCTGGAGCTGAACTTTCAACTCAACTAACTCGGCTGGGGCAAAACGGTAAGGTGCCATAGAAATCGGCGCTGTGCCGGGCACTAGATCAATAGAGAACTCAATCTCTCGATGAGGTGGCAAACTAACAAGATCCTCAGGAAACACGTCCGAGTACTCACATACCACTCTCAGCAACACAGTCTGAGTCTCATCACACTCACTACTCTCAAGGCTAGCAAGTAGACCACTCAACTCACTCCGCCCTCGCGGATCATACCCCGGTGGCAAAACACTACCAACCCGGTCCCCCAGAAAATGAAAACGTTCTCCGCTAACGGTACAACAAGTGACCCTCTGACGGTAGCAATCAATAAATGCCCGGTATGACGATAACCAGTCCATACCCAAAATAACATCGAAGCCCTTCATGGGCATAACCACAAAAGAAAAAGGGATTCTATGATCATCGACCTCTATATCACAACCCCTAACACCTTGTTTCAAGATCAATTCACCCCCAAGAGGTGACACTACACAAATAGGAGATGCTAACTGTGCTAACTCCAACTCCAAAATAGATGCAAATGCAGCAGACACAAAGGAATGAGATGCACCCGTATCAATCAAAACACTAGCAACTGAATTGCAAAACAAGAAGGTTCCTCTCACAACCGACGGAGCCGGTACAGGTTCCTGCGAGGTAACAGCATACACACGCCCAGACGACCTCTGATCAACCTGCTCACCCCTCGGAGCATAAGATTGCTGCACAGACTGGGACGAGGAAGCCCCCTGATTGGCCCTCGAGGCCTGAACGGACTGAGTTGGCTGACTACTCTGAGTCTGCCTCAAACCCGATGCACCAGGTGTGCCACTCAACTGCGGGCAAAACCTCTTCAGGTGCCCCGGCTGACCGCACTGAAAACAAGAGAGTGGGCCTCTGCCCTGACTCTGGCTCTGAGATCGAGCCGAAGAAGATGCTGCTCTCTGAACTCCTCCCCTCTGAGGACAAACTGGAGACTTGTGACCCAGCTGGCCACACTTGAAACAGGTAATGTCTCCCTGACTGCCTTTCCCAGAACTAGCACTCGGCACTGGAAAAGTGGATCTAGAAAAACTACTCTGAGGCTGCTGAGGAGTGAAACCTCTTTGCCTCCTGCCATCACTCTGGCCATCCTGACTCCTCTTGGAGCCTTTCTGCCTTTCCCCCTCTTCCTGCATCATAGTCTCAGTATGGGCTGCTGCATCAACCAAACGCCCAAAATCCCGAATCATAGACCCAACAACTCTCAGCATGAGGCCACGCCTCAACTTCTTCTCAAACTCAATGCAACGGCGTTCCTCAGTCGCCACCAACTCAGGTGCAAACCTGGACAAACTAGTGAATGCAGCCTCAAACTCGGCCACCGATAAACTGTTCTGCTCAAGATGGCGGAACTGATCTCTCAACTTCTCCTGAACAGCTGGAGACAAGTACTTCTCCTGAAAAGCATCAACAAAAGCCTTCCAGGTACCTCCAATACGACCCTTGATGAACTTCCACCACTGACCCGCATCCCCCTTCAGCTGGAAAGATGCCAAGGTCACCTTCAGTGCCTCGTCTTCGATGCCTAGCATCTCAAACATTTTCGTTGTCTGTTCGAGCCATTCGTCTGCCTTAAGCGGCTCGCTAGGATCACCTAAAAATTCGTCCGGGTGAGACTGGAAGAATTCCCTCTTCAGAAAAGAAGGTCCTGTATCTGCAGCAACAACAGCCTGGGCTGGATTCGCAGCCCTCAGAATGTCAACTGACGCCTGAAATGCCCCTGCTATCCCTTGGGCCAAAGCGCCCATAAACTGCTGTCCTACTGGCTCGGCCACATTGGCCTGGCCAACACCCTCCTGAACTGCCGGAATTTCCTCCGGTATAGGCACTTCCTGCCTGGCCTGCCTACCACGCCTACCACGACCTCGTCCTCGTCCTGACATCCTAATAAAGGAAATAAAGACGTTAGCACTCTAAATAATGTGCCAAAATTATAACACTCACGTCCTAATACATTGGACAACAATAAATCACACCACGTAAGCACATAATCACATAAGCACCTACGAATTTCATTCCTGGATAATGATAGTCCCGAGGCGCCACTAAAGTTCCGGTTGGAAACAACATTGATCAAGTGCCTTTCCAACAAGACTTTCAGAGACTCAAGGGTCCAGTCAACATCCTAGAAACTACATTCCATACCCACATAGTCACATAAACATGTTATCACATAAGCATATAACATTACACCAAGTCTCTATCAAGCGAGACGAACCCATTGTGATTCTAATCACTTCCCACGTACCCAAAGTATTTGAACCCAGTACGCTCTGATACCAAGTTGTAACGCCCTCAAAAATAAGCCCATAATACATAATATTAACATGCGGAATTATAAAGAAATAAAGTATCTTATTCCATTCATCAGAGTACCATGAAATAAAAACATCATAATAAATGCCCTATGGGCTTACATCTTGCCAAGCCAACACTTGGACACAATTCCATGAGTTCTAACTCAAAAACAAATAAAGCCCTAGGCTTGAAAGTTTACAAGTTGTTCAAATAAAACAAATAAAATAAAGCAAGTCTTCAAATCCAAATCCTCACAAGCTAAGTCCTTGGAGGTAGTGAACCACCTGAACCTGAAAATGAAGTTCCCATATAGGGTGAGCCACAGCCCAGTAGAAAAATACTAAACCAAGCATACGAATTAACTAAAGCATTAGCATTCGATACATGGTTAACACAAGATAATCAATTTCCAATTTCATGACACGAATGTCTACATTGTCTATGACATATTGTCTATGACACCTTTCACTTTCCCATGTTTATTCAACTTTCCAATTATATCATTATGGCTCGGAACCTGGCCAACTATAATAGTGTTCCAGATGTCACAAAAATAAATGAGACTAAAGCTCAAACCACAACACTTCCATACCTCCAACTGATACACATTATAATGATGTATCATATCAACGACAAATAGCAATATTGCTATTATCAATAAGCACACATATGAGTGATGCTACTGGAGTCCATCCCCTATCTCCTCCCAACAAATCCGGTTTAGAGGTACATCCCCTATCTTCCCCTAAACCGTGGAGTTCATCCCCTATCTTCTCCAAACAACATGCATATGCAATGAAACACACAATTGCCATATACAACACATAATCAATATAAGTAATGTTCTGTATTAATTCAACAGTCAACATAAGTGACTTAATTCCAGTTATACCTAAGCCACATGCAAGGTCTACAACAATCACGACTATCCTCCACCGATAGCCCAAACAGTTATTTCTAAACAAGAAATAAATACAACGATGAATGTAAAATCAACATTCTCATAGGTAAGTATTTAAACTACCCAACTATATCACTAATCTCATAATTTCCCCAACTTCATGAATTAAACCCAATTCCACATTTTTCCCTTAAATTAATTATACAAATTAATCTAAGCCAAAACCCTAAGGTTTCTCCCAAAATTACCAAACTACCCCCACATACCAAAATACCAACACTTAGGATTAAAGCGTATAAATGGAGTAGGAAATCCCTACCTCGAAGATATAACTCAAAGAGAAGAAGATGAAGAGGATAGCCCAAACTCCAAAGTGCTCCAAATCAACAACCGTTCAGATTAAATGGAAGCCCTCGACCCACTCTACCTTTTTAATGAAGGAACTAGGTTAGATACTCACTCTAAATAGATGAAACCTAGGAGAGGAGATGAGTTGGGAGAGAGAGAACTCGTAACCTAGGGTTTTAAAAACTGAAAGGGGCTGAAAAACTGTTTTAAAACACGCTGCTGCGTATTTAAACTTGACAAGCCCGCTCGAGCGTACAACACACCGCTCGAGCGTAAAGAACAAAACAAGGTCCGCTCGAGCGCAATGATAACCGCTCGAGCGTAGATTCCCCCATTCCAGAACCCACGCGAAGAACACACTACCCGCTCGAGCGTCAACAATACCGCTCGAGCTCAACCCGCTCGAGCGTAGAACTCCCACCTGCAGAAGTTTTGCAGGGACCAAAAATGCTGGAAGAGTGTAAACCCCGCTCGAGCTCAGCAATGTCCGCTCGAGCGGAGAGGCTAAACACTGGGCAATCAACATCTAGACTAAGGCTCAACCCAACTGTTCGAAACACGCCCAACACATCCTAAAACTCGACCAAATAGAATTAAAGGATGTCAACAACCATTACACAAGGATAGAATCTACGGAGCCTAAGTCCGGATACAACATCGAAGGAGAAAAGACCGGGGTCGCTATAGAGGAGACCACTGCTCGAGCTCAACAAGGACTGCTCGAGCCAACACCACTCGAGCGCAAGAAAGATCGCTCAAACATAAAATGCCAAATCCCAATATCTTTGCAGACCTACAAAAGTATTAGAAGTTCATAAAGACTGCTCGAGCGCAAGAAGTGCCGCTCAAGCGAAGAAGCAGAATTCTAGACAGCAACAATTTGAAAAACAAGCTACCAACCTATTCCAAACACCACCAACACAACCCAATAGCCAAATCCAAGAAAAGTAAAGAGAAACAAGACATAAACAACTGTATAAAACAATGAAATCCGGATCCAAAATATCAAATGGGTCAGGCCGAAACCAAAAACGCTCTATGGAACATCTTGAGAGTATAAGGCTCTCTTCACTTTTGTGATCTTATGGCAAGCCAAGGACTTAATGTAGCCTTTGGGCATTCACTTTGTTGTTATTTCTTTTACTTTTATATTATTACACATGCTATGGATTCATCCTTTCAGAAGATTGAATATGTGTTGCATGTAAACACTTTGGTATACCTCTCTTATGAGAGAAATACAAATTGACAGAATTGATTAATCAAAGTAGGATCATTGATTGGATGGAATCATCATGTCTATTTTATGCCAATTATTTGGCAGCAGTACACACATTGTCTTTTTTGTAAAATCTAATCGATAAAAATAAGTTTTAATAAAAAATTATATTGGATAATGAAATAAAAAGCATAAAAAAAGAATACCAATAAATCTAATATTTGAATCGCCCATTAAGTGAACCTCTAAATCTTCTCACACTCCCCTTAGTATGAGTTAACCGTATCGACTAACCACTTTAAATCTTTTTCTTAGAGGTTGGGCCAATCTAACATTTGATTAATATTCCGAAAACTAAAAACTTAAAGTACTAATAAACAACTATATATATTAATTAAATAAAATAAATTTAATTTTTATATAAACAACTTAACTCGATAGCCCATAGGCCTAGGTTTTTTACCCATGTGGTTTATTGAAAATGTGTCAAATCATTTTAATGGCCAAAACATAAGCCTCAATATTTATAGATTTTGATAATTTGAGCCAAAATGCATGCACGACCTATAATAAGTAATCTATATTTTAAATAGAAGATTATTTGCATACTATATGCGAATACAGATTTATTTTTTATTTGTTAATGAATATATATAGAATCCATACTTTAAATAATAATTTAGAAATATTTGAGAGTTACTCATAAATAAAATTAAAAAATTGACATGATGCATTCTCAATTTGTATGGTACAACCTTATTGATACAATATTTTTATTTCGAAATTTACACATAATCAAATAGTTTTTCTAATAAAATTATGTCATATGTTATAAAATTTAAAATTGATATATTTTTTATTCAAATAGTTTAATCTCAAGCGTAGGAGTGTGAAAAAAATATATATATATATCCATAACATTATTAAATTTTTATTTAAAAAATTCAAATAAGTTTGGCTTAAATATTTCGAATGTTGATCTAAATATTTTAAAATTTCAAAGTAGATATAATTTAGACTACCCAACATATGGATAAATTTAAATCAATAAATTTTGTAATGTGTTAACAATATATTGATATAATAAATAGTTTTGAATTAAATATGAATAAAATTTCAAGTTAAACTTGCCTTCTTTTTTTTTCTTCTTTTTTTTTTTTTAACTGGTAGTAAGCCCGTGCTATGCACGGAATGTGAAAAAATTCATAACATATTTTTTTTTATATAAAATAATATAAATAGTTAGATTTTGGTATGCAAATTATGAAAACAAAAAAAGATTGAAACCTACATGTAGACGCCCCATTTTAGACCGCCCTTAAGACTTAAGGGCCTTATGTTGAACACTCGATGATGAAATATTATGTTGTACCACTGTTCAATTTCTTCAGCAAAAGGCTGTGGTTTTTGAATTTCAAAGCCTAAACCTTGCACCCCCTTTGGACGAAAACCTATTTTTTTTCTAGCCTGACCCCCCAGAGGCCTGCTGGCCAACAATTGGTCGACAAGCCATTTTTGGTTGGCCGGCCGGCCCTCTTCATGGTCGGCCAGCCATATTTCCCGACAGGCAGATATTTTCAAGCCAGTTGTCCCCCCATATGCATGCCTTGCACTAGTTAGCTTATTATAGATATTTCCGATGTGAGAAGGCTTTCTTCTATAAATACTTGACCATCCCTCATGATTTTAGGTTAAATTTTTTTTTCCAAGAGCCAAAACTTGTTCAACACACTACCCCTCTCTCTTGCTAATATACATACACTCTCCATACACTTCCTAAACCAAAAACTTGAGGCTTCTTGCTAAGATTCTTGACCCTAAATGTCAGCTCTTGAGAGTGTTTGCCTTGTGATTTGCTTAACCAAAAGTATCTCCTTCAAGAGGTATAACCTTTGCCATCTTTTGCCTTGTTTACACTACTCTTATCTTCTCTTTTCTTGTTGTTTATACACTATTTTGAACTAGTTTTAAGTGCTGAAACTTGTGATTTAAAAGCTACCAAAGGTGGAGGGGTTAACCACCCTTTCTTAAACCTTATCTGATAGCTTATATCCTCGTTCTTCCCACTTGTTTCTTTACTTTTGGGTACTATTTTTCAAAGTTTATTTTAGCTTAAAAATGCGGTTTTGAGTCACCAAAAAGAGGAGGGGTTAGCCCCCTTTCCTTAGGCTTGTTGATTGTTTGAAACCTCTTGGCCTTAGTATCTTTTTCCTCACTTTTTCCACTTCAAAAACTCAATTTTCAGCACTGTTTTAGTGTTGTTTTTTGTGTTTAAATATGCTTTAAATATTGTAGATGTGTTGTTGTATGTCCTCATGGGTGTAGCCTTTAATCCATTTGAGTTGATAGTTCTTTCATACACCTTTTTTTTTTTTTTTTTTTTATAGCTTTCATACATGTTCGTACACTTGCATTCACCTTTGCATAATCATCTATGCAACCTCCCTTCATATTTGTTCAGTTTGATTAAAGAGTTGTGTTTAATAAAAGGTTGTTGTTCAAGCATAAGAAAGAGACCTTCCATGCTTAATGGTTTAATCTCTTCGGAGGTTCATTACCAAAGCATTACATCTCTCTTATGCTAAGCACAATTTCTCATTTGTTATTTCTCTTCATCACCGATGCATTTACTTCTAAGGGACTGACTTTCTAGTTAGACCCTTGAAAATCACCAAGAAAAGTGTCATTATAGCTTGTTATCAAGTTTGGATTTAGAGTCATTATTGCTCATTATGAGTTTGACTAATCATTATTTCTCTCTTTGAGTTTGACTTAGAATTCATTATTGCTTGTAAATAAGTTTGCCTCTTCCTTTGTAATTTCCCCCGTAGAAATGGGCTTGAAAGGCTCATTTCTCGGGTTAAGTCAATGCTTGATATTCTTTATTGCTTTTGGACTTAGTGGACATAATTATCACTCTTGGACAAAATGGAGAGAAGATAAGAAATGGAAAGGTAATGTAAAAAAGGACTAATAAAATTGGAGTAAAAAAGGTAAAAAAAAAAAAAGGTAATAAAATTAAGTTGTGTTCAATCGGACGTTATATTGAACCTATTGCGTCTCAAACCATTACATAATCTTAGCGATGTTCAATGATTCAAGAAGCAATGTCCATCCCTTTCCTTGAGGTAACCCTATGATAGGGAACAGGTGTTGTTGGTATTTCATTTCCCTCTATTAAGTTTTTGTCCTATCGGTTCATAAATTATCACGCAACAAACTTGCTACGATTGATGATTTATGAATCGATTCTACTCCTCCCTTGATCATCTTCATGATAGGGAAAGGCAAAAATGATAAATAACCCATGAAAATACTCTATTTTTGCTCTGTTTTAATTATGTGGTAGCAGGGCAGATCCCAAAAATAGTGGCCGACCGGCCACCTTTCTGCCCATCGAACCACTTCTCATGGCCGACCGACCTTGTTTATGCAAGCAGTGTCATTTTTGTAGAAGAACAGAGCAGAAGCTGAGGCAAAAATAGAATAATTTTCTAACTGCAAACAGAACAAATTATGGTAGTAAAACAGAGAGGTTTTTGAAAAAATGTTCTCGTTTGTGTGCGTACAGCTCTTCGCTTCCTGTAGTCCTTTAAATTAAAGCTTTAATAGTCGTTTGTTGTACTTAATTAGTAGCTTCATTCGAATTTGTAATAGCTAGTTAATTTAGTTAATTTATTTAGTATTTGTAATAATTAGTTTAACATTCAGACATTCATTCGAACCCTCTTGTATGAGGGCACACTTGTAATATTGTGTATGTTTTCCAACCCCCTTTCTTTCTCCCTTTTACTTATTTGCTTATGATGGTTGCATGTGGTATCATATTTTCGTTTCATATCATTGTCGTGCTTAAATATCCATTTTTGCATGCATCGGGTTCAGTTCATCATTCTAAACATTGTTGTCATTTCCTACTTACTTGAATATGTGTGCTATGGCATGCTTTGAGTTGAAGTCATATGTCATGTTAATAAACCGAACCTAGTGGTTGCATTTTGTATGTGTTGCATTAATTACTTGCATATTAGAGGATGCATTTTTCTAACTATTTCTTCTATTTTGGCTTGCCTCGGCTGAGTACTAGGTGAGCATTTTTGCTTTAGCATATTGTATGTATGTTTGTGTTGTCATGTTAAGCATATTACCATGAGGCTAAGTGATTATTTGATATATCTCTTTGAATACCGGTGGATGAAGGTTATTTTGCTTAAATTAGGATGATTTGATTAATGTATATATGAGCTCGCTTTTTCAAGTGACATGTATTCAAAACTTTTTTCAAAACGAACATGAAATCAAAGCATTCTAAAGTGAGTGAAATAGTTTATACTTGTGTGCCTCACATAGTAAGTTAGCATTAATAATTAGAATAAAAGCATATAATGTATATAAAAATCACATCATGATTAGTAGAGGCCGATCTTTGATCGGGTGAGTGGGGTGCTCAATTCATGACCTTCCCCTCTCATACCTAAGTTCCCGAGCCAAGACACTTTGGTTATGATGAAAACGTGGCCTTTGGCACGAGTCATGGGTTTCCTAAAGTTTCCAAAAATATTTAGGTGGCAACTCTAAAATCTGGCAATACAGTTCATTTTTGGCATCTCTGTTTGTAAATTGATTTTCCAAAGATTTTTCAAATTTGGACTATCATTTGTGCTTTTCTGTTTCACATTGCACTTCGGAAACCATATTTAGAACCACAAGAGTCCAAACTATAGAGCTATCGTATCCAAGGAGACTAACCGCTCTGAGGAGCACGAGGAACAAACTACAGTTTCTGGCGACTCTGCTGGGGATATTAGAGAACTTGACTCGAACTTCATGGTGTGAAATTTTATCTACACTTATATGTTCTTTGCATTGCATTTGCATTGGTACTCTTAAGTCTCCGTGTTTTCGATTTGCTCTTCTTGGATGGCTTGCCAGAGACTTGCCAAAAAGATGGCCAGTCGTGGGCTCTACCATGTTGGAAATACAACCCTAGGATCTAGATTACCACTGTACCATTTGATCCTCCTTTCACTTCTAGATGATAGGTGTGAGAGGTATATTAGGTAATCTTGCTGATGTACCCCTTTTGACCATTCGGCCTAGCTACATATAGTAAAGCCATAATGACTGTTCCAACGTAAGATAGGATGCTCACCCATATGCAGGATGTTATGAAATTACTTGACAAATCGAGGACTGGGTAACCCTACCCCCTTATAGGGGTGTTTTGGCTCTCTTTACCTGGTATGTGCTTTACAGTGAAACTGTACAGGAACGCTTCATATTAGTGGTACAGTTGATATCAATTTGTGGGGAGCAGAATTCAGTGGGAAATATAGTCTTTTAGATGTGATCATATCTATCACCAATGCGACCAAAGTGCTGCCCAATTTTTTATTATTGTTTTCCTTTTCTGTATTTATTTTGCTAGGTAGTCTTGCAATCATAGCTTCAGAAAAACCTGATATCCCCCAAGTTTTGTGGACTTGCTCTGGTAGGCTTTGCAAAATTTGAGATCTAGTTGATGGTCGGCTGGCATTAGTCTCTCTCTCACCAGTTGTTTGGAGGAGAAAAACCAGTCAGTTTTCGCCAACACAGAGCACTCAGCAGTCACATGTCCGTTCTTACCCACTCAGCTCACCAATAGCTATCTCTCCCAAACACGTACTGGCACATAGTAGTCCAGAGAATTTGATATTATGATGACAGCTTTTTAAAGAACCATGGATACACTGAATCAAAGAATTGTCGCTTAAGATGAAACTATTGTTGAAATGCAACGCCCATCTGGGGCATCGGCATCTACTGTACATCTAGTCCCCGGTTGCCCAACCGAATCTTAATCCACCTCCACCAATTGAAAACCCTCAAGTCCTGGATCCCCGAGGGATGTTAGCACAGGCTCAAGCTTTCAAACCTCTGGCGCAGCCCCACTCAGGACTTTTTCCTTTCAACGTCAACAACATCGATTCGGCTATGATAAAAATTGCCAAGCTAGAGAAGGCGCTCAAGAAATCTCAAGGCTTTAATTCCATCTCGGATATTGAAGACAGTTATACCGAGGCCTTTGTAAGATTGCTGAAAAAGTTCAAGATGCCTTACATCAATATATTTCATGGTAATGGAGATCCAATTGTTCATGTTCATCTCCTCTCGGATGTTCTGAAATGAATGGGCTTGACTCGGGCTCAGAAACTGTCATTTTTTGGAAGAACTTTAGCAGACGTGGCAGCTATCTGATATGCCAAACTGGAGGACTCTACTAAATGGAACTGGGAAGAACTATTTGAGGGATTTGTTAATCAATATTCGTACAATACCCAGATAGAAGTAACGATCAGTGAGCTGGAAGCGACCACTCATAATCCCAAGGAACCCTTCATTGATTTTGTTGCAAGATGGAGGGCAAAGGTTGCTAGAATAAAAAACAGGCCCTCAGAAAGGGAACAAGTCCGATTGGTAGTTCAAAACCTTGAACCGGATGTGTTACAAAGGATAATAGTTGCTTCACTATCTACGTTTGCTGCTTTGCATAAGTTGGGGGTTCAAATTGAGAGCGTGTTTAAGAAAGGCATCATCCAGAGAACAAGTGAGCTGGCAAAGAGGCTGTTTACCAGGAGCACCAATGCTAGCAATAGCACTATTCCTAGGCCTGTCGAGATCAGTACCGTCACCATAACGGCTAAGATAGCCAATCCCTTCACCGGTGCAACCTCACAACCCACCGGTCCAGCCCGAAACCAATATAGAACCTTTACCCCCTTTCACATGAGCCCAGCCCATGCTCTTAAACTTGTAATGGAAAAAGGGCACCTTAAGCTCCTTGATCCTTGACCCTTGACCTCGCCCTGACTCGCCAACGAAACACAATCCCACCCAATATTACTGTAGCTTGTTTTTCGTGCTCATTTCGGATACGACTAGCCTTACAGTTCAGGCTCCCCTAGTTCTAAATCTGATTCCACAAGTGCAATGTGAAATAGATAAACATTAATGAGTCAAAATCCAGCAATTCTTTTGGAAAATCGATTTTGAATCAAAATGCCAAAAATGGACTGCTTTGTCAGATACAGAGTCGCCACCTAAATATGTTTTAGGAAATTTAGCAAACCCGTGTGTAGACCTGACTTTCTTCGCACGCCTCCCTTTCGGAGAGGGCGCGAATTTGGTCTCCTACAGTTTGGACTCCTGTCACGATTCTGAATCTAATCTCACAAAGTGCAATGTGAGATTGATAAACACCAAAGAGTCCAAATCTGGCAAATCGTTTTGGAAAATTGATTTTGAATCAAAAAGTGCCAAAAATGGACTACTTTGCCAGATTACAGAGTCGCCACCTAAATTTTTTATTTTTGGGAAATTTAGGAAACCCTGACTTGTGCCTAAGGCCACGTGTCCGTCATCACCAAAGTTGCCTTGGCTCGGGAACTTGGGTACAAGAGCGAAAGGTCATGACATGAGCACCCCCGCTCACCCGATCAAAGGATCGGCCTCTACTAAGCATGATATGTTGTTTTATAAACCTCATGTGTTCTTATCCGGTTATTAGCTAATTTTACTATGTAATACGCACGGCATACAAGTATAGACTAAAATTGCGAGAATTGGAACAAAACAACTCATGTTTGTTTTCGAAAATGGTTTGAAAGTGCTACTCGCAAGTAGGCTAAAGCACAGATTTGCCACCCTCAAGTGGGCTTGAAAATATGATTTTGCCACTTCGCAAAGTGGGCTTAAAACTCGCATTTGATGAATTGTCCCAATTCAGGCAATCAAGCCTTCACCCATAGGCATTTAGGCAGTTAATCACTTAAGCAAGTAGCCTCATGGCAAGCATGCTGTCATGGCAACACTCACACTCATGCAAGGATGCTAAAGCGTAAACACTTACAGTGTACTCCGAGCCCAAAACAAAAGTTAGTTAGAAAATTATGCATGATCCTAGCTATGCTAGATGCCTAATGTAACACATGCAATAATGCAACTAAATAGGCTCGGCTATCTAAGATGGCATATGAAAAGCAACAATTGATACACGTATTCAACTAGGTATTGAAATACAATGCAGTTTGAATAATGCGCCGAGCCTGGTGCATGTAGTACAAATGAATGATGCAAACATGCAATGCATAAGGTATGCTAATTGAAAAATGCCCTAAAAACTAACCATCGAAAGCGGTTAAATAAAAGGGAGAAAGAAGTAGGGTTGAAAGACATACACACACCCATGCACCCTTATTACAACATCTGTTCCCTCGCGAAGGAGGGTCTGAATAAATGAGCTAAGCTAATCTAACCTAAGCTAATCAAACTAATCTAATTAAACTAATTAGACTAATTATTACACAACAAATGAATAACTAGTAAACTACTTACTAATTATTACAACACTTAACTAATTAACAAATTAATTAATTAAATTACAAATTCATGCTAACTATAAAGCTTTAAACAATGTTGCCTCAGCTCTGTTCGAAGAAGTAGAAGATGCATGCTCGGTTTTCGCCTTGAAAAGCCTACTGGTTTGCTCTTGAGAGGCTATGTTTGCAGGGTCACTCCAAGAACTCTCTACTGAATCTTACCAAACCAATGCTGGGGAATTCACCAGTGGCCTGCCGGCCATGAATGGTGGCTGCCGACCAAGGATGTGTTCTGCCAGCCAAAGATGAAGACTTGTCGGCCATCAGTGAGGCACTGCCGGTCACTGGTGTGCTGTAACACCATTCTGCAACAGAGCTCAAACAGAGAAAATGGGAGGGTCTCCCAAGGATATGTTTGTACTGTACTCCTCCTAATCATCTCAAAACATCAAAGGAGGGGGGCTATTGGATCCAAAACCATCAACCCAGCATTTTTTATGCATGATGGCCAAGGATCCAACTTGCACAAATTCAATAAATGCACAAAACAAAGACACAAGTCCATTACCTTGTCATGAGAGATCAAAGGCAATAAAGACCAAGAAACGTGACACGTCTCATCACTATGAATATGAAACGTCTCACATTTCTCGTGTTTGGATTAACATCCGATCCAAACACATGCAATGCAACACACATGCTTATCTTGCACAAGTTTTACTTTGCTCGATTCTTGTTTACACATTTTACATTATCGAGCCATTCATTAACCGGTTAAGTCCAATGTGAAAGTCCTCTAATGGGAAAGATGGCCTCAGCCACAAGCACCTTGAGCATGAAAGAAGCCTCATGCTTTTGGTTAGTAGAAACTCTCAAGAGAAGGCTAAAACCATTAGGCATGAGAGCCTCAATTCCATGCTCAAGCTAACAAGAGGCTTAAGACTACTTTCCAAGCAAATGAAAGAGGGAAGCATGGAGGAAGATTGCAGAAATTCAGTATTGATATGGCATGAGAAATAAGACTATAACATGCAAACAACTCATGTACAACAAGCTATGGGCCAAAGCATTAGAGCTAGTGAAGGACACAACACTAGAGGCATGCAACACAATGCTAAAAAAGGACAAACAATCCAAAATAGTCCTAAAACACCCTAAATGGAGTTCTAAAACATGCTTGAAATAAGCTAAGAATAGCTATATTAAGAGGCCAAAACAATAACACATGCTAGGCAATTTAGCACAATTGCACTACAAGCATACAAAGCAAAGCTCATGTGATCAAACCAGCTCAAAACAGAGCTTAATCATGCCAAATTAGTGGCTCAAACATGCTGAAATGGAAGCATAGATGGCAAGAAAAACATGCACACATGTTGGCTCACAAACAAGGCACAAAGCACACCTCTAAAAAGCAATGAAAGAGTGGAATATGTGAGAGTGTGACAATGATATATGCTCTGAAATCACAAGTAAAATGATGCTATGGCATGAAAACACCTCAAGCAAAGCATGCTAGGGGCATTAAAACACAAGGCTAGTAAAGGCCATTTACACTATGGCTATACAAAGCAAGTCCCAAAGGACCAAGACTACTCAAAACAGAGTTAAAGCATGTCAAAGCAAGGCCAAAAACATGCTGGAGGGGAGCCAACACATGCTAGAATAATAAGCTAACTCATCAAGTATGTAAGTTTGGTGAGTAGGATTATACTACAAGTGTAAGAAGCAAACATCAAATGACTCAACCAACCAAAATCAGAGCTATAACATGTCAAGAAAGTCACAAAATCATGCTGAGAATAAGTCAAGAGATGGCAGAAAAACATGCTCAACAATTAGGCCATCTACACATGCAACCAAGATACAAGGAGGGGAGGCCACCCCCTCCCATTTTGGACCTCAAATCATGGTTTTTATCACTGAAAATCCTCTGAGTTTCAGTGGTAAAAAGGCCCAAAAATTCTGATTTAAAGGTGATGAGAAATTGTGCAAAAAGCTTAACAAGCTAAAGACTAAAAAGGGAGGACAACCCCCTAACTCACAAAGGCTCAAACTACCCCTTTTAGGACTGAAAAGCAGAACTTTTTACATGCCAAAACCAGCCTTGAAATGGTGGAAAAAGATGGCAAAGCAAGCAAGGAAGACAAGCTTAAAGGGAGAGAGTAATACCTCTTGAAGCACAACACAACTTTAGGCCACAAAACCAAGTCAAAACCACCTTAAGGAGCTCCAAGAAGACCTTGTAGAATCTCAGCTCAAAGATCAACAACTTTAATCAAGGATGTATAGGCAAAGGGATAGTGTATCTACACTTGTAAGCTCTTTATGCCCAAAGGTTCTTGAGAGAGAGAAATGTAGAGAGAGAGTTGTAGAGAGAGAGGCTCCCAAAACTCTTCCTAACCTCTTGACCCATACAGAAGCCTCTCTATATGTAGCAAAATACAAGCTTTGGTCGAAATATCTCCAAAAGGGACAGCTGTAACAGCTGGAAGATAAATATCTGCAAAAATCTACTTTTCTGCATCAATGGCCGGCACTGGATCACTGATGGCCGACACTTGATCATTGTTGGCCGGCATGGGTCACCCTTGGATAGCAGGGGGTCGGCATAGGCCATTCATGGCCGGCACATGGCCAAAAAATCCCATTTATGGCCAGCATTCTCCACCTCTGGTTGGCTAGAAAAATCTATTTTTTGGGCCCGACTTCAACCGGACATAACTCCTTCATCTGGACTCCTTTGTAGGTCATCATTGAGTCCAAATTGAAGCCCTTGAAGTCTTCTTTCCAATGGTAGCAGCCTCATATAAAAATTCCAAGTTTTAAAAAAGTTATGCTCATTTGAGTGAAGATTGCTCAGTTTCAATCCTATCCGGATTCATGCCCAACTGCTCCTCAGCTAGTTTTCTTCTCTCCTCTCCCGTTTTCTTCAACTCCAAACCCCTAAATAAGGTGTTTTGAAAGATTTTTCAAAGAGTTCACCTCTCTTTCATTCATTTCCACTTTGTCCTTGCTCGGTTTACTGAAAAACGCAACATTTAACAAAATGCGAGCGTCGGAACATCGTAGGAACTTTTTCAAAAACTATTTTGAAAGAGAGGGTTTTAAGTCCTAAAATCATTTTAGTCAAAATGGTTTTAGTCCAAAAATGGGGTGTAAGGTTGGGATTTGACTCTCCTCTTGCCAAAGAAATCGAATCTTTGCACTGCACATCTTCATCACCAAGTAAAAAAATCAATAACGCCCAAGTATTAAGGGCGGTCAAAAATCGGGTGTCTACATCGTGACTTGTGCCCAAGGCCACAAGTCCATCATCACCAAGATTGTCTCGGCTCGGGAGCTTAGGTACAAGAGGGGAAGGTCTTGAAGGGAGCACCCCACTCGCCCAATCAAAGATCGGCCTCCACTAATCATGACGTGATTTTTATTTTATATTATATGCTCTTATTCCGATTATTTTAGGCTAGCAATACTATGTGATGCATACAAGTATAGACTAATTTGTAAAAATTAGAACATTTTGATTTCATATTTGTTTGAAAATTGTTTTGAATATGCATCACTTAAAAAAACTGAGTTTGTATGTACATTAATCAATTTATTCCAATTCAAGTAGAATTCATCCACCGGCATTCAAGCATATATAACACTTAAGCACTTAGCCTCATGGAATCATGCTTTGATGACATGGAAATAATCACACGCATGCGGCATGCTAAAAGCAATTAAATGCTCATCTAGTACTCCGAAGCAAGCCAAAAAGATAAAAGAGTTAGAAAAAATGCATGATCATAACTAATGCAACATGACTAATGCAACACAAATAATTAAGCAATTAATGAGCTCGGCTACTAACATGGTATTTGAAGCAATATTATAGCATGTGGTCTAAGCACGTATTCAAAGAATTTAACCAATAATAGTGCTTTGTTAGAATGATGAACCGAGCTTTGATGCGTGCAAGACAAATGGATACTTTGGACATGAAAAATGCTAATTAAAACATGATGCTCTATTCTACCATCATAAGTAGAGAAATAAAAGGGAGAAAGAAATGAGGATTGGAAGACATACACACTTATTACACTGTTTGCCCTCATGCAAGAGGGTCCGAATGAATGTCTAAGTGTCTGAAATAAACTAACTATTACAAAACCAAATGAAAGAATTAAGCTAATGAATACTAAATACAACAAGGCTGAACAATAAAACTAACTAGCTCAGTTTAACTGACTATGAAAATTACGAATAAACATTAATAATAATTACAACACTTCTAACTATAATGATAATTAATTAATTATAACCATAATGGGAATATTAATTTACAATATTGATAAACAAAGATGCACAAGGATTGCATGCACGTGACCGTTTTCAGAAGCAACTCTGTCTGCCTCCCTGGGAATCTGCCAAGTTTCACTTTCAGCCACTTCCCTCTGTTTCTACAAAAACACACTATTTACCAAACATTGGAGCCCAATTGGTCCCCAATGAGGCCCGATCGAGCCCAAACAAGGCCGACCGTGCCGTGATTTTAGGCAAAATCATGTTTTTGTGCTTTGAGGTGAAAACAGTGCAGACAGAGCCTTTCCGAGCTTTGTTTGTCCCTTTTGCTCTTCTCTATCATGGAGAGGCTCAAGAGAAGAACGAAGTTGGTTCCAAAACCATTAATGAGCATGTTGATCACTTGATGATTTCGAAGACAATTGGACAAAAATCAATAAATACAATGAACAACAACCACTCTTTCCTCTTATCATGAAGTGAACTCAAAGAGGGAGGTGCAGACGCTTCAAGTTTCATCAACACATCATGAATTGGTGCATGATGACTCTTGACACTATGGACTTGGCATAACATCCGGCCGAATACAAGCAACTTACTCATTTTCTTTACGTCGGTTTCATTGGTTTTAAGCCCATTTTATTAGTCCTTTCCATTCTTTAATCAATTTGTCCAAAAGGATGGTTAAGTCCACTACATGAGAAGAAATGTCAAACGATAAGTGATCCGAAGCACGAAAGAGGGACTATGCCTTGACGACGAACCTCTGTAGAGGTTCAGCCATTGAGCATAGGTCTCTTTCCCATGCCTTGAAGTACCATAAATCTTTTAAGACAACTCTTAAACAAAAGAAAAGAAGAAAAGAGGGAGGTTGCAGACATGATTGCACGGGATTGAGTTTAAGAATGAGACTCTTAATATGAAAACCAAGCAAAGAAAAGCTATCAACTCAAATGGCTTGATGTCTAAGGCCTAAACAAGCAAAGCCATGAGGACTTGCAACATGATAGGCAAAGTATTCAAAGCATAAACCAATTAAATGAATTAATACAAGTCTAAAAGCCCCTAATATGTAAAAACCAATGAATGAAATAAGTCTAAACTGCCCCTAATATGTAAAAACCAGTGAATAAAATGGCGTTTAAAGAGTATGAAAAGGATAGGAAATAGCAAGGAATCACAAGGCTAGTGAACAAGAGCAAGGAGACGTGGCTAGCCCCTTCATTTTTTAGACCTCAAACCAAGTTTTTTTAGCCTATTTTGAACTCTAAAAATCAGTTTGAAGACTAAAAAAAAAGTGTGAAGACAAGGGTGTGAGTTATGAAATAAGGTGCAAGAAAGGGTATTAAACCTTTCTACCTTTGGTAGCTATTCAAACCTAAGTTCCAATACTTGAAATGGACCCAAAACAATACAAAGACACAAGAAATTGATAGTAAGAGACAGAAATGAGAGCAAGAGAAAAGATGGTAAGCTTATACCTCTTAAAGAGGACAAGCTCTTGTTGTGAATCAAACTTGGTCCAAACACACTCTCAAGCTTGAATTGTGATTCACAAGGCTCGACCAAGGCTTCAAGGTTAAGGTTTGAGGGTGTGTATGGTGTATAGCTATGACTCAAAGGTGGCAAGCTTGCTCAAAGATGGCTTGCACAAGAAGAAGGAGTTCTCAAGTAAGTATATAGGCCCTTTGGAAATTATTCAACCCTCAAAACAGAGATATAACCTCATATTTATAGAATTTCAGCAAAATAGGTCGAAAATATCTTCAAAAATAGACAGCTGGAGAGCTTTCGCCTAGAACAGTGTTTATCACCCACAGGGCACGGCCGGCTCCTAATGAGGCACAACTAGGCCCCAATGTGCTGCCCTGTATCTCTGTTTCAAGCTCAGTGTAGGATGGCACAATGTTCAAAAAAGGACCTCCGAAGTATAAACAAGGTAAATAGGAAGGCGTTGGGGCTGTTTCAAAGCTCAACCTTGGAGTCCTTCATTGAGCATTCAAATCACACACAATGTAACTTTCATCATCGAGTGCGCAGGACAAAGTGCCCAAGTGTTATGGGAGGTCAAAAATGGGGTGTCTACAGGTGCCCCTTTTTGACAGAGCTCAAAGTCATGAAATGACATGAGTGAGTGTCAAAGCCCAAAGAAGACCCATTTGACGCAACCGTAAGACTTGGGCAAGAAAATAGATCAAAATACAATTGGTTGAACCCGAGGGTTGCCCACGTATCCTATTGTAAGGAATCAAACCTGTGTAGTTCAAGGGAAAAATGCAAAATGATATGCAGAACATAACTTATGATCATGCAATGAAATATTTGAATGCAAATAACAAGCAATGAAACAATGCAATCAAAACAACAATGCAACATTGAACGAAAGTATAAATTAGAGCAAAACAAATCTAGCCATGTCTCACACGGAAAGAGGTGAGTAACAAACATGTCTCACACGAAAGGGACAAAGAAAGTACAACCCCAACTACGTCTCATGTAGAAAGAATGTAAGAAAATGCAGGCCTAACTACGCCTCATGCAAGAAGGGTGAAAAGCTCCAGGGGTGGTGTGAACACTAGGCGCACCTGATATTTTTAACCGGGGAAAACAACAACCTCACGTGTCTTACACAAAAGGAGGAAAGATGGTATGAACACCAGGCGCACCTAATGTTTTTATCTGAAAAAACAACAACCTAACATGTCTTACACGAAAAGAGGAAAGGTGATGTGAACAAAGAGGTGCACCTACTGTTTTTAACCAGGGAACAATAACCTAACGTGTCTCACACGAAATGATGAAAGGTGGTGTGAACAACAGGAACACCTGTTGTTTTCAATAGGGGAACAACAAAGTAACGTGTCCCACACAAAAGGAGGAAAGGTTGTGTGAACAGATAGGTGCACCTGCTATTTTTAACCGAGGAACAACAACCTAACGTGTCTCACACGAAAGGAGGAAGGGTGGTGTGAACAACAGGAACACCTATTGTTTTTAACCGGGGAACAAGAACCTAACATGTCTCACATGAAAAGAGGAACGGTGGTGTAAACAATAGGAACACCTGTTGTTTTTAACCAGGGAACAACAATAATCCTAACGCGTCTCACGCGAGATGAGGAAATGGTGGTGTGAACAATAGGAAGACATGTTGTTTTTAACTGGGTGAAAGCAACAATTCTAACGTGTCTTACACAAGAGGAGGAAAAGAGGGTTAAGGCTCAAAAACCCCACAAATCAGTGAAAATGAGAAAACGAGGTTATCTCATCCCAAGAAGGCCTTGAAGGATGAAACCCACGGAGATGACCCGCCAAGGGGCCAAGTTCTAGCGAATAAAAAAAAACATACAAATTCAAAGGACGCTCAAATTTTGCCAATTTTTGCAAATGGGCTTAATTTGAGTAAGAGAACACATTACGAATCAAAATGAATAATGAAATGCTGGAACAATTGATAAACTAACGGAGCGAAATAATGGACCAAAATATGACTTAGGTAGAACAATTAATAAACTAACGAAACAACTTAAACAAAACAAAAGAAGAAGAACAAAACCAATTATGAATGAAACAAAACAAAATTAAACCGAGCTTTGCACTAAACAAATTATGAATTTAAACCAATCAACAAAGCAAAGTAACAAAACTTTTTCTTCCCTTCTATTCTCTCTTTGTTTTTTCTCGTTTGTGTTTTTCTCTTTTCTTTTTCTTCTTTTTTTTCTTCTACTTCTTTTTTTTCTGTTTTTTTTTTACTTTCCCCAAACTCATATCGAGGCTTAAAATGGAAATGAACAAAAGCAAAATAAAATGAAAAAGGTTACATTTGGGGCCGGCCGGGCCTCAGTGAAGCACGGTCGAGCTCCAATGGAGCCAGCCAAGTCGCGATAGCAGCAGGGGCAGAACCGGTAAAAGGGCAACCAGTGGTTGGTTAAATCAAACCCTCATACTTACTTTTCTGCTCAGCTTTACATTCTGTTCAGCTTTGCATTCTATTCAACTTTGCTTTTTTTGTTCATTTTTGCTTTACATTTGCTGTTTATCTCTACTCATTTATTTCATTCGTCCTTCTCTGCTTGTAGCTATGGGTTTATACGTATTTCACTTCTCTGGCTCCAATCCCAGTGAGGCCGATTGAGTTGTCAGTACCCCGCTCCCAGTACTACAACTCCCGATTGGAGTGGCATCGTCGTGTAGACCAAGACTTCCTTTACTTCCACCATTTCTTTGACACCATCACCGCGAATCAGGTAACAAAATACTATTCTTTATATTTTACTGTTTCCATGCTGTTGTTTCCATACAATTGTTTCCATACCCCTGATATCTGACACTTGGCTTGCATCTTCTATTCACAAGTTGACTGGCACCCTTAGGCGAGCATCCCTCAGGCAGCGAGGGTGACTTGTGTTGCTGCATGGGAGGCCTCCACCATGCGGATCCTATTTAAGGGCCCTTTCGGTAGGGTGTACTATTTGGGAGAGCGATTCATTCGCCAGACCTAGGGCCATGCCTATCCTGACGTCCCACATCCTCCTCCTTCCGGTATAAGGATAGTTGATGATCTCCACGACGGGCCCCAAATCGATCACGTCATGCAGGGAAAGGACAATGACCAGTACCATCAGCCTGGCGACTTCACTGCCTTCTTACAGACTCGGGTGATGGCACTTCTTACCCAAGGTGTGATTCACGTTGTTCCTGAGGTTACTGCTGCTCTGTTGCTGCTGCCGCTGGAGGAAATCTTGCTGCAGCTCTCGTCCCTGGGCTTCCGATGATTCCTATTGAGGTTGTATACATATGACTAGAGGGGGTGATTGAGCAGATCCCCCTCAAGCACATTGAGTAGAGGGATCGTAGACCGGTGATCACTCCCGGCGTCGAGCAACTACACATCTCTCTATATGTTTGCCCACTTTACTTTCTCATTTCCTGTCGACTGTGCTTTATTACTTGTTGTCCACTGTGCTTTCTTTTTCTCCACTGTGCACCATTATCTTGCTTTCTGCCCACTGTGCACCATTATCTCGTTTCCTATTCTCAAATCTTCCCTCTTTTGTAGGTGCCTACAGGGTATGTGGATGACCTCCTCCAGACAGTTGACAGACTGCTTCTGATGTTGTGGATGAGGCAGACTGCTCTAGCTACCTATGGGATCGAGGTACACTTTGCCCCTAGTTTACGGTCATTACAATCTCGTCCATAATTCTGTTGGTCTTTTCTGATGTCTGTACTATTTTTTAGCTTGAGCCAACACCAGTTGCACCTGCAAGACCTCCTCCAACTAGGAAACGGAGATGGGGCCTAGTGAGAGGCAAGGAGGGGCTAATCGAGGGATAGGCCGAGTGAGACAGCGCTCACCCTTCGAGGAGTCCTTTGATGAGTACACGACCCTTGAGAAGGAGGGGGAGGAGGTTGACATGCAGTCTAGCAGCCCTAATGATGATAGTGATGCCCCTCATCCGCAGCCGAGGAGGAAGAAAGCAAGGATGGGTTTATGATTTTCTTTGCTTTGTAGTTAGGAACTATGCAGCTTCAGATAGACCTATGTATTTTGTTTTTTAAGACTTTTCTTTTGTTTTTGGTGTTTGTAAAACCATGATCGGGGTTTGGGCCTGCCAGTTAATAAAAGAAAATTTTAGACGATTTCCTTTTGCATAACATGTGATGAATGGCGTAACCTTTGCATGGTAACTTTGTACAAGACTTTAAAACTGCGAATATTTGCTCTTGCATTCATTCTTGGATCGGATAACAACCCACAACCCGACAAAATGTAAATTACAACTCGATAATAGAAAATTACAATGAAAACAACTCGAAAACACTAAAAAAACACTTAATATAAACAAAACAAAACTAAAAATACAGTCGTAGTACACCAAGGCAAAAACTAGCCCTTTTCTTGCAATTTGCTCTGTCTGGCCAACATTTAGACTCGGCCAGGTCCAAATAGGCACGGTCAGGCTTCAATGAGGCACGACTAGGCCTAAAAATGAGGTCGATCAGTGGGATTCAGCTGTCATGCATTGCCTCTTCTCAAACTCTATAAATGGTGCTCCCTATGCTATGTTTCTGGCAAAATAACAAGTCTTTTGTATTTTTCTCTCAAGATGGAGATGCTACTCAACAATAGGCTCCGAGACTGTGTAGCCACTTTGAACGGCTCAAAAAAGGTGAACTTTCCCAGTTTCTACTTAAACGTTCTTTTTCCTTTAAGCCGTACTTCACTTTATTTTCCGTTCCCCCATGCCGCTGTTCGATGTTGGAACCTTATCACACATGTGTTTCACTTCAGATCACAAGAAATATCCGAGGCTTGAAGAATTTCAAGCATTGATGAAATCCCGGCACGACGAAGAAATCATGCCTCAGCTCCGAAAGAGAGTACGAGCTCCATTGGTTTAGCACTGGCCAAAAGCTTGATGGATTTAGATGCCTTTCATCGACGAGAGAGTACCCAATTTGTAGGGAGTCCGCTGCTTCTTCAGGTATTGTTTCCCATCCTTTCTTATTTATGATTCCTCACATCACTCGGCACTCACTCTCTATTTTCATCTCTAAACCCTTTTTCTTACTTTTCTCTCAACGTACATCTCTCTATTCTTTAATATCTCTTATTTTTCATCCATTCTCAGGTATGGCTCATGGATAAACTAAAAGTAGTGGGCCCTTGCCCTGATTACTCTGCTAGAGCCTTTTTTTTTTTTTTTTGCCAAAGGCTAGTGGACTTCCCTTCAGAGGGATGGTGGTGCGACTGTATGTGCAGTAGATCTGTAGCTAACATAACTTAGTGTTGCCCCTGGCTTAATTTGACTGAGATGAGCTACAACATGTCCCGACAGCCGGGTATACAGTTAATTGACCTTATGCACTGCGTGTTCTATTTCCCTTTTCAATTCAGACGCCAATTTGGGCGTGATTAGACTTGTCCAGAAGAAGAGATGGAATACCCGGCTTCATTCCCCATTCGTGGTTCACACTTCCCTCGATACCTCACTGTTTGGAGGACGAGAGAGCTTCTGGCCCCTGTCCCTAGCTTCAGTTATGCCTTTCTGGCAAGTGCTTGGGTTGGCTTGAGGACGAAGCACAGGTTGGGCCAACTTTGGCTGCTGAGGCTTCCACGAGCACGAGCAGAGGATGAAGAACTACCTGACTTATCTATGTCCCTAGTTTATTTCTTTGACCTTTCTTTTCAAGTTTTATGATATAAAAGCAACTTTGATTTATATCAGAGAGTTGGAGAATGTACTTGTGTTGAAATCAATGGAATTAAAGTTGTGAGCACTAAAACTTTTCCTTTTGGTCCCAAAATGGTCCAAGTTGTAAAAAGGTAAAATTTTGAACAAAATCAACTTTTATCAAAACTTTTCAAAACCCTTTTGAGGAATGATCACTGTCTGACATGCACGGAATCAACCCTCAAGATGTATAGCCTCGAGTCAACAGATCGCAACTGCCCATAACTGCATTCATACCGGCCCTTCTGCCAATATAAAGATCACACACCCGAGCTAACTGATAATGGAGAAAGATGGCTTGATCAAATAAATGAAAAGGACAGTTGAGTTGGAGATGGTTACAGCTGAACTTCAAGATGAAGTTGCCTACATATCTTAAAGATGGGAATCAGGCCTTACGTAGTTCGGTTCAAGTTCACTTGAGTATTAACTATCTCATTTTGCGCTCTAATGTTTTCCAAAGTTGCCCTTTAGGGTTTTCAACCCTGCGATCTCAGTTTTTCTTTATTTCTAATTTTTCATTCTCTAACGTTTTCCTAGGTCGCCCTTCCGGGTTTTTGGCCTAGCGAGCCTCTTAAGGATAGTATTTCTTCAACTTGTCCATATTAATCGGTTGTGAAAACTCCAAGCCATCCAGGTCCATGAGAATAATTGCTCCTCCTGACCAGATAGATTTGATGATGTAAGGACCAATCTAATTAGGTCTGAACTTGCCCCTAAGGTCGTGGATGGGAGCCCGGCTGTCTTTCAGTACTATGTCTCCCTCCTTGAGATTCCTGGACTTAACTTTCTTCTTAAAAGCCCTAGCAAATCGGCACTGGTAGCCCTGGACATGATACAATGCCCTTAGTCTTCTCTCATCAAACAATATTAACTCTTCAAGTCTACTTTGTTGCCAGTCTGCCTCTACTATCTGACACTCGACCATGACTCGCAACGACGGAACTTCGATTTCAATTGGCAGAAAAGCCTCCATCCCATAGATGAGGGAATAGGGGCTTTCCCTGTAGATGTTCGGATTGAGGTTCTGTAGCCCCAGAGCGCGAATAACAATTTATCTGGCCAGTCCTTATATGTTTGCACCATCTTCCGCAAGATGTTCTTAATATTCTTATTAGCGGCCTTAACAGCTCCATTAGTCTGTGGTCTGTATGTCGATGACTTACGAAAAGTCACGTTGTATTTCTCAAGCAAATCCACCACCTTTTTCTTGAAGTGTGAGTCGTTATCTGATATGATCTCGTTCAAAACGCCGTATGGGCAGATGATGTTATTTCTAATGAATTTCGCTACATGCGATGCTTTTAACACCTCATAGGACTGAGCTTCCACCCACTTTATAAAATAGTCAATCGCCACCAAGATAAACTTATGTCCATTTGATCCTTTTGGCGAAACTGCACCCATAACGTCGATCCTCCAGACCGAGAATGGCCATGGTGAAGTCATATTGTAAAGCTTAGATGGCAGTATGTTCATGCGATTGGCCTGGATCTGGCATTTGTGGCACCGCCGTACAAAACTAATGCAATCCTCCTTCATAGCTGACCAGTAATAACTTTCTCTGAGGATCTTCCGGGCTAGCATCACACCATTCATGTGTACCCCACACTCTCCTCCATGGATAGCCTCCATAAGACGCTTCGATTCCTCTTCCTCCACACACAGCTTGTGCATTCCCGGATGACCTCTTTTATACAGTTTACCCCCGCAGATGATAAATTGGACGGCTAGACACCGTATTCCCTGTTTGTTCTTGGCATTTTCCCCTAGTGGATATGTCTCATTTTTCAGAAAATTCCAAATATTGTTATACCAAGGGTTTTTGTCTTGAACTTTATCTATTGCAGCGATGGTTTCATAGGCCGCCATGCATTTCTATTTGATAATGATTGGACACATCTTGACTCCCAATGGGATGTCTACTATAGAAGATAGAGTTGCCAGTGCATCAGTGAACCGGTTGTTCTCTCTAAGCAGATGTGTAAATGTAAATTTTTCAAACCTCAGAATCAGAATATCCATGGCCTGATGGTAAACCTTCATCTTCTTTTCTTTAACTTTCCAGTCTCTGTTTGCTTGAGAAACAACCAAGTTTGAGTCCCCAATGACATCCAACCTTATTGCCCTTAGTCCTAGGACAGCTTTCAAACTAGCAATGCACACTTCATATTCTGCTTCGTTGTTAGACACCATGAACCAGAGTTTAAAGGCTAAGGGTATATGGGAATCATTGGGTACTATCAATAACATGCCTATCCCATAACCGTACTGATTAGACGCTCTATCAAAGTACATCGTCCAAGTTTCCTCTTCTACGTGTAGAATATCTTCATCTGGGAACAAATATTCCATCGCCTCATTACCCTCTACCGGGTGGTCTGCCAGGAATTCTGCTACAGCTCTTCCTTTAACGGACTTGCGCGTAACATATTTGAGATCAAATTCGGAGAAAAAAAGTAGCCAATGAGCTAGCCTACCTATAAGTGCTGGTTTCTCAAAGAGATATTTGATGGGATCTAGTCTCAAAACCAAGATTATGGAGTGAGCTAATAAGTAGTGCCTCAACTTTTTGGTAGCCCATACCAAGGCTAAGCAAGCTTTCTCCAAAGGAGTGTAGCGTGTCTCGTAGTCTAGCATCTTCTTGCTCAAGTAATATATGGCCTTCTCCACCTTATCTTCAGATTCTTGAGCTAACATGCACCCCATGGTCGAGTCTGTCACTGACAAATACAGAATCAATGGCTTCCCGGCTCTGGTGGCGACAACATAGGCGGATTCTGGAGGTATTACTTAACTTCCTCAAAGGCAAACTAACATTGATTGTCCCGTCGGAATTTCTTTCCTTTCTTCAGGAGACTAAAGCGTGGTTCACAAGTCAAGGTTAATTTTGAAATAAACCGTCTTATGAATTGCACTTTACCCAGAAAGCCGCGCACCTGCTTTTTTTAGTCCTTAGTGGTGGCATTTCTAGTATAGCCTTGATTTTGGAACGATTTACTTCAATTCCCCTTTGTATGATCAGAAATCCAAGCATTTTCCCTACCGTTATGTCGAAGGTGCATTTTTACGGGTTTAATCTCAACCTGTATTCTTAATCCATTGAAAGAACTTTTCTAGTGCGGTGTAGTGGCTATCTCACTCTTTGCACTTGACAATCATGTTGTCCACATACACCTCAACCTCTTTGTGGATCATGTCATGCAAAATGATGGTCGCAGCCCTCTGATAGGTAGTCCCAGTATTCTTTAACCGAAACAGTATGACTCAATAGCAGTATGTACCCTATGGTGTGGTGAAAGTTGTCTTTTCCCGGTCCTCAGATGCCATCAGAATCTGATTATATTTGGAAAACCCATCCATAAAAGAAAGCAATGCATGGCTTATGGTAAAATCTACCAACTCATCAATATGTGACAGTGGAAAGTCATCCTTCGGGCTGGCTCTATTCAAGTCCCGAAAGTCGACATAAACCTGGATTCTGCTATCCTTCTTCGGCACTGGGATGATATTGGCCAACCAGGTCAGATACTCAGATACTAACAAGAATCCTGCATCAATCTGCCTGGTGACCTCTTCCTTGATTTTCAGTGCCCTATCTGGACGAATTATGCGTAGCTTCTGCTTGACGGGTTGGGCCTCGAGGTTGAGAGGGATCTGATATTGTACAATCTCAGAATCGATTCCAGCCATGTCTTCAGAGGACCACACAAAAACATCTTTGAAATCTTTTAATAAAGCAATTAAACACTCGCATTCCTCCGAGACAACGTGGACCTGATCTGGACCAAGCGTGGATCCTTCTCAGTACCTACATTAATGGCAATGATTTCATCAAAACAAGGCTTAGCAAACCTCTCCTCCTCTCAATTGATCAAGTTTTTCAAAGCCAGAGGAATTTATTCCTTTTCGTCTTCGTTGAAATTCTGAAAATCTTGGTCAATGCAATAAGTAAGTGGCACAGAGAAGTACATAGAATCCGTAGAGTTCTCATTCAAAAGGTCCAGATCTTCAGTTGCAGACTCAAAATAAAAGCTGAATGAAGACCTAGACAGGACTTTGATATCTGGGTTACCACACCCAGAAATACCAGACTCAGACCCCAAAGAACTCGAATCTGATCCCGACTCCACAGACTCGGTGGAATCATATTCTGGCTCATCACCCGATTCAGAACTGGAAAAAAAGCCTTCCTCCAAATGCCAAGTAAGACGTGGTGCCCTCGATGCATCCAAAATTCTAGAGATTGGGTCCACACCAGGTTCTTCCATGATCATCAAGATAGTAAAGTTATCCTCCAAGTTCTCTAGGTCAGCCATAAGATCCGTTAGGAGATTGGTCAGTGCTACCCCCACTTCAACCTGATCGTTGTCTGAGTCATCTTCCGTGCTCTGGCTGGCTTTGATGTTTGGTTCGGCCCTTTCCTCATTACTGTCCTACAGCTCCAAATCAAAGAAAATCTAGAATTCGGGGACGCGCTTCTTTGAGGAATTTAACCAAGGTTCAAGAAAGCCACAAAAAGGAAAATCCTCTCCCTCTCGAACAAAACGGTGGTTAAGCATCCCCCGGATTGGCCGATGGACGAGTTTATAATGCTTCCTAGCTCTCTTGGCCTTGGCTCTGCCCTTCATCTCTTCTCCCTTCCTTATCCAATCCTCTTTGGTGGGCACATAGCCCAGTCCAAAGGTATATGGGTTATGTTGCACCTCTGCCGATGTTGCAATACCTTTCTGTCCGCTTTTTCCAAGTCCCATTCACGGGACATGCCACAGCTTGCTCATAAAGTATATGGACTGGGCACTAACATACGTGCCTTCGTCTGTGGCCAGAATGGTCTGCACTACCCGGACTTCAACCAGAGTGAATCATGAAAGGAATACATCTTCATTGCCATGGTTGATTTCTAGGACTAGCTTAGTCACCTCTGGAGGTGGATGGATAGATGAGTTCCCAAAAACAATTGCTACTCCTCCCCCATGAGGATACTTCAACATTTGATGGAGGGTAGAGGACACCGCCTTCACGTGATGTAGCCAAGGCCTCCCTAAGAGTAGATTAAAGGTAGCCGGTACATCTAGGACATGAAATTCGATCTCTTGCTCTAACGGGCCAACCTGGACTTGTACTTTCACCGTTCTTATGACCTCTAGGCTTGTGTTATCATATGCCCGTATCACCTGGGCGGTGGGAACAAAGTCAGCCAGTTTAAGGCCAATTGCATAAGCAGTACGGGACGGACAGATATTAATGGCAGAACCGGTATCTACCAATACCATCGACACTCACTTCTCCCTACACTCCACAAAAATGTATAATGGCTTGTTGTGAGTTGATCCTTCCGGCGGCAGCTCTTTGTCAGAGAAAGTGAGCATTGGCTTGGCACCACCTGGAATGACCAGGCCCACAAGTTGCTCGGGCATAGTATCAATGGACAATTTAGCCTTGTCCATTGCCGACAATACTGCTTGTTGGTGCACCCATGAGGACATGAGAAGTTTCCAGATTGAGATATCAGCTTGGATTTTCTTGAGCTGTTTCAGTATTAACTCCTCTTCTAGTTGCTTCTCTTTCTGTTTCTCGGCCTCCTTGTCCTTTCTAGACGCCTCTGCTTGATCCAGGTGCAGTGACTTAAAATACCGTCCACCGCGGGTAAGATGGTCTATTTCTTTAGCATACCATGTATTATCCGGGAGACAGCCTCCCCAATCTTCGTCAGTATGGGCAAAATGCAAATCATTGTCGTTCCACCACTTGCCGTCAGCTACCGACAAATAGTGTCCAACTCCACCTGAATCATCTTCATAGTACAAGTGCCCCCCTCAAGGCGATACGTGGTTATAGTTTTTTGGCTGTCCTCAACTATTTCTCTCTCAAACTGCCTCAATGCAGCTTCCTGTTCAATATCTACAGTGTTCACAACTCCCACTTCTTGACTTGGGTTTCCCACACATGTGCCCTTCGGTGGTTTTCCTTTCTCATCAACCTTTCCAGCCACTACAGCTACCTCTGCTTCCTTTCCCTCCAGTTTTATCATAGTTTCTTCTTCCTTGTCTAGCTCATCACTCAGCCATTTGGTGTTATCAGTCAATCCGTTCAGGTCGAACCACCCTATCTGTACATCTCCCTGATCATGCTCATCAAACAACTACAGATTGTCCAAATCTTTTTCGAGATCTGCCAAATCATCCAACCCTTGGCTCAGGCCATCCTCCTTGACCACATTGATGTTTATCGAAATTGGTAGCACCAATTCAAGCTTGGTTTGATTGGTTGGCGCAATATAGCAACTCAAATCATATGCCTTTTCAAGAAAGTCCCTGGGACACTCCAACGACAGGCCAACACCTCCCTCCAAGGCCAAACCCTCCGTTACCACTCGTATTGCCACCACATTGTGAGGCTCAGGTTGTGGCTTAAATGTGCCCATCATGCACAGATATGTGCCCTCTAGAATGAACAGTATTGGTTTCAGTAGGTGCGAGGGGGTAATATATACACTGAGGTCATAAGAGGTGGCCAATAGATGGATAAGGTTAAGGTTTCGGGGTGGGGTGACTTGATTATAGGCTGGGAGTGGATTTATGGTTACATTTGGCTTCTGAGGTGGAGCGATAACCTTGTTGTCAATGAGATCCCAAATATCATGACGCAAATGGTAGCACTGGTCAATGTCATGACCATGCTGCTGGTGAAAAGCATAGTACTTTGCAGGGTTATGCTTGGGTGGAAGAGGGTCGGGGAGTGGACGAGGTTCTAAGGGTTTGAGGTGTCCTTTTTTATCAGCACTTGCATGCCTTTGGAAAGGGTCATGTATAGTTGGTTAAAAGACCTCTGGGGTCGGGTAGGGTTATATGATGTTTGTGGTCTTCAACAGTTTTTGTCGTGGTGGCAACACTTACATCCGATGGCCTCGCAGCTGTGCTACCACTGGCAGCATTGGAACTGCGAACAAATGGCCCTTTTGCTGGCTCCTTCTCATCTGTAATAAGCTCTTGCTTCATGACATCTTTGATTTTCACTCTCTTTTCATGAAGTTCTATAAACGTAAACAACGGGAGCACAATTATTTTCTCCAACAACTTGTCATGCATATTCTAGACGACCATTCTGATATGGTCCTTCTCAGAAGGCCTCGTGGTCATCATCGAGGCTTTAGCTCTGCATCTTGTCATAAATTCAGAGAAACCCTCCTTTAGCTCTTGGCGTGTTGCCTTAAGATCACGAGTTGTGACCTCAATCTGCATATTGTAAGAGTACTGAGCAATGAAGGCTTCGGCCATCTCCTCCCAATTCTGTTTGGCGGAATCTTCCAACTTAGCATATCAAATGGCCGTCATACCCAACACGGTGCGACCAAAGAGAGACAGCTTTTGTAGTCTAGTTAAGCCCATCGGCTGCAAGATATCTGAAAACATTCGTAAGTGAACCATCGGATCCCCGAAACCGTCAAAACGATCAATGTGCGGCATCTTAAACTGATCTGACAATGTAACTATAGAATCAATGTATCCATTCTCTATATCTAGGATGGAGTTAACCCCTTGCACTCTTTTGAATAGTTTCTCCAGCTTGTTGACCTTGAGTGCAGTTGGGCCAACCTCGAACTCAAACGGAGCCTTGATCAGATAAACCAGGGCTTTGGAAGCTTGTGCTGGGATTGGCTCTGTTTGGATTGGAAAAACCGGATTACCTTGGCTTTTGGATCTTGAGCATTGGCAATATTAGTAGTGGCACTGGGCACAGGAAGAGCTGTGGTGGGTGCATGGGATGCAGAGGCCGTAGCCGACTGTGGTTGCTGTTGTTGTAACTTAGTTATGACCTCGGCCTGATGGGCCGCACTATGCTGTACAGTCTCAACTGTTTGGTGTAGATAGAGTAGCAATTCCTCCATATTGGCCAGGGGATACTGTGCCATTGGAATAGGTGGCTGGTTTTGCTCTTGAACCGGACTGAACACAGGTGAGCTGAGAGGTGATTGCTGTAATAATTGGACTGGTGAACTCTGTCTGGTTCTCCTCCGTCTTGTAACCGGTGTGAGTGAGGTAAACACGAGTTATCCTCAAACAACATCCCCGGCCTTGCAAAGTCTTCTAACTCGGGTCCCGAGTACTTGGGGGATATCCGAACTTTCTGAAACTATGGTTTTTAACTACCTACCAAAAAGAAAATAAAGAAAGGAACAATAATCAGAAACCGCACAGCACCTCAGCTAAGATGTTATCAACACAGACGTGCTCAAAGCTATAGCACTATACTCCATACAGAATCCTATCCCAAAACAGATACAACCTTGCAACTAATATGCACATTCCTGTATAGTTTCACTGTAAAGCACATACCAATTAAAAGAGAGCCAAAACACCCCTATGAGGGGGGAAGGGTTACCCTGTCCTAGTTTCATCGTGAACTAGGATTCACTATTTCAATTAAGCAGTTTCACGTAATCCTGCATATGAGTGAGCATCCTGTCCTAGTTTGGAACAGTCACTATAGCTTACTATATGCAACGAGGCCAAATGGTCAAAAAGGGATACCTCAGCAGGACTACCTAATATACCTCTCATGCCTAACACCGAGAAGTGAAAGGAGGATCAAACGGTACAGCGACAGTCCAGATCAAAGAGTTTGTGTTTCCAACATGGCAGAGCCCATGACCGGTCAGCCTTTTGGCAAGCCTTTTGGGCGAGCTTTTGGTAAATTGTCCAGGAGTAGCAGATGGCAAACACAGTGACTTAAGCGCACCATTGCAAATGCAATGCAAAGAACATATAAGTGTAGGTAAAATTTCACATCATGAAGTTCAAGTCAAGTTCTCTAAATTCCCCAACAGAGTCGCCAGAAACTGTAGCTTGCTTTTCGTGCTCCTTTTAGATACGACTTGCTCTACAATTCGAACTCCCGTGGTTCTAAATCTAATTCCACAAGTGTAATGTTGAATAGAAAAACACAAATGAATCCAAATCCGACAATTCTTTTGGAAAATCGATTTTGAATCAAAATGCCAAAAAATGGATTGCTTTGCCATACACAGAGTCGCCACCGAAATATTTTTGGGAAATTTAGGAAACCCGTGACTCGTACCAAAGTCCACATGTCCATCATCACCAAGATTGTCTCGGCTTGGGAACTTAGGTATGAGAGGGGAAGGTCATGAAGTGAGCACCCCACTCGCCCGATCAAAGATCATCATTTACTAATCACGATGTGATTTTTATTTACATTACATGCTCTTGGAACATTTTGATTTTGTGTTTGTTTGAAAATTGTTTTGAATACACATCACTTAAAAAAAGTGAGTTTGTATGTACATTAATCAATTTATTCCAATTCAAGTAATTAGCCTTCATCCACCGGCATTCAAACATATATAACACTTAAGCACTTAGCCTCATGGAATCATGCTTTGATGACATGGCAACAATCACACGCATGCGGTATGCTAAAGCAATTAAATGCTCACCTAGTACTCCGAGGCAAGCCAAAAAAGATAAAAGAGTTAGAAAAAATGCATAATCCTAACTAATGCAATTTGACTAATGCAACACATACAATTATGCAATTAATTGGCTTGGCTACTAACATGGTATTTGAAGCAATTTGATAGCATGTGGTCTAAGCACGTATTCAAAGAATTTAAGCAATAATAGTGCTTTGTTAGAATGATGAACCGAGCTTTGATGCGTGCAAGACAAATGGATACTTTAGACATGAAAAATGCTAATTAAAACATGATGCTCTATTCTACAATCATAAGCAGAGAAATAAAAGGGAGAAAGAAATGAGGGTTGAAAGACATACTGATTTATTACACTATTTGCCCTCATGCAAGAGGGTCCGAATAAATGTCCAAGTGTCCGAAATAAACTAACTATTACAAAACCAAATGTAAAGAATTAAGCTAATGAATACTAAATACCTAACTAGCTATCTAAGTTAGTACAACAAGGCTGAACAATAAAACTAACTAGCTAAGTTTAACTGACTATGACAATTACGAATAAACATTAATAATAATTACAACAATGCTAACTATAATGATAATTAATTAATTATAACAATAATGGGAATATTAATTTACAATATTGATAAACAAAGATGCAAAAGGATTGCATCCACGTGACTGTTTTCAGAAGCAGCTCTGTCTACCTCCCTGGGAATCTTCCAGATTTTACTTTCAACCACTGCCCTCTGTTTCTGCAAAAACACACTGTTTACCAAACACTAGAGCCTGGCCGACCCCCAATGAGGCCCGAACGGGCCCAAACAAGGCCGGTTGTGCCCTGATTTCATGCAAAACCCTATTTTTGTGCTCTGAGGTGAAAACAGTGTAGACACAGCCTTTTTAGCTCTGTTTGTCCCTTCTGCTATTCTTTGTCATGGAGAGGCTCAAGAGAAGAATGAAGTTGGTTCCAAAACCATCAATAAGCTAGTTGATCGCTTGATGATTTCAGAGACAATTGGAAAAAAATCAATAAATGCAATGAATAACAACCACTCCTCTCTGTTATCATGAAGTGAGCTCAAAGAGGGAGGTGGAGAGGCTTCAAGTTTCATCAACACATCATGAATTGGTGCGTGACGACTCTTCACACTGTAGACTTGGCATAACATTCGGCCGAATCCAAGCAATCTTACTCATTTTCTTTACATCAATTTCATTGGTTTTAAGCCCATTTTATTAGTCCTTTCAATTCTTTAATTAATTTGTCCAAAGTGATGGTTAAGTCCACTACATGAGAAGAAATGTCAAATAATAAGTGATCCAAGGCAAGAAAGAGGGACTATGCCTTGACGATGAACCTCCGTAGATGTTAAGCCATTGAGCATAGGTCTCTTTCCCATGCCTTGAATTACCATAAATCTTTTGAGACAACTCTCAAACAAAAGAAAAGAAGAAAAGAGGGAGGTTGCAGACATGATTGCACGGGATTGAGTTTAAGAATGAGACTCTTAATATGAAAACCAAGCAAAGAAAAACTATCAACTCAAATGGCATGATGTCTAAGGCCTAAACAAGCAAAGCCATGAGGACTTACAACATGATAGGCAAAGTATTGAAAGCATAAACCAATTAAATGAATTAAAACAAGTCTAAACAGCCCCTAATATGTAAAAACCAGTGACTAAAATGACATTTAAAGAGTATGAAAAGGATAGGAAACAACAAGAAATCACAAGGCTAGTGAACAAGAGCAAGGAGAGGTGGCTAGCCCCTCCATTTTTGAGACCTCAAACCATGTTTTTTTTAGCTTATTTGGAGCTCTAAAAATCAGTTTGAAGACTAAAAAAAAAGAGTGCAAAGACAAGGGTGTGAGCTATGAAGTAAGGTGCAAGAAAGGGTATTAAACCTTTCTACCTTTTGTAGCTATTCAAACCCAAGTTCCAACACTTGAAATATATCCAAAACAATACAAAGGCACAAGAAATTGATAGTAAGGGACAGAAATGAAAGCAAGAGAAAAGATGGTAAGCTTATACCTCTTAAAGAGGACAAGCTCTTATTGTGAATCAAACTTGGTCCAAACACACTCTCAAGCTTGAATTGTGATTCTCAAGGCTCAACCAAGGCTCCAAGGTTAAGGTTTGAGGGAGTGTATGGTGTATAGCTATGACTCAAAGATGGCAAGCTTGCTCAAAGATGGTTTGCACATGAAGAAGGAGCTCTGAAGTAAGTGTATAGGCTCCTTGGAAATTGTCCAACCCACAAAATAGAGATATAACCTCGTATTTATAGAATTTGAGCAAAATAGGTCAAAAATATCTTCAAAAATAGACAGTTGGTGAGCTCCCACCCAGAACAGTGTTTATCGACCATAGGGCACGGCCGACCCCAAATGGCCACGACCGGCTCCCAATGAGGCACGGTTGGGCCCCAATGTGCTACCATGTTTCTCTATTTCAAGCTCAGTGTAGGTGGCACAATGTTAAAAAATGAACCTCTGAAGTATAAACAAGGTAAATAGGAAAGTGTTGGGACTATTTCAAAGCTCAACTATGGAGTCCTTCTTTAAGCTTTCGAATTACACACAATGTAACTTTCATCATCGAGTGCACAGGACAAAGCGCTCGAGTCTTACAGGCGATCAAAAATGGGGTGTGTACAATTGCATTTTCCACCAACTGCATGGCTACCCCACTGATCATTGTTATCGCCTTTGTCATGAGATCCAGGATCTCATCAAGAATAAAATCTTAACTCCACCCTCAAAGCCAAATGCGACCACCAACCCACTCCTTGTCCACAACCAAGTCCCCCTACCCAGAAATATCAACCTTATCCATACACTACCGCCAACCTTCAAGGCCTATGGTGGCAGAAGTGGAAGAGAAGATGAATTCACCAGAGAAAGGGATGTCTGACACCCAAGTGGTGGGGAAAGGGCCCTCATCCGTGGAAGAGTATGACCCTAGTCGGTATATTGTGGCTTCTGACCAACCAAATCCTTCAATCATACTGCCAGACTCACTCTGCATCAATGCCATTAGAGATAATGGGCCTAGGTAAAATCTAGGTGACTGGCCTGAATAAGGTCTTGATGACCTGGCAGAAATAGAAGAAGACTTAGAGAACCTCTACTTCTTTGAGGAACAAGATATGGGTAGCGTTCAAATTGGATGGTGGGATCCGAGCCAATTTGAATCCAACCACGAGTGGTTGAGTAGCGAAGAGGAATCTGATATAGAAGAGTAGACAAAGAAGAATCCGAAAGGAGAAGAAATTGGTGAGAGGAGCAAGGTTAAGACCATGCCTATGATTGAGAAGGAGCGAGCGTTGGAATAGTTCCAACAAGAGAGAATCGAGGAAATATAGAGGACAATAGCTTGGGAGCAAGAGAAAGAGAAGAAAATGGAAGATGTCAAGTGAAAGGTGGACGTTGTCCAAATTACAGAAAAGCCCAGATGGGAATCAAGTGACAGGGAAAGGATGCCAAAGAAACTCAGACAGTATCGGGAGACAGAGATTGAATCAACCGCAAAGGAGAAGCGACACGCCAACTGAGGGCGCAATGTGAATATGATCCAGATGGAACCTGATAATGGCCCAACAATGCCTGCAGGGGAATGGTGGGAGGACAGTGATTTGAGCCTCGCATACACTGATGAGGGGTGGAAAGATGGTACCCTACTCAATACATGGTACACAAATGAGATTAACCACATGACCAGAAGTGATCATTATTTCAAACCCCCATCCCTAGATCAAGCAGAACCCTCCGGGAAAGAGGCTGAGAAGTTGAAGAAAAAGGACATAGAAGAAGACCTGGTATTAAGGCAACTTAAGAAGATCCAAACAGATATATCGATTTGAGGGTTGTTGATGGCTTCCCGCGAACATAGGCAAGCATTGCTAGAGGCACTAAACAAGACCAAGCTGCCTATAGACATCACGTCTAACCAACTAGTGTCTTTCGTCACATCTGGGGATATTATTCCAGTATTGTCATTTACAAACAAAGAGCTTCCACCTGAGAGGGATAACCACAATAGACCTCTATATGTAACCTTGGAAAGCTGGAAGAAGTGGATCCCGGTAGTGTTGGTGGACACCGGCTCGACAATCAACGTATGTCCGGTGAGGATCGCTTATGCTATTGGCTTGAAGCCAGCTGACTTCACGCCTACGATGCAAGCTGTTCAAGCTTATGACAATACCAGCCGTGATGTCATGGGGACCTTTAAGAGCCAAATACTAATTAGCCCATCTGAACATAAGGCCGAATTCCATGTAATGGATGTGCCAGCAACTTTTTAATCTACTCTTGGGCAGACCTTGGCTCTATCAAATGAAGGCAGTTTCTCCAACGGTGCACGAACTGGTGAAGTATCCTTTATGGGAATTCTTTGATCCATCCTCCCCTGGGAATCGCCACACCCTTGTTGGAAACACTGCACGGAGAAGAGGATGTGTTCCTCTCCGGATTCCCCTTGGTAGAGGCCCGGTTGGTGCAGTCGATCATGGCAAAGGACGAGGGGAACTATGCGAGCCCCCAATCTATCTATATGATGAATAAGCAAGGACACCTTCTGGGCAGAAGTGGCAGGCAAGGAAATACTATTGCTAGAGAAGTAAGCCATAACCCCCATGCTTTTGGGCTAGGGTACAAGCCAAATACAGCGGATTGGAAGAGAAAGATAGATGAATTAAATGAGAGAAGTAAAGTAAAGAAAGTTGGAAAACAATTTGAATTAATCCACAAGTCGATTAGGGGAACCCTCAATGGACGCTTTGTCTGCCAAGAAGAAGACTTCCTTTTTGTGGATTCCTAGAGTTGTGGGTTGACTGAGGAACGATGAAAAGATACCTGGGTTTGAGATCTTCTTCAATCATTAGTTCTCAAATAGCGAAGAGGAGAGGATTGACCCAAGTATCGATATAGGGCAAGGCAGAAACGTCAGCTCGAATAGCGATGAAAAAGAACTGTTGAGGATGGCACTGGCTGGCCTACTAACGGATTCCAACATCGGGGCTGAGCCCGTTAACTTAGGGGATAGTGTTACTATCTCTATAATCAAGGATGAACCAGCAGTAGATTACTCTGGTCTCATTGTGGACGTAATTAAGGCTCCACACCTAGTTTGGAAATTTGAGAAGGGCACCATTAACAGTTTTGAATCAGATGATGAGCTTGGATCTGATTCCACCGAGTCTGTTGAGTCAAAATCATATTCGAGTTTTTTTTAGGAGTCTGAGTCTAGCATATCTGGGGGTGGTAACCCGGGTGCCAAGGTCCTGTCTAGGTCCTCTTTTGCATTTTCTTTTGAGTTGGTTGTAACCGATGAGCCAAAATTTTTGAATGAGAATGCTACAAATTTCGTTTACTTCTCTGTGCCGTTAATTTGTTGCATTGACCAAGATTTTCAAAATTTTAATGAAAACAAAGAGCAAGAAATTCCTCAGGCTTTGAAAAACTTGATTGACTAAGAGGAGGAGAGGTGTGCTAAGCCCTACGTAGATGAGATAATTACAATTAATGTGGGTATTGAGAAGGATCCCCACTTAGTCCAGATTGGGTCCACGTTGTCTTCAGCTTTATTAAAAGATTTCAAAGATGTTTTCACGTGGTCTTGCGAAGACATGCCTAGAATCGATCTTGAGATTGTACAACACTGGATCCCTCTTGACTTCGAGGCCCAACTTGTCAAGAAAAAACTCCGCAGAATCGATCCGGATTGGGCATTGAAGATAAAAGAGGAAGTCAACAAGCAGATTGACGCTGGTTTTTTGTTGGTGTCTGAATATCCAACTTGGTTGGCCAATATTGTTCTAGTTCCAAAGAAGGATGGCAGAATCAAAGTCTACATTGACTTTCAGGATTTGAATAAGGCTAGTCCGAAGGACGACTTTTCACTACCGTACATCGACGAATTGGTAAATTTCACTACCGGCCATGCATTGCTATCATTCATGGATGGGTTTTCCGGATGTAACTAGATTTTAATGGCGCTTGAGGATAGAAACAAGACTGCATTCACTACACCGTGGGGTACCTACTGCTATAGAGTTATGCCGTTCGGATTTAAGAACACTAGGTCTACATATCAGAGGGCTGCAACCACCATTTTGCACGACATGATCCATAAGGGAGTCGAGGCGTATGCGGACGACATGATTGTAAAATCCAAAGACCGAGAAGGCCACTACATCATGCTGGAAAAGTTCTTTGAATGGATCAGGGAATATAGGCTGAGGTTGAACCCGCAAAAATGCACTTTTGGGGTGACTGTAGGGAGGATGTTGGGATTTCTGATCACGTGGAGGGGAGTTGAAGTAGATCCATCTAAGATCAAGGCCATCTTAGAAATAGCACCACCAAGGACTGAAAATGAGGTGTGCGGCTTTCTAGGCAAAATGCAATTCATAAGACGGTTTATCTCAAAATTAACATTCACTTGTGAACCACTATTTGGTCTCTTGAAGAAGGGAAAAAAGTTTCGATGGGATGATCGATGTCAACTTGCTTTCAAACAGGTCAAGCAATACCTTCATAATCCGCTTGTATTGTCGCCGCCTGAATCGGGGAAGCCGTTGATCATGTATTTGTCGGTAACAGATTCGACCATGGGGTGCATGCTAGTGTAAGAATCAGAAACTAAGGTAGAGAAGGCAGTCTGCTACCTGAGCAAGAAGATGCTAGATTACGAGGCCTGCTACCCTCCTCTGGAGAAAGCTTCCTTAGCTTTGGTTTGGGCAACTAGGAAGTTGAGACACTACCTGTTAGCTCACTCTGTAATTCTGGTTTCGAGATTAGATCCCATCAAATATCTCTTTGAAAAACCAGCGCTTATGGGTAAGCTAGCTCATTGGTTGCTCCTTCTCTCCGAATTTGACCTCAAGTACGTCACTCGCAAGTCCGTCAAAGGGAGAGAAATAGCAAAATTTCTGGCAGACCACCCAGTGGAAGGAGATGAAGCAGTAGAATACCTATTCCTAGATGAGGAGTTTCTACAAGTAGAGGAAGAGACATGGACAATGTACTTTGATAGAGCAACTAATCAATACGGTTATGGGATAGGCGTGTTGCTTATAGCACCCGATGATTCCCATATACCCCTAGCTTTCAAACTCCGGTTTAGAGTGTCCGACAATGAAGTACAATATAAGGCATGTATCGCTGGAGTGGAAGCTACCCTAGACCTAGAGGCAATAAGGTTAGACGTCATCGGAGACTCAAGCCTGGTTGTTTCTTAAGCCAATAGAGACTGGAAGGTCAAGGAAGTGAAAATGAAGGTTTATCATCAGGCCCTGCAAATTCTGATTCCAAGGTTTGAAAAAGCTGACATTCACAAATCTACTGAGAGAGAACAACTAGTTTGTTGATGCGCTGGCAACTCTATCCTCCATGGTAGACATACCGCTCGGGGTGAAGATGTGTCCGATTATCATTGAACAAAAGTATACACCTACTTATGAGATGATTGCCACAATAAATAAAGTTCAAGACAAGAACCCCTGGTATTACGACATTTGGAACTTTCTGGAGAAGGATATGCATCCACCAAGGGCAAATGCCAAAGATAAACAGGGAATACGACGTCTGGCCACCCAATTCATCATCTGTAGGAATAAGTTGTACAAGAAAGGCCATTTGGGAATGCACAAGCTCTGTGTTCAAAAGAGGATTCGAAGCGTCACATGGAGGTCATTCATGGGGGAAAGTGTGGAGCACACATGAATGGTGTAATGCTGGCTAAGAAGATCCTCAAGCAGGGCTACTATTGGTCAACCATGGAGGAGGATTGTATTAACTTTGTTCGGCAATGCCACAAATGTCAAATTCATGCTAATCGCATGGACACCCCTCCGTCAAAGCTTTAGAACATGACTTCGCCGTGGCCTTTCTCCGTCTGGGGAATTGACGTCATCGGAGTAGTCTCGCCAAAGGGCTCAAATGGACATGAGTTCATCTTGGTAGTGATCGACTATTTTACTAAGTGGGTGGAAACGCAGTCTTACTCAGTGTTAAAAGCGTCACATATGGCCAAGTTCATCAGAAACAACATCATCTGCAGGTATGGGGTACCAAAGGAGATCATCTCGAACAATGGCTCGTACTTCAAGAAAGAGGTGGCGGATCTGCTTGAGAAATACAACGTGGCTTTTCACAAATCATCAACGTACAGACCACAGACCAATGGAGCCATTGAGGCCATTAACAAGAATGTTAAGAACATCCTGCGAAAGATGGTGGAAACTTATAAAGATTGGCCAGATAAACTACCCTTTGCACTCTAGGGATATAGAACGTCAATTCAAACATCTATGGGGGCCATCCCTTATTCTCTAGTATATAGGATGGAAGTCGTTTTGCCAATTGAGATTGAAGTACCGCTAGTGAGAATCATGGCCGAGTGTCAGATAACAGAGGGAGATTGGCAATAGAGCAAATTTGAAGAATTGATATTGTTTGACGGCAGAAGGTTGAAGGAGCTGTATCACATCTAAGGATATCAACATAGAATTGCTAGGGCCTTCAACAAAAATTTCAAATCCAGAAAACTCAAAGAAGGAGACATGGTGCTCAAAGACAACCGAGCTCCCATCCATGACCCTAGGGGCAAGTTCAAACCCAAATGGACTGGTCCTTACATCATCAAGTCTATCTGGTTAGGAAAAGCGATTATCCATATTGATTTAGATGGCTTGGAGTTCTCACAGTCGATCAATATGGACAAATTGAAGAAATACTATCCTTGAGAGGCTCGCTAGGCCGAAAACCCAAAAGGGCGACCTAGGCAAAAGTTAGAATGTGAAAAATTAGAAGTAAAGAAAAACAGAGCTCGCAAGGATGAAAACCCGAAAGGGCAACTTTGGCAAAAGTTAGAGCGCAAAATGATAGAGTTAATACTCAAGCGAACTCGACCCGAACTACGTAAGGCCTGATTTCCATCTTTGGGATACGTAGAAAACTTCATCTCAAAGTTTGGCCATAACCATCTCCAACTCAACTGTCCTGACCATTTGTTTGATCGGTTCATCTTTTTTCGTCATCTGTTAGTTTGGTTATGTTTCCTTCATTCGGCAGAAGGGCCAGTTGCAAAGACAGAGCAGTGATGGTGAATGCAGTTGTGGACAGTTATGATCTTTTTGATTTGGGGTTGTATGTCTCGAGGACTGATCCCATGTGTGTTAGGTAATGACCGCTCCCAAAAATTGTTTTGAAAAGTTTTAATGAAGCTGATTTTCCCAAAATTTTACCTTTTCCAATACAAACCATTCTTTAGACCCAAAAAGGAAAATTTTCTGTGCTCACAACTTTAATTACATGATTTCAACACGAGTACATTCTCCAACTCTTAGGTCAAATCAAAGTTTCTTTTACATCATAAACACATGAAAAGAAAAGTCAGAGCAATAAACTACGGGCACAAATGAGTCGGGTGATCATCATCTGCCTCTTGCTCGTACTCGCGGAAGTTTCTGTAGCCAAGGATGGCCCAACCTTTGTCACATCCTCGAGCCAAGCCAAGCACTCGCTAGAAAGGGCATAACTGAAGCTAGAAGCAGGGGCCAGAAGCTCGTGGCAAGGGCCAGAAGCTATCTTATCCTCGAGGTAGTGAGGTATCAAGCCATGTGCAAAACACGAACTGGAAATGGAGCGAGGTATTCCATCCCCTCATCTGGATGGGTCTAATCACGCCTAAACTGGCGTCTAAACTGGAAAGAGAAGTAGAATACATAATGTGTAAGGCTGATCAACTATATACTCAGCTATCGGGACATGTTGTAGCCCATCTCGGTCAAATTAGGCCAGAGGCAATGCCAAGCGATGTCAGGCGCAGATCTGCTGCACATCCAGTCGCACCACAATCCCTCTGAGGGAAAATTCAATAGCCATGGACGAAAGAAATAAGATCTAGCCGAATATTCGGGGCAAGGGTCCACTACCTTCAACTTATCCATCAACCACGTCTAGGAAGGGATGAAAAATAAGAGAGACTAAAGAATAGAGAGATGTATGCTGAGAGGAAAAAGTACGGAAAGGGCTTCGAGAGAAAATAAAGAGTGAGTGCCAAAGTGATATAAGAAATCATAAATAAGATAGGGTGGGAAACAATACCTAGAGAAGCAGTGGACTCCCTGCAAACCAAGTAGTCACGTGCCGATGGAAAGTATTTAAACCCATTAAAGTCTCGGCCAATGCCAAACCTATGTAGCTCTTACCCTCCTTGAGGCATTAGGCCACTTCGATCAACCTAATGCTAGCTCCGTTACAACTAGTGGCAAGTAAGAAGTGTGCAAGTAAACATAAGTAAAGGGCATGTTGACGATAACCTTGCCAGAGAAGGTCACGTCTGTCTCCAATGTCGAAAAATCGATGAATCAAGCTTGGTATATCCAACTCCCCATCATGAGCCAAGGACCGAGCCTCGTGTAAAGTAAGCAAACACATTTGTTCAAGGCCCATGCATGGCGTAATCTCCTCATCGCGCCGGGACTCCATTAATGCTTAAAACTCTTCGAGCGTAGGACACATCTCTTGCGCTCCGAAGCGAAACACATGAGTAACCTGGTTCCAAGATAGAATAGCGACATGAAGAAATGGAAAACAAAGTGAAGTATAGCCCAACGGAAAAAGAGCGTTTATACCAAAACCACAAAAATTTGCTTTTTCGTACTGTCCAAAGTGGCCATCCAATCCTTGAGCCTCTCAGCAGGAAAATCTCCATTTTCAGAGAAAACAGCTAAAAAGATAGTATTCTGTCAAAGAAGGAGCAAGAGAAGACCTTTATAGAGGATAAGGTTGTGTGGGTGGCTAACAGTTGTTGGTAGCTGTCCAGCCACAGCTCTTGGCCAACCGGCCACCTTTCCTAGCTGGCCGTCCATTCTAGTGGCCAGCCGACCAACTATGCTGGCCAAGCAGTTGTGCAGTATTGTTATGGTTGGCCCTCTTTTTTTTTTCTTTTTTTTTTTTTTTGAGTCTTTTGTTTTTGGAAAGTGTAAATAGCTGTGTTTAAATTATTTTAGGTTTTTTTTTCCTTTATTGAGTTGTATTTTGAATTTTGGTCAGTTAAAGGCTCAATATCCGGTTACAAACATCATTGAAAATATAAGCATTTTTAGTTTCAAAAGTAGTTACATTTCATGCAAGTGAGGTGCTATTCTCGAGATGCTATGAAAAAAAAAACGTTCTTTTATAAAACTACAGGGTTTTACTCTGATCATAGTTTTTACAAAAAAGAATACTAGTGTTTAAAACAAAAGTAACAGACCTATCAAAAGCTATACAAAGTGCTAAACTACCAAAGCAAAAGAAAAGGGTACAAAAATCGGTGTCGGTCGTATAAAACACGTCGACAGGCCCTATTCGTCCTCTTCCGATGAGGGGACTCAAGAGCACTGTCACCATCGGCGCCGCTATCATCGGAGGAGTGGGACCTAGAGCCTGTATCATCCTCCCTGCTATCCGATCTAGAGCCAGCATCATCATCATCACTCTCAAACTCAGAGAGCCAGCTCACCGAATCCTCAGTGTCGCTGGTCTCGGCATCATCTCCGCTCAAACCGGCTTTGATGATGAAGAAGTCTCTTGCACCTAAGACTCCTCGCTCTGACCTCAGGCATCCCTACCTCTACCCTCGTCCTTGCCACGAACATGAGCCTTTCTACCTCTTCTCCCCGTGGCCGGAGGGGGTGCTGCTGGCATCGCCGGTGCCACAGGTGCAGGCAATGGTTGAAAACAAGAAACAGGAAATCAGTACAGAGTAGTGCAGAATCAATATGAGTATGGCAAATCAATACAGTATCAGTGCAGAATCAGCATGAATAAGGCAAGTTAGTACAATGTGGTGCAAAATAGTATGAATATGGAAAAAGAGAATCAAATTAGTCAGATGAATGAGAAAGGTAGAATACCTGATAACTGTGGAGAGTAAGTAATGTCTGTCTCCTCCGTACCATCTGAACCAAAGAGGCGACTGACTGAAGAAGGCCATCTACATAATCCACTAGCACCAGCAAATGAGTTTGGGGCATCAGTATTTAAAAAAGGGAGTGTGAAATGCAAACTTGCGAAGCAAAGTACATACTTGCTACACGTCAAGGTCCTTGACGTACCCATGCTCCTCTTCCAGCTGCTCAATCAGAATCTGGTAGGCCGTTCCACTCGTCTTCTAACATGGGATCACAGTCGGAATCACGGGTAGACCGGCTAGATGAACAGCAGGGGCAGCCCCTCCAGCATGAGGCTCAACCATAGGAACAGCACCGGCTGTCCTCATAGATAGTGGAGGTAAAGTAAGAACAACAGGGGCAGGGGAACCCAGAGTCTGGTGCACAAATCTCTCTCCCAGGTACCAGGCCCGGCAGAAGGGACCCTCTAACAATATTTGCAACTGGGAGGTGTCCCAAGATCAGGCGTACTCGTCCCGCGTCTCGGTTGGCATCACTGCCACGGCTGCCACGCAATTTGCGAACAGAAAATTCACGATTATTAGTTGTCTCAGTTGTTAGAGTGTGGATCAAAGTAGTAGCAACGGTGTAGACCGCCCGAACTTCCTCCGCGCGCCCCCCCTTTCGGAAAGTGCGCGGATTTGGGGTTCATAGCTACTATTGTTCGGACTCCTGTCACGGTTCTGTATCTAGTCTCACAAAGTGCAATGTAAGACCGATAAATCACCAAAGAGTCCAAATCCGGCAAATCGTTTTGGAAAATTGATTTTAATCAAGAAGTGCCAAACATGGACTGCTTTGCCAGATTATAGAGTCGCCACCTAAATGTTTTATTTTGGGAAATTTATGATACCCTGACTCGTGCCTAAGGCCACGTGTCCGTCATCACCAAAGTTGCCTCAGTTCGGGAACTTGGGTACGAAAGGGGAAGCTCATGCAATGAGCACCCCCACTCACCCGATCAAAGGGTCGGCCTCTACTAAACGCGATATGTTGTTTTGAAAATACATGTGTTCTTATTCCGATTGTTATCTAACATACTACGTGATGCGCACAGCATACAAGTATAGACTAGATCGCCTAAATTGGAACAAAACAATTCCATGTTTGTTTTCGAAAATGGTTTGAATTTGCCACCCTCAAGTGGGCTTAGAAATGCGGATTTGCCACCAAACAAGGTGGGCTTAAAACATGATGATTTGCCACTCCAAGTGTGCTTAAAACTCACATTTTGATGAATTGTTCCAATTCAAGCAATCAAGCCTCCACCCACAGGCATTCAAGCAGTTAAGCATATAAGCAAATAGCCTAATGGCAAGCATGCTATCATGGTAACACTCACACTTATGCAAGGATGCTAAAGCGAAAACACTTACAGTGTACTCCGAGCCAAAACAGAGAACTAGTTAGAAATCATGCATGATCCTAACTGTACCAGATGCCTAATGCAACACATGCAAAATGTAGCTAAGTAGGCTCGGCTATCTAAAATGGCATATGAATGCAACACTTGATAACATGCTCTAAAACACGTATTCAAGTAGGTATTGAAATACAATGCAGTTTGAATGATGCGCCGAGCGCGGTGCATGCAAGACAAATGAATGATGCAAACATGCAAAGCATAAGGTATGCTAATCGAGATATGCCCTAAACTAGCCATCAAAAGGTGATAAGTAAAAAGGAGAAAGAAATGGAGTTAGAAGATATGCACACACGCACGCACCCTTATTACAACATTGCACCCTCTCGTAGGGGGGTCCAAATAAATAAGCTAAATAGCTACGCTAAGCTACTTATTACAAGTAAACTAATTAACTAGCTATTCTAGCTAATTAATTATTACAAACCAAATTGAATTGAATAACTAACTAATCTAAGATAATTAAAATATTACAACACAGATTAAACTAATTAATTACAACACATGTAATTAACTACAACTAGCTAGATAAGCGGTAAAGATGGCCTCGCGAGCAAGAGAGGTATGCATGCTCGATTGCTTCCTCCCAAAAATCCACTGCCTTGCCTCAAGATACCTCTATTTGCATATCTTTGGACCTCTGAAAATTGTGCCAACCTCCAGATTGCTTCTGACCCATCTCAGGAACATGTCGAGGGATGATCGGCCATGATTGGTGGTACTCGGCCAGTACTAATGGCCGGTCGGCTGCTTTGGTGGCCGGTCGGCTGCTGATTCCCTGAATTTTTCTTTTTGCTACAACAAAGCACAAACAGAGGCATGGCAGTGTATTTGCAAGGAAATGTGTGTGCAACTACCCTCCTTATCATATCTCAAGCTCAAAGGAGCGTAGTACTCGACTCTCAAGCCACCAACCACGCATCTCAATGCATGATGGCCGAAGGGTCAAGCTTGCACAATGTTAGTGAATGCACAAACAAGACTCGAAGAGTCGTCACCCTATCATGCATGATCAAGGGTGACAACGACTAAGAAACACAACACGTTTCATCACTTTGAGTATGAAACGTACCACATTCCTTGTGTTTGGATTAACATCTGATCCAAACACAATGCAATGCAAACAACATGCTCATCTTTCAATGCTAAAGTGGCATGCACAAGACTCTATCATGTAAGCAATGCATGCAAGACATGTTAAGGGGCCAAGAGCACTAAAGCAAGTGAAGAACATTACACATGAGGCATGCACTACAATACTCAAATGATCAAGCCAGCCATGAACAGAGCTTAATCATGGCAAAACAATGGCCTAAACATGCTGGGATTGAAGCTCAAAAGACTAGACAAAAATGCACACAAAGTGGCACACAAGCAAGGCATAAGGCTCAGCACTCAAAAGCACTTAGAGAGTGAAATATGTGAGAGTGTGACAGTGGTACATGCTCTGAAATTACATGCCAAATGATGCCATATCATGCAAACATCACAAACAAAGCATGTTTGAAGCCTCAAAACTCTGAACTAGTGAAGTCATTTATACTATAGCTATACAAAGCAAGCCCCGAAAGGCCAAAACCACTCAAAATAGTCCTTAAGCATGCTAAATCAGAGCCAAAAACATGCTGGAGTAGAGCATACACATGCTAGATTAATAGGCTAAACCATCAAGTACATTAGGCTAGTGAGCAAGTTTACACTATAAGTGCAAGATGCAAGCAATGAGTGGCCAAACCAGCCAAAAAAAGAGTTTAAACATGTTAAAATATAGCCAAAAAATGCTCATACTAAGCTAAGACAAGTCACAAAAACATGTTACTTTGCAAGGCTAACTAGGCATAGCATGGAGAGACAAGGAGGGGAGGCCACCCCCTCCTATTTGGGACCTCAAAAAAAGTTTTCTACCACTAAAATTCCTCTAGAATTCAGTGGTTAAAGGGTCAGAAAAAGGTTGCTTGAAATGCTCTAAAAGATGGTTCAACACTTAGTAAATGAGAAACAAAGGAGGGTGGACCACCCCTAACTCTAACAAGGACTCAAACCAACATTTTTAAGACTTAAAAATAAAGGTTTTTTTAGTTGGAAGGTAAGCCTAAAGCATCATGCAAAGATGGCCAAACACATGATCAAAACAAAGCTTAAAGAGGGAAGACACTTACCCTTGTAGCACAGCAACAAAACAACAATCTTTGAGCCAAAAATCAACCTTCAATAGCCCAAATGAGACCCTCAAGCACCTAAGCAACAAGGTAATGGTGTTTGGCTGAGAGGTTGTGTGCAAAGGTGCAAAGAACACTCACTTTCAAACAATATAGCACAATATATATATATATATATATATAGAGAGAGAGAGAGAGAGAGAGAGAGAGAGAGAGAAAATTTAGCTCCAAATTTTTTGAACCCTCAAACAGGGAAATGGAGCTCCCCTTATATAGGAAATGCAAACAAAAAGCTTGCTTCATCCCTCCATACACGTGTATGGAGGATGAGCTCAATGTTCAACAACTGGAACAGTTGGCACCAAAAATATCTACAAAAGCAGAAAAAGGGTCTCAGCCAAAGCCTATGGCCGACCGGCCATCAGCAAGGCCGACCGGCCACCACTGATGGCTGATGGAAGCAAGACCCAGCTGATGGGTTGTAAGGCTGGCCGGCAGACCACCCTCTTCCTCCAGAAGCAAAGATGCATGCCCTTGGTCCACAACCAAGCACAAAACAGACAAGTTGAGAGGCTCCAAGGCAAGGCCCACTACCGAGACCTTCAGGAACTCAAAATGAACACAAACATGGATGATCATCTAGTGTTCAAATGATGACGTCCAAGTCTTGAGGATGGTCAAAAATAGGGTGTCTACAAATGGAAATAAAGCAGAAGTGAGTATGGGTTTCAAATTACCTCACGTATCGCCACTGTATCAAAGAATCAGCGGTAGCAAGCAAAGACAGTATCACCGCAGCACTGGGGATGGCACCTGCGATCGTACCTCTAGGAGCAGGGCACAGCTGCCTCCATCTCGTCCCTTGGTATAGGGGCAAGGGCAAGGAAGTACACATAGACCCGGAGCTGTAAGAAAAGATCAGTTTATGAATCAACAGGTAAAAATAGAGATAAAGATAGAAAATGCAAAACAGAAAGCATAATGTACAAAAAGAATTTGAAAGTGAAAGTGCAGTGTGTACCTCCCAGGCCCTCCAGTAGCCCCTAACCTTGTTCTTTTTTTTGCGGGAACCAAAGCTCATGTACCCGTATAGGGTGGTGAGGCCAGCATCGCCCCACTCATAAACCGCACTCGGGGCAGGACCAACAAAGCGCTCAGCAGGTACAGACCTACGGTATTCCACCTGTTTGCAAACAATGTGGTACCAAGAAGATAAATGAGGAAGCCCCGGGTGTACTGCTTAATCTCTTCCTGAGTCTCCGGATGGCTCCTATGGAAGTGCTCGTAGAACCAACTATATCTGACCATGGCCGGCCTATCCAAAAGAGGGCGTGCTCTGAGCAGATGAATCGAAGCCACCTCTCACTGGCCCATATCAATGTCAAAGGGGATCGGATCACCGCTACCTATAGCCCCGTGATCATAGAGATGTCGTACGGGGTCAACGTCATCTCCCCGGTGGAGGAGAGGCGAAAGGAGTTGGTGGGTGTCCCACCACCTCTCCACCAAAGCCCCAAGTAAGATCCGGCTGGCCTGCAGGCATGCGAGCCCTTAGAAGAATAGGCTGAAGCCTGCCTCATCAACCAGCTCTCTGACTTGAGCAGAAAGCTCCTGATACCACTCTCTAGGCGTCGCTACCCTGTAGCCTCTCCAGGATAGAGCATCACTCTATATTGAAAGAGAAGAATATGTCAGACGCATAAGAAAATAAAAGACTGTAATGAAATGGCAAAGAAATTAAAGTACATAAAAGCAAAGTTTCTTACCTCAGTGGCATCGTGGGAGAGATGAAAGGCACGCTCCCTCAAGAGAGAATCCTTAGGCATGTCTCCGATGAAGTCCTCGAATTACAGCATGCCTACAGGGGCCATTTCATGTGTATGTGGGTGATAAGTGGTGGGATCGAAGGGCCTCACCCTCAATGGTAGTAGCTCAGGCTCATGCTCTAGTGGATAGATCTCCTCTGCTGTGATGTTAACGGCGATGTCCGCCGCCGCTCCACTTGCCTCATCTAGCACTAGTATCTTGGGAGGGCACCATCATGTGGGATGTGATCTGCCATCGAGCAATATAGTAGTGGTGAGAGAAAATGAGTAAAATGAGGAAAATAGATGGAAAACCCGAAAAGTCAAACCCTAGGAAAGAGAAAAAGAGAGAAAAAGTCAAAACCTGGGGAAAAGTGCAAATTCCAAGGAAAAACCCATGAGAATGAGCCCAAAGCAATGAAAAATCCAATAACTCAACAAAAACAAAATCCAATTGGTTCAAAACGTAGAGGGCCATAGGGGTTTTACGAAAAAAGTTTACATGGGGGGTGGGTAACGCGAATAAAGCGCAAATCTAAAGATAGAGCATCTAGAGAGAGAGGGACAGTGTTTTCGGTGGGTGTTAGGTCAGTTAGAATGAGCCAAAGTGTTGTTTAAATAAGCCACAGGCGAAATGCCCTTTTTACCCCAAAAACTGCATCGGGTGGCCAATCGAGAATCTATTGGCCGGCCAACTCCTTAAGTAGTCCAGGTTGATTTTTGCTAAGATCCTGTATATTCTGTGCATAGAGGGTCTTGTGTTCATCCTAAAGTGCAAAAGTAAAGGGTTTAGGTTTGTTTCTACTTCAAAAAATTCCAAAATGTGATTCCAGGTGTGCGGTTTCAAGTTCCGTCGTTTCTTTGAAGTGGGAAAATGCCCCGCTCTCAAGCTTAAGCAAGTTGTATATATATATATATATTTTTTTGCATTTGAGGACCTCCGAATGGTAAATCAGAGATCCTTATAAGGCACTTTCATAATACTGCTTTCTATTTAGCTTTTCATTTTTGTTGTCTATCATGTTGCATATGGAACGTGCATCGTATCATATTTCCTATCAATTATATCGCATTATGTTACATCTGTGTGCGCTGTCGTGCTTTCTGATTTATTGACCTCCCCATTTCGCGTGAGTGCGATTTGGCTTGTACCACTCTTATCACATGAGTGTGATTTGGATTGCACCCTCCACCCTTTCTATGCGAAGCATAATTTGGCATGGAGCTTTTCCCCTTTCTACGCGAAGCATAGTTTGGCTTGTATCCTTCCCCTTATCGCATGAGTGCAATTTGGCTTGTGCCCATCCCCTTATCACGTGAGTGTGATTTGGCTTGCACCCTCCACCCTTTCTACGCAAAGCATAGTTTGGCATGGAGCTTTTCCCCTTTCTACGCGAAGCATAGTTTCTCTAGTATCCTTTCCCTTATCACGTGAGTGCGATTTGACTTGTACCCCTCCCTTTATCATATGAGTGTGATTTGGCTTGCACCGTCCACCCTTTCTACACGAAGTGTAGTTTGGCATGGAGCTTTTTCCCTTTCTACGTGAGGCGTAGTTTGGCTTGCATCATTCCCCTTATTGCGTGAGTGCGATTTGGCTTATACCATTCCCCTTATCACGTGACTGTGATTTGGCTTGCACCCTCCACCCTTTCTACATAAAGCATAGTTTGGCATAGAGCTTTTTCCCTTTCTACGCGAAGCATAGTTTGGCTTGTATCCTTCCCCTTATCGCGTGAGTGCTATTTGGTTTGTACCCCTTCCTTTGTCACGTGAGTATGATTTGGCTTGCACCCTCCACCCTTTCTACGCGAAGCATAATTTGGCATGGAGCTTTTCCCCTTTGTATGCAAAGCGTAGTTTGGCTTATATCCTTCCTCTTATCGCGTGAGTGCAATTTGGCTTGCACCCCTCCCCTTATCACGTGAGTGTGATTTGGCTTGCACCCTCCACGCTTTCTTCGCGAAGCATAATTTGGCATGGATCTTTTCTCCTTTGTACACGAAGCATAGTTTGGCTTGTATCCTTCCCCTTATCGTGTGAGTGCGATTTGGCTTGTACCCCTCCCATTATCACGTGAATATGATTTGTCCTGCAACTTTCACCCTTTTCTGCTGAAGCGTATCTTGGCTTGCACTCTCCTCCCTTTTTGCTCGAGGTGTAGTTTGGTACGGAGCTTTTACCTTTTCGCGTAAAACGCGTTAGGTTGCTCTTCTACTCAGTTAGAACCTTACCTCTCTCTGTATGAAATACGGTGAGATATGCCCGTTGGTTGCACCATTTTCCCTCATTTCACGTGAAACGTGTTTGAAATTGTTGTTTGCTTAGATTTGGTTTGATTTAAAGTTGGAGGCTTGTTTCATTCATATGCTTTCATCTTGTTATTGCTCATTGCATTGTCTTGCATGATCATGGATTTTCAAAATAATCGGCTTTGCAAGGCGTGTAAGTCAAAATTCCCAAATACATTGCATTGTGTATCATTTGCATCTTTCCCTTGAACTACGCTAGTTTGATTCCTTGCAAAGGGATATGCAGGCAACTTTCGAGTTCAACCAATTGCATTTACATTTTGTTTAATTGCCCAAGTCTTGCAGCCTTGGCAAAATGGATCGTCTTTGATCTTTGATATTCACTCACGTCATTTCATGTCTTGGATGTTCCCGCAACCTTCAATCTACTCCTTGGACGGCCGTGGCTGCACCAAGTGAAAGCCATCTCTTTCACCTTACATCAAATGTTGAAGTACCCCCATGGAAAAGGGGTGGCAATCGTTTTTGGGAATTCTTCAATACATCCGCCGCCAGAGGTTTCTACACCAGTTCTAGAGATTGAGCATGGTGCGGAGGATGTGTTTTTGTCAGGATTCACCCTAACTGAGGCCCAGGTTGTATATAATATTCTAGCTGTTGATGAGGGGCTATACGACAGTGCACAGTCTGTCTACCTTATGAACAAGCTTCAGCACATGCCCGGGATAGGATTAGGGCGAAGTGGCCGGAAGGGCGTTGCAGCATCGGCCGCGAAGTGCCACATAACCCATATACCTTTGGATTAGGTTATCTGCCTACCAAAGAGGATTGGGCGAGGAAAGGAAGAGAGATGGCCAGAAGAGCCAAAGCCAAACAAGCCGGGAAGCATTACGAGTTGATGCACAGACCTATCCGGGGAACCCTGAACGGACGCTTTGTCCGGGAGGGGAAAGATTTCCCGTTCTGCGACTTTCCGGAGCTATGGCTAAATGCTGAGAGGCGGTGCTTGTCGAGATTTGAGATTTTCTTTGACTTGCAATTATCCGGGGATAAAGTTGCTGAAGAGCGGACAGACCCACCAGCTAAGGCTGAGCAATGCAAGGAGGAGGATTCTGAGGGCACAAAAATTGAGATGGGGGTAGCGCTGGCTTGTCTCCTCTCAGATCCTCAGATCGTACCGGAGTGCTTGGGGGATAAATTTTCAGTTTCCATGATCGAGGATGAAGCGGCTGTGGGCCCATCTTCAGGCATTCTCGATGCATCCATCGCACCCTCCCTCGTCTGGCAATATGAGAAGGGCTTTTTATCGAGCTGTTCCAGGTCAGATAGTGAGCCGAAATTTGATTCCAATGAGTCTGTGGAGTCGGAATCAGGTTCCAGCTCGTTTGAGTCTGAGTGCGGTATTCTTGGGGGTGATAACTCGGATGCCACTGTCCTGCCAGGTCGTCTTTTTCTTTTTCCTTTGTGTCTGTTGTAACAGATGAATCAGGCGGACTGGATGTTATTAATGAGAACGGTGCGACTGTGGTTTCCGAGTACTTTTCTGTACCTTTAATTTATTGCATTAATCAAGACTTTCAAAATTTTGATGAAAACGATGAGGAAGAAATTCCTCCGGTTTTACAACATTTGATTGATCAAGAGCAGAAGAGGTTTGTAAAACCTTTGGTGGATGAAATCACCACAATTAATTTTGGTACTGAGAAGGACCCGCAACTGGTCCAGATCGGGTCCACGTTGTCTTCGGAGGAGTGCGAGCGCTTAGTCGCTTTATTAAAAGATTTCAATGATGTTTTCACGTGGTCATACGAAGATATGCCTGGAATCGATCTTGAGATTGTACAACACCGGATCCCTCTTGACCTAGAGGCCCGACCGGCTAAGCAGAAGCTCCGAAGGATCCGCCCAGACTAGGCTCTGAAGATCAAAGAAGAGGTCACCAAGCAGATTGACGCAAGGTTCCTGTTGGTATCTGAATACCCTACTTGGTTGGCCAATATAGTTCCTGTACCGAAGAAGGATGGCAGAATTCGAGTATGTGTGGACTTCAGGGATTTGAACAAAACCAGTCCAAAGGACGACTTTCCTTCCTCTACCGCATATCGACGAATTAGTGGACTTCACTACTGGTCATGCGTTGCTCTTGTTCATGGATGGGTTTTCAGGCTACAATCAGATTTTGATGGCACCCAAAGATAGGGAGAAGACTGCTTTCACCACCCCGTGGGGAACCTATTGTTACAGGGTGATGCCGTTCGGCTTGAAGAATGTTGGGGCTACGTATCAACGGGCTACGACCCCGATTTTGCACGATATGATGCATAAAGAGGTTGAGGTGTACGTGGATGACATGATTGTCAAGTCCAAGGAAAGAAAGGGCCACTACACCGCCTTGCAGAAATTCTTCCAACGGATCAGAGAGTATCGGTTGCGGCTGAATCCTCAGAAATGTACATTTGGTGTTACAGCAGGGAAAATGCTAGGGTTCTTGATCACACAAAGGGGTATCGAGGTCGATCCTTCCAAAATCAAGGCCATCTTAGAAATGCCACCATCGAGGACTGAAAAGGAGGTGCAAGGCTTTCTGGGTAAAGTGCAATTCATAAGACACTTTATTGCAAAATTAACCTTGACTTGTGAACCACTGTTTGGTCACCTGAAGAAAGGAAAGAAGTTCCAATGGGACGACTAGTGCCAAGTTGCTTTCGAGTAGATCAAGCAATATCTACAGAACCCACCTGTGTTGTCACCGCTTGAGCCGGAAAACCGTTGATTCTGTACCTATCAGTGACCGAAACGACAATGGGCTGCATGCTTGCACAGGAGTCTGAGGACAAAGTGGAGAAGGTTATCTACTACCTGAGCAAGAAAATGCTGGATTACGAGACCCGCTACACTCCGCTAGAGAAGGCTTGTCTGGCCTTGGTATGGGCTACGAGGAAGTTGAGGCATTACCTGTTAACTCACTCTGTAATACTGGTTTCGAGATTAGATCCCATCAAATATCTTTTCAAGAAATCGACACTTACGGGTAGGCTAGCCCGTTGGTTGCTTCTGCTTTCCGAATTTGATCTGAAGTACATGACGCGCAAGTCAGTGAAAGGGAGAACGGTAGCAGAGTTCCTAGCCGACCACCTAGTTGAAGGGGATGAAATAGTAGAATATCTGTTCCCAGACGAGGCCATTCTGCATGTCGAAGAAGAAACTTAGACGATGTACTTTGACGGAGCGTCAAACCAATACGGGGTATGGGATAGGGGTGTTGCTGATAGCACCCGACAATTCCCGTATACCTTTAGCATTCAAACTCCGGTTCAAAGCATCGAACAATGAGGCAGAGTATGACGCATGTATTGCTAGACTAGAACCCGCCCTGGAACTAGGGGCAAAACGGTTAGATGTCATCGGGGACCCGAACCTTGTTGTATCTCAAGCTAAAGGAGATTGGAAAGTTAAAGAAGAAAAGATGAGAATCTATCACCAGACCTTGGACGTTCTGATTCCTCGGGTTGAAAAACTGAACTTCGCTCATCTGTTAAGAGAGAACAACAAGTTTGCTGATTCATTAACAACTCTATCTTCTATGATAGACTTCCCTTTTGGAGTCCGGATGCGTCCGATCATCATTGAACAGAAATTGGTGCTAGCCTACGAGCTAATTGCTGCCATAGATGAGGTACAAGATGAGAATCCCTGGTGTTACGACGTCTGGAACTTCTTGGAAAAGGAAGCTTATCCACCAGGGGCAAATGCCAAAGATAAGAAGGCAATTCGAAGAATGGCTGCTTAGTTCATCGTCTGCGGGGGTAAACTGTACAAGAGGGGTCATCTCGGGATGCATAAGCTATGCGTTGATGCTGAAGAATCCAAGCGCCTGATGGAGGCCATCTATGGAGGAGAGTGCGGAGCACACATGAGTGGGGTGATGCTAGCTCGGAAGATCCTTAGACGGGGTTATTACTGGTCAACCATGGAGGATGATTGTATTGGATTTGTTCGACGATGCCACAAATGTCAGATCCATGCAAACCGCATGAACATTCCGCCGTCGAAGCTGTACAACATGACTTCGCCATGGCCGTTTTCAGTCTGGGGGATTGATCTAATTAGGGCTGTCACTCCGAAGGGGTCCAATGGGCATGAGTATATTCTGGTAGCGATAGACTACTTCACGAAGTGGGTTGAGGCCCAATCTTACGCGGTGTTGAAGGCATCGCATGTCGCTAAGTTCATCAGGAACAACATCATCTGTCGCTACGGGGTCCCGAATGAGATTTTTTCGGTAATGGTTCTCACTTCAAGAAGGAGGTGATCGACTTGTTGGAAAAGTAAAATGTGGCTTTTCATAAGTCATCTACATATTGGCTGCAAACCAACGGAGCAGTTGAGGCTGTCAACAAGAACATCAAGCACATTCTGTAGAAGATGGTAGAAACCTACAGGGACTAGCCAGATAAGCTGCCATTTGCTTTTTGGGGCTACCGGACTTCAATTCGAACTTCTACTGGGGCAACTCCGTATTCTTTGGTTTATGGGATGGAGGTTGTTCTGCCTATCGAAGTTGAGGTTCCGTCATTACGGGTATTGGCTGAGTGTCAGATAGTTGAGGCAGATTGGCAGCAGAGCAGGTTCGAAGAACTCATGCTCTTTGATGAAAGAAGGCTGAAAGCACTGTATCACGTCCAGGGTTATCAACGAAGAATTGCCAGGGCTTTCAACAAAAAAGTTAAGTCCAGGAATTTGAAAGAGGGGGATCTAGTGCTCAAAGACAACTGAGCTCTCATCGACAACCCTAGGGGCAAGTTCAGACCCAATTGGACTAGTCCCTACATCATCAAGTCTACCTGGTCGGGTGGAGCTGTCGTTCTTATGGATTTAGATGGCCTTGAGTTCTCCTAGCCGATCAACATGGACAAGTTGAAGAAATACTATCCCTGAGTGGCTCGCTAGGATGAAAACCCGAAAGGGCGACCTAGGCAAAAGTTAGAGCATGAAAAAAATTTGAAATAATAAAAATTGAGCTCGCAAGGTTGAAAACCCAGAAAGAGCGGCCTTGGCAAAAGTTAGAGCACAAAAGAAGAGGGTTAATACACGAGTGAACCTAAACCGAACTACGTAAGGCTTGATTCCTATCTTTGGGATACGTAGGCAACTTCATTCCGAAGTCCAACCATAAACACTTCCAAATCAACTTTGTCCGTGTGATCATGTTGGTCATCTTTGTCTATTCTGCATTCAAGAGCTCGGTTGTGATCTCCAATGCAGTGTTATTCAGACTAGGGGCAACTTTCCAGTTGCTGGATCCGGGGTTGTACATCTTAGTGATAGATCTCGGGCGTGTCCAGTTGTGATCCATATCAAAAATGGTTTTGAAAAGTTTTAATAAAAGTTGATTTTTCTCAAATTAATCTTTTTACGACTTAGACCATTTTTGGACCAAACGGAAAATTTTCAGTACCCACAACCTTCAATTACATTGATTTCAGTACAGAGTTCTTCTACTCTTGAATACAAATTGAAGTTGCTTTTCGTTACATTCATAAAGAAAACTTGAAAGTACTGATTAAAGCAAATAAACTCGGGGCATAGTCAGGTGTTCCTGCGTCCCCTCCCAGAGTTTGTGGAAGCCTCTGATGCCAAAGTAGGCCCAACCTGCGCCTCTTTATCAAGCCAAGCTATGCACTTAGCAGAAAGGGTGCAACTGAAAGTGGGAGCGGGGGCCAGAAGCTCTCTCGTCCTCCAGGCTGTGGCATACCGAGCTAGCTGTGTGCCTCGAACTGGAAATACGGTAGGGTACTCTATCCCTTCTTCCGGACAAGTCTGATCATGTCCAAATTGGCGCCAGAATCGAAATGGGAAGTAAAAGACACAGTGTGTCAGGCCAATCAGCTGAATGCCCGATTGCCGAGGCATGCTGTAACTCATCGCCGGCAGGTTAAGCTAGGAGCAGCTCCAAGCAATGTTGACAGCAGACAAACTGCACATCCATTCACACCACCATCCCTCATCTGGGGCATCAAATAGTCGCTACCAGAAGAAATAGTCAGGAGCTGAATATGCAGGGCATGAGTCCACAACTCTCAACTTATCCATGAACCATATCTGGGGAGGGATGAAAAATGAGAGATTAAAGAATAGAGAGGTGTACGTGGAGAGAAAAGTGAGAAAATGGTTTTGAAAGAAAAACAGAGCCTGAGGGCCGAGTGATGTGAGGAATACACATGTGAGTACGGAGGGAAACATTACCTTCAGCAGTAGTGGGCTCCCCGCGAATCTAGTCATCTTCCGGCGATGGAAGGCGTCCAAACCCATCAGTGTCTCAGCTAGTGTCGTGGCAATGTAGCTCTTGCCCTCTTTCAAGCCCTGGGCAACCTCAATCAAACGGACGCTGGACCCACTGGAGCCTGGGGCAAGCAAGAAATGAGACAACATGCACAGGCAGAGGGCATGTTGTCGAAAACCCTGCCAGTGATGGTCGCCGCGGTCACCGGCGTCAGAAAACCAATGAATCAAGCTGGGGATGTCCAGCTCTCTGTCGTGGATCAAAGACCGAGCGTCGTGCAAAGTAAGTCCACACATCTGTCCCAAAGCTTGGATATGGCCGAAACGGAATTGGGGCAAGATCTCTTCCTCGCGTCGAGACTCCATCAAAGCTTGGAAATCTTCAAAAGTGGGACATGTCTCTTGTCCGCCAAAGCTAAAAACATGAGTTACCGGATTCCAACACCTAGCCGCGGCGTGGAGGAATGGAAAACGCAGCGGCGTGCAGCTCAGCGTGAATAGTGCATTCATTCCGAAACCCCGGAAATTTAACTTTTCTGAGCCATCCAAACCTGCAATCCAATTTGTGAGGTTTTGGGCAAGAAATGGTTCCATTTGGGGCAAAAATGGAGTTGAAATGAAGAAATCACAAGGCTGGAACCTTTATAGAAGATAAGGCAGTGAGTGGAGGACAGATGTCGACGTTTCGGAGGTTCTGCCATCGATGGCCGGCAGCAGCACATTGATGGCCGGCAGGGTATCATTACTGGCCGGCATGGGGTCATCAATGGCCGACATGCCATTCCCCATGGCCGGCAAGCCATTCCTTATGGCCAGCAGCCTCCCTTCATCCTCAGTGACCTCCTGTGTGAAGATCCAGTTGTTTGCTGTAGTGGTGTCCTGTTATTTGAGCCTTTTAAGGTCTTGTTTTTGTCCTGTTGGACTCCATTGTGTTTCATTTAAGACATATTAGTCTTCATTTTGTTTATCAAGTTGTAATCATCTTGCTCTCATTTATTGAGTTGTTGTAATTTGTTTATCAAGTTGTAAACTTGTTAAGGTCTTGTTGTTGCTTATTGAGTTGTTTTGTTTATTTCAGTTGTTAGTCGACTCACTACCTGATTCAGACAAATGCTTGCACAATTTTCAAACAAAGATCAATCTCATTTTCATGCTGTGCGATGTTATGCGATGTTCAAAATACAAAATGCAACACTTTTTCAACAAAAAAGCTGCTTTCATTCCATCCTGGATTCTTTTTACAAAAGAGCACAAGTTTTAAAGAAAATAAAACTGCCTGAGGCTGTATAATGTGCAAAAACTACAGGCAAAAAGAGAAATAAAGCAAAAACAGACCATCTGAATGGGCGCAGGTCGCCTCAAGAGTGAGAAGCCCTCCTCGTCCTCTTCCTCAATGAAGGCCCAAAACTACCGCCGTCAGCTCCGTTACCTGACTCTGAAGCCGAACCATCTCCAGCCTCATCTCCATCCTGAGACGACTCTGACTGTGGACTCACGGCCTCCTCACTCATCTCGCCATCATCATCACTCGGCACGGGCTTTGAAGGGCCACTCTCGCTGTAGGTACCTCTGCCTCTACCTCAGCTGTGTGTCTGAGCCTGTCTCCCTCTCCTCTCTGCTGATGGAGGAGGTGCTGAAGGACCTGCCTTTGCTCCTGCTGGGGCATCTGTTGGGCCTAGCATCAAGAAAGGAATCTAAAAAGGGCAATTCGCCAAAATGCATTAGTAATGAAATATGTCAGATGCAAAGAATAATGTGCTGTGAACAGTGAATAATTTGCAGTGTATGTATACCATGAGTAGTGTAGGGGAGCAATGTATCAGATCAGTGTACTGTGGAACTATGCAAATGCTATTGTGTCAAGAGAAGACTTTGTGGCATGAAGTGCAGTTTGAAAGAACTCACCGGGATCCTGTAGAGGCTGAGCAGATCCAGACTCGTCTCAATCATCTCTGTCAAGGAGGCCACTAGATCAATGGCCTATCTTGTATACTGTATGGGCGCCTGCAAGTACGCCGAAAAGATCAGTAGCCGATGAAACACAATTGAAATCAAGTAAATATGCAAAATGTGGGGTTTAGTACATACCGGAGTCGGGCCTCGAATCCCGGCAAGTGCACGCCCAGCTGATGCAGGTGCAATGGGGATTTGATAAGCCTCCCCAGAACGTCTCTGATGAGTCAATGAAGTAGGCAACTCTGGCTATCCAGTCCCCTGCCTCTCCTCAGGATCTCTCCTCCTACGAGATCTGGTAGCTCTGCCTCTCCCTCTAGCAGATGGAGCTCTTGCCCCCTCCCCTCCCCAGACACCGGACAAAGGTGGCATCAGATGCGTCTAAATGAAGGTCGCACGGTCGCCCTCTACGCAGAAGTAATCCGTCTCCAGTCCTACCATGAACTGAATCACCTGGTCGGCGAACAACCTGCGTGTCTCCCTCATCGACGGTGGAGGTGCCGTCGGTACAAATGGAGCAGGCAATCCCAAGGTCTGGCGTACAAAACGCTCACTCAAAAACCAAGCGCGACAGATCAGGCCCTCGAAGAGGATATGGTAGAGGGAGACAATCTGGGCAACGTTGTACTGATCTCGGAGTCCTGACGGTATCACTTCCCACGGCTGCCACGTGATCTGAGGAAAATAGACTGAATAAGATGATCAGTCGTCAAATAACTAATGTGGGTGCATCAGGTTAATTGAAATAATTTCATTATGAAATTACCTCGAGCGCCGTGACCGAATCAACATACTGCCGGAAGAACACAAAGCTTTCTCGGGTCCTACGACGGAGCTGGTCGTCATATACATTAGAGAATGGGACTGTCGCTGGGGTCTCCTCCACAGGCTCCGGAGCAAGTGTCGGGAAGTGTGCGTACACCCACAGCTGCAAGGAAGATGTGATCAATACAGTGTATAAACAGAGTATAGAACATGCAGAAAGCAGAACGCAGTACAATGCATAAGGAGTGCAGGTCTAGAGCAGAGATTAGACTTCATGTGTGCAGTATATGGTATGCAGTGTGCAGTACGTATGGTGTACAGAAAATACAAAGCAGAAAGCATACAATGCAAGAGCAGATACAGAGAATGCAGAAAGTACAAGTGTTGAACAAAGTGAAAGCAGAAAATGCTAAGCAAATAATGAAAAAGGAAAACTAAGCTATGTACCTCCCAAGCTCGCCAGTAGCCGTTGATCGACCTCCCGCACATCCAAGAGGTCAAGCTCATGTATCCGTAAAGAGTGGTGAGACCGGCCGCGCCCCAATCATAGAAATGGGCCCGCTAGAGCACCACCAGGGCGCTCAGGAAGTATAAACCTACGGTATTCCACCTGTTCGAAAACAAGGTGGTACTAAAAAGGAATAGGAGGAAGCCCCAGGCGTACTGCTGCACCTCTTCATCAATCTGGGGATCCTTCCTTCTGTAATGCTCCTCGAACCAAGTATATCTAACCATACCTGCTCGAAGTGTTGGTGGACGTGCTCCAAGTAGTGTATCCCATGCGGCCACCCACTCTCCCATTTCGGGATCGAGAGGAATCGGGTCACCTCCTACGCCCAGGCCAGTGATCATGGCGAAGTCAAAGGGAGTCATTGTCATCTCTCCCGTCGAGGAGAAGTGGAAAGAGTTGGTGGTGTTCCACCCCCTCTCCACAAGAGCCCCTAGGAGAGGGTGACTCGCTACGACCCGTGTCAAGCTAGAGCAGAATAGGCCGAAGTCAGTTCCATCTATGATCTGGTGGACCCTCGCGGGAAGCTCATCATACCAATCCCGAGCTGTCGTCGCACCATAACCTCTAAAGCAGCGAGACCCGTCCTATGGCAGTGCATGTCATGTAATCAGATCAAGTGACAAAAGTACAGTTGAATTCAGAGCAGTGATGTATTGAAGATACAATTGAATTCAGAGCAGTGATGCATGAGGTACAGTGGTATACAGTACATGCAGAGCAATGATGTGTGAAGTACAATTGAATGCAGAGCAGCAATGTATGAAATATAGTCAGATCAAGGCATGTGATGCAATCAGATCAAAACAGTGCAAGAAATGCAAACAATTGAAAGTAATACTGCAGAAAAGTAGAGTTGGTACCTCCACAGCAATGGCCGACAAATGAAACATGGGCTCTCTCAGCAAGAGGTCATCTGGCGCGTCCTCATCGAAATCAGTAAAGGCGTGGATGCTTCCCACCACTGGTATAGTATGAGTCTCCGGGTGATACCTCGCAGGGTCAAAGGGGCGTACGCTCGGTGGTAAAGGCTGAGGCTCAACCCCTGGCTCAGCCGCAAAGTCCGCGGCAAGCTCTATCGGAGGGAGTGCGGGGAAGCCCCCATTGTACGGGATATCGTCAGCCATCTGAGATAGATGCAAAAATGAGCAAAGATGAGCAAAACGGCGAAACTTTGAACAATTCAAACCCTAAGAGAGAGAAAAGTCAAAGAAAATCAAAAAATCAGGAAAAGTGAACTAACCTCGAGAGAAATTTGCGGGAAATGATCCTTGAATCATGGAAATGACGAAAGACACCTCAGAATCAAATTATGATCGGTTCAAATCAAAGAGAACAAAGGGGTTTTAACGATTCAAGGTTGTTTAGGGTGTTGGGAAATGCGTAGAACACGCGAATCTAGATTGAAGGCACACCTGGAGAGCAGGGGAAATGGTTTTTGTGCAAGGGGTGTGGAGGAAATGAAGTGATTTTGGGTGTATTTAAAGACCCATGGGCAAAAAGACCAAAAAGCCCGAATCTGCCATCGATGGCTGGCAGGGGCACATCGATGGCCGGCAGTGTGCAATTGTTGGCCGGCGGCTGTCACCGATGGCCGGCATGGGGCCGACGGCATTCCCCCATGGCCAGTAGGCCTCTACCAGCTTCCTAGGCCTCTGTTTCCTAGATATGTGTCCTTGGGTTCCAAATTATGCATGACATGTGCGAAATTTGATTCAAAGTGTTCCCGTGGAAGCTCAGAATGGCGTTCACGATGCGCAATGGCCATCACTCATCAAACGCATGCGAGGTGTATCCTTTTTAACATGTTGTAACTCTCTGATAGGTAAATCGGAAGCTACCATTGAGTGGTCTTTATCATACGTCCTTCGGTTGCTGCGTAGGGCGTACATTGTTTTGTTGTTACATTGAATGTGTGTTTTGACTACTTGCATTGTTATGCACACGTCAGTTGCATTGTTATGCACACCCACTCTAGTTGCATTGTTATGCACACTTTAGTTGCATTGTTATGCACACCCACTCTAGTTGCATTGTTATGCACACTTTAGTTGCATTATTATGCACACCCATTCCACCTGCATTGTTATGCACCCTTTTCACTTGCATTTTTATGCACGTTCCACTCGCATTATTATGCACCGTTCTACTTGCATTGTTATACACATTTTCACTTGCATTGCTATGCACGTTCCACTCGCATTGTTATGCACACCCATTCTACTTGCATTGTTATGCACCCTTTTTACGTGCATTGTTATGCACGTTCCACTCGCATTGTTATGAACCGTTCTACTTGCATTGTTATGCACCTTTTCACTTGCATTGTTATGCACATTCCACTCGCATTGTTATGCACCGTTCTACTTGCATTGTTATGCACCTTTTCACTTGCATTGTTATGCATGTTCAACTCGCATTGTTCTGCACCGTTCTACTTGCATTGTTATGCACCTTTTCACTTGCATTGTTATGCACGTTCCACTCGCATTGTTATGCACCGTTCTACTTGCATTGTTATGCACCGTTTCACCTGCATTGTTATGCACGTCTCCCAAGCATTGTTATGCACCTTTTCATTTGCATTATATATGCACGCGTTTATCTCGCATTGAAATTATATCTTGATGTAACTCCAACCATGTGTTTCTACTATATTATACCTATCAAAGTTTCTTTTTAAGCAGGCATGATATTGTATGTATGGTTCATTTGAAGCTGACACTACCAGACGATGTTGTATGTGTTTCAGTCAGAGGAACTCCAAGTGAGATCATTCTTGTTCCCTCGAACTCTCTTGGTCACCCTTCTCCTCTCGCGTTTGACATGCGTTTGGACGTATCTTTCTCCTCTCGCGTTTGGCATGCGTTTGGACGCACCTTTCTCCTCTCGCGTTTGACATCCGTTTGGATGTCCTTTTCCTTTCACAATTGGTACGCGTTTGGGTTGTTTCGTTTGAGACTTTGGGTGTTCCCGATAGTCGCTTCTAGTCTTTTCTACGTGATCGCATTGAAAATTGCATAATTTTCTTACATCCTTTCTACATAAAATGTAGTTCGGTCTGTAATTCCCACGCGTGGCGTGTTTACTTATTTGCTTGTGTACAAGTTTGCTGTAGCATTTCTTCACATAGCATTTGCATCTAGATGTTTCATTACAGCCCTCTTTGCATAATCATAAGTTATCCTCATGCATCATGCATGTCATTTGCATTTTGCCCTAGCCTGCAGGCGCATCTCTCCATGATTATATTGAATGTTTGTCCGAGTCTTCGGCCTTGTCAAAAATGGGTCGTCTCTGGGCTTTGACATTCACTCTCGTCATTTCATGACTTCCGAGTTCTGTCAAAGAGGGGCAACTATAGACACTCCATTTTTGACCGTCCTCAAGACTTGGATGTTCTTCTAGGTACATCCGGTGGCAAGTTTGATTGCTCGTCGAGTACTTAAATTTCACGACGAAACGTCACAAGTTTGAGCTTTCCAAACCCTGTGTCCTTTCTGCTTCATTTTTGGACCATGTGTTGGTCCTTTCAGCATGCTTCTTGTGAGGCACTGCCGGCCACCTTTTGGCACTGCCGGCCTTGAGTTTAGTCCTGCCTGCCATTGATGAAGCCTGCCGGCCATCAATGAGGCATTGCCGGCCACCATTGATGGCCGGCAGGACACTTTATTTTAGCAGATAAGTGCTAGATCTTTTGAGCCAGCTATTTTTCACTGAGCCATCCTCCATACACGTGTATGGAGGGATGGAGGCCAATTCAAGCTTGTTAAACAAGCTTTGCATTGCATTGCTCTATGTAAGGGGGGGCTCCTCTCCCCTTTCAAAGGTTCAGCATTTTTAGGGCAAAACATATCCCTCTCTCTCTCTCTACATTTCTCTCTCTCTCTCTCTCTCTCTCTATATATATATTTGTACTAGTTTGTGCCTTAAAGTGCATTTTCTCTTCACTTTTGCACTACAACACCTAGTAAAGCACCATCACTTTGTTGCTGAGGCATCTGAGGGTCTTGTTTGGACTCAAAAGGCTGGTTTTGGCTCAGAAAAAGACCTGTCTTGATGTGGTACTTCAAGGGTGAGCATGTTCCTCTTTTAGGCATATTTTTGTATACTGTGTTAGCCCTCCTTGCATGCTGTTTTAGGCTTGGTTGTTAACTACAAAAAGCTTTATTTTCAAGTGTTTCAAATGGTTGTTTAAGGTCTCTTTGCTGTTGGGGGTGTTTCACCCCCTTGTGTGCCTTATTTTGCCTTGCTTTGTACCATCTCTTAAGGCCTTTGAGATCATCTTCGTTTGGCCTTTTGGCCACTGAAATCCAATGGATTTTTAGTGGTAGAAATGTGTTTTTGAGGTCCAAAATGAGAGGGGGTGGTCCCCTCTCCCCTTGTCGTGGTTACATGCCTTGTTGGCCTAATGATTGAGCATGTTTTTCTAGCATATATTGGCTTATTCTCAGCTTATTTTTGGCCTTATTTTAGCATGGAATAACACTGTTTTGTCTTGGTTGAGTCACCTCTTCCATGCTTTTTACACTTGTAGTGTAAACCTTGCTCACTAGCCTAGTATACTTGGTGTTTTGGCCCATTATTCTAGCCTGTTTTGGCTCCACTCCAGCAAGTTTTTACTCATGTTTTAACATGCTTTAGCTCTGTTTTGAGGCTTCTTGGTCGTATGATGCTTGTTATGCATGCTTGTAGTGCAATAGCCTTGAATAGCTTTGAGTTTTGAGGTATCTTGCGTGCTTGGCTTGAGGTATTTGCATGTTTTGGCATCATTTAGCATGTAATTTCAGAGCACATAGTGTTGTCACACTTCCATGTTTTCCACTCTTTAAGTGCTCTCGAGAGTTGTACTTTTATGCCTTGTTTGTGAGTCATTGCATGAGCATCATTTTCTCGCCTTTCAAGCCATCATCTTAGTTCATTTTGGCCACTGTTTTGGCATGCATAAGGTCTGTTTGGGGCTGGTTTGGCCATTTGAGCATTGTCTTGCATGCCTCTAGTGTAACACACTTCACTAGCTTTGATGCTTAGGTCTTTCAGCATGCATTACATGGGTTGTTTGCATGATTTTAAGTCATTTAGCATGGCATTTCAGTGTTGGAGCAAATGCCATTGCACTCCATGTATCACTCTTTCAATGACTTTGAGAGTTGAGCATTGTGCCTTGTTTGTGGCTCAACATGTATGCATGTTTGTCTAGTCCTTTGAGCTTCCATTTCATCATGTTTTGCCACTGTTTTGGGCATGATGTGACTCTGTTTTGAGATGGTTGGGTTGTTTGAGCATTGTGATGCATGTTTATAGTGCTATTCCCTTCACTAGCCTTGGTGCTCTTGGCCCCTTGACAATGCCATGCATGCATTGCTTGCATGATAGAGTCTCTTGCATGCCATCTTAACATGTCAACATTAGCATGTTGTTTGCATGAGCATGTTGCTTGCTTTGCATTGTGTTCAATTGGATGTCGTATTGAACATGAGGAAGATTGGTTCATTTCATACTTGAAGTGATGAAATGAGCCAATCTCCCTTAGTCTCCATTACCTTTGATCTCTCATGATAAGGAGATGGTCTAAGTGCCTTGTTTGTCATGCATTTATTGAGTTTTGTACAAATTGGATCTTTGGCCATCACGCATTGTGTTGCTTGATTGATGGTCTTGGATCCAATTATGCCTCTCTCTTGATGTTGTGAGATGATTTGGAGAGGCATAGTACATACATGTTGTAGGGAGCCCTCCATTTTCTCTATTTTGTGCTCTATTGCAGCTTGGTGTCACAGCACACTAGTGGCCGGCACCCTATCACTGATGGCCAGCACCCTCCCATTCGTGGCCAGCAGTGCCTACTATTGACCGGCAGGGGGGTCGGCACTGCACATCCTTGGCTGGCAGGCCACTGGTGCACTCCCCAGCATTGTTTTGGTAAGTTTCAGCAATAAGAACTGGAAGACACCCTGCAAACAGAGCCTCTAAAGAGCATTTGGAGAGCTTTTCGGGACAGGAATCGAGCATGCATCTTCAACTTCTTCAAGGCAGAGCTGAGGCAGCCTAGTTCACACACTTTAATGCTTAGCACGAATTTGTAATTTAATTAGTTAATTTCTTAATTAGTTAAGTGATGCAATAATTAGTAAGTAGATTGCTTATTATTCATTTTAGTTGTGTAATAATTAGTCTAATTAGATTATTAGATTAGTTAGCTAGCTTAGCTTAGATGTAGCTTAGCTTATTCATTCGGACCCTTCGTCGAGAGGGTAAATGTTGTAATAAGTGTGCGTGTGTGTGTGAATGTCTTCCAACCCCACGTCTGTCTCCCTTTTATTTACCAGCTTTTGATGGTTAGTTTTAGGGCATGTTTCAATTAGCATACTTATGTTTGCATGCGTGCATCATTCATTTTGTCTTGCATGCACCGGGCTCGGCGCATCATTCAAACTGCATTGTATTTCAATACACTTTCTTGAATACTTGTTTCAAAACATGTTATCAAGTGTTGCATTCATATGCCATTCTAGATGGTCGAGCCTATTTTAGTTGCATTTTTGCATATGTTGCATCAGGCATCTTAACATAGCTAGGATCATGCATAATTTCTAACTAGCTTTTGTTTTGGGTCGGAGTACACTGTGAGTGTCTATGTTTTAGCATCCTTGCATGTGTGTAAGTGACTGCCATGATAGCATGCTTGCCATGAGGCTAATTACTTAAGTGTTTAATTGCATGAATGCCTGTGGATGAAGGCTTCATTGCTTGAATTGGAACAATTCATCAAAATGTGCGTTTTAAGCCCACTTTGCGGAGTGGCAAATCATCATATTTTAAGCCCACTTGAGAGTGGCAAATCCGCGTCTTAGCCTACTCGCGAGTAGCACTTTCAAACCATTTTCAAAAAACAAACATGAGATGTTTTGTTCCAATTTTGCGATTGATTCTTGTAGACACCCCATTTTTGACCGCCCTTAAGACTTGGGCGTTACTAATGGTTTACTTGTTGGAGAAAGGTGTGCAGGGCACAGGTTCAATTTCTTCGGCAAGGAGAGAGACAAATCTCAACTTCACACCCCATTTTGGACCAAAGCTATTTTGAATGGTTTTTAGATCTTAAAACTCTCTCTTTCAAAACATTTTTGAAATAAAATTCCCACGATGTTCCGACGCTCGCATTTCAGGTAAATGGTGCGCTTTTTGGTAAACCGAGCAAGGACAAAGTGGAGATGAATGAAAGAGAGATGAAATCTTTGAAAAATCTTTCAAAACACCTTACTTCGGGGTTTGAAGTTGAAGAGAAGAGGAGAAGAGGGGAGAAAACAAGTTGGAGAAGAGGTTCGGTATGAATCCGGGTAGAAGAGAGTCGAGCAGTCCTCGCTAAATCAAGCTCATCTATCTATACACTTGGAGTTAAGCTATGAGGCCATAACCATTGGAAAGAAGACTTCCGGGGCTTCATTTTGCACTCAAGAATCTCTCAAAACCAAGTCCGGGTGGGGGAGGTATGATTGGTTGAAGTTGGGCATCATCCCGGTTGGATCGAGTCTGCGCGGCTTCACCAAAAAGGGCATAACTTTTTCCACAGAAGGATTTTTAATGCAAGGTTTGCGCCATTGGAAAGCTAACTTCCAGGGCTTCAATCTGGACATCCACCGGCACTTTTTGACCTCATCAGCCACCCATCGGCACTCTATTTAGCCGACCTGCAGTTTATTGTGCCGACCGGCAATTAATTTTGGCCGACGACCTCATTTTCTGGCCGGTTTGCACCCTTTGCACCCTCCAGGCTTTGTGCATGCCAGCTGTGCCAGCTGGGATGCACAGACCCGATCACCCATACACATGTGTGGCCTTTTTGAGCCTTTGCACCCCTTTTGATCCAACCTTTTGCACCCTTTTGATCAAGCTTCTTGGGGAAGCTTTGACAAAGGGTCAAGCTTCCTCAAGATGCTTGCACTCTTTGGGATAGCTTCTCTTAGAAGCTTGGACTCCTTTGACCCTTTGTAGCTTGTCTTAGAAGCTTAGGCTTGGCCTATATAAAGAGCCTTCCCCCTCCATTGTAAGGGGTTGGTGGTTTTGGAGCAAAAAACTAGAGATATAGATATATATCTGATATATACATACATACATCCTCCATATCTCCCTCCTCAAAAGCTCAAAACATCCAAGTTCTACACCCCTTTCTTCATCACCACCTAGCACCACACCACCACCTCCATTTCCAGCAGCTTGGAGGTCTTCTCAGAGGCTAGGAGGCAGCTTTCCTTGGTCCAAGAGGCAGCAAAGGGTTACTCTACAAGGGTGAATCATTTTCTTCCCTTTTCTAGTCTTTTCTTGCTTCATATCTAAGCCATAGTTGCTTGTATATTTGAGCTCTGACCAAAACTAAAAGTGGCATTTTTTTGAGTTCTATTTCATCTTTCATTAAGGGTCTTACCTTGTTTGGGACCCCCATCTTGCACTTGTTTCATTACCCCTTCGTATGCCATAATCTTGCATAGCATTTTTGGCTTATGTGAAATCTGTTTTGGAGCATGATGTAAACTATAGATAGGCTTATTTTGAGCCCTTATTCAACATTGAAGAAGGGCTCATCACTGTTTGGGACCTCCATGTATCACTTGCCATTGTACCCCTCTTTGGTCCCCATTTTTGCAAGGTTTGTTACCCTTTTATGCTTCTGTTTTTGTGGCTTGGTCTGAACTGTAAAAAGCCATATTTAGGGCCTCTATACAACATTGTTGAAGGGCCCTTACCTGTTTGAGACGTCCATGTATCAGTTCCTTCTTTGACCCTCTTGTGGCCCATTTCTTGCATAGCATTTTGGCCATAATTGTGTCCATTTTTGGGGCTTGTCATAAACTGTAAAACATCATATTTTTAGCCCCTCTCCAACATTGTAGAAGGGGCCTCCTATGTTTGAGACCAGCAGCTGTGACTTGCCTCATTACCCCTCTTGCGGAGCCATTTTTGCATGCTGATTTTGCCCTATCTATGTTTGCTGTTTGGCCTTGTTTTGAACTATAAAAATGCTTGTTTTGGGGCTGCCTTGCTTCTATATTCATGCTTCATGTCCAGATTATGCATGTTTGATATAGCTATAGGTCATTTCATGTGCCTAATCTTGGGGTTCGGGGCCTATAGCATGCATTAGGTGACATATTTCCATGATTTGGAACCATTTGGCATCATGTTCCAGTGCTGAAATTCACATGCTTGTATGCCATCTTGCATCCCTTGCCATGCTTTGGTAGAGTTGCATTTTTTGTGTCTTAGGTTTGGTTAATACATTGTGCATGCATTCCACGTATTGTGTTGCCTCACTTGCCTCATTATGGCCACTGATTTTGGCATGCTTGCGAGCTATCCATGTTAGTTTAAGTCCATCGTTGCATGTTGTTGCATGTCATGTTTGTTTACATGTTTAGGTTGCGCGCCTAGCATACATTGTTCATTTGCATGTTCATGTTGCATACTGAGCCTCTATGCCTAGGTTGCATTTCATTAAGCATGCATCCCTTGCCTCTTGATCAACCATGATAGAGGTTGGGGCTCTTTGATGTGTTTTGTGCTTGCATTTCATTTGATATCAAAGTTGCTAACTTGGCTTTTGGGCCATCATGCATCGAAATGCATGATTGATGGCCCGGGGGTCGAGGGCCATGCTCTCTTGAGTCCATTGCATGATAGGGAGTGTGTCCATGCACACATTTGCTTGAAATTCCATCCCATACACTGTCTGTCCTTGTTGCTGTCAAAACTATTTTCTGCAGGAAGTTTCTGCCGACCGGCAACATACAGTGCCGACCGGCCATTTATGAATGGCCGATAGCTTCATCAGCAGCCGATGGACATTCTTCATGGCCGGCGGGCATTTCCTCCAGCCGATGGTATTCTACAGTGTGTAAGGAACATGTCCCAGGACTTTGGCAGTCTTTGGAGAGGCAGGGCAGTGTAAACAGAGGCAGCAGTGGCATGGTGCGGGTTTTCCGGGCGAGTCGGACTCCGAGCATGCATCATTCGCGCATCCCGAGGCGGGGGCTGAGGCCTCCTTTCTTTTTGTATTTATTTACTAAGTAATTAGAAATTTTGTAATAATTTATTTATTCGTTATTTTGGGCTGTATATTCTTTTGGTCTCTCCGAGTGAGGGCGTATTTGTAATAAGTGTGCGTGAGTGTGTGTATGTCTTCCAACCTCACGTCTTTCTTCCCTTTTATTTACCTGCTTATCATAGGTAGATTAGGGCATGTTTAAATTAGCATACCTTATGCTGTGCATGTGTGCATCCATACAGTTGTCTTACATGCATCGGGCTTGGCACATCATACAAACTGCATCGTACTTCAATTCCAAATTGAATACATGTTACTTGTAGCATTCCACATGCCATGTTTAGGATAGCCGAGCCTGTCTAGATTGCATCTTTGCATGTGTGGCATTAGCCATTTTTAACATGAACTAGGATCATGCATATGATTACTAACTAGTTTCTGTTTTGGCTTGGAGTACTAGGTAAGCTTTTTATGCTTTAGCATATTGCATGCGTGCGAATGTTGCCATGATAGCATGATTACCATGAGGCTAAATGCTTATATGAGATAAACTGCCTGAATGCCTGTGGATGGAGGTTGAATTACCTAAATTGGAATGATGCATTAAAACTGTGAGTTTTATGCCCACTTGATAGTGGTAAAACCATCTTTTCTAAAGCCCACTTGAGGGTGGCAAAACCTACATTTTAGCCTACTTGCGAGTAGCAAACCATTTTCAAAATAAACATGCAATGTTTTGTTCCAATTTAGGCGATTTGGTCTATACTTGTTTGCTGTGTGCATAACATAGTAATTCTAGGCTAATAACCGGAATAAGAACATATAATGTTTTCAAAACAAGATATCACGGTTAGTAGAGGCCGGTCTTTGGACCGGGCGAGAGGGGGTGCTCATAGCTGACCTTCCCCGATCGTACCCAAGTTCCCAAGCCGAGGCAACTTTGGTGATGACGGACACATGGCCTTTGGCACCGAGTCAGGGTTTCCTAAATTTCCCAAAAAAAAATATTTAGGTGGCGACTCTGTATCTGGCAAAGCAGTCCATGTTTGGCACTTCTTTCAAAAATCTGTTTTCTCAAAAACGATTTGCCGGATTTGGACTCTTTGGTTCAAGATTTAGAACCGTGACAATCGAGTCCTTGAACTGTAGTAGACCCGCAAAGCAAACGGAACGGGAGCTCACCCTCCCGGGGCGTTCGGGGACGTTTACAGTTTCTGGCGACTCTGCTGGGGACTTTAGAGAGCTTGACTCGAACTCCGTGATATCCTGTTTTGACTACACTTATGTGTTTCTTTGCATTGCATGTGCATTGGTGCGCCTAGGACACCGTGTTGGCCATCTGCTATTCCTGAACGGTTTGCTGGATGCTTGTCTTGTCAAGGCATGACCATAAGGCTGACCGGTTGCGGGCTCTGCCAGTATGGGAACACAAACCCCGGTTTTACCAGGGCACCCCTTTTTGACCATTCGACCTAGTGCATATCGAAATCCATAGTGACCATTCCAAACTAGGACAGGTTGCTTACCCGATATAGGTTGTTTGAAACCGCTGCGTGCGTAGTGAAACCCTAGCTCCTGACAAAATAGGACAGGGAAACCCTACCCCAACATAGGGGTGTTTTGGCTCTCTTTTACATGCTATGTGCTTTTGGAGTGTATCTCTACAGGGAATGCATGTAACAGTTTGCAAGTCTGGGTATCAGGCCTGCGGGCATCAGTATTTGGGGAATCAGTTTTACCTGAGGGTATCGGTTTACAGGCAGAATTTTGGGGCAGAATTCAGTAGAGAGTGCAGTCATTCAGCTGTGCTCATATCTGTTTCGATGAAATCAGGCTGAGATGCTGTCTGTTTTCTCTTTTGCTAGGTAGTCCTGGAACTATAGCTTCAGAAGGCTCCAATATCCCCCGAGGTTCATCGGATTTGTGCTGATAGACTCTGTCAGGTCAGAGACTCAGTTCAAGGGTAATCAGGGCCAGAGAAGGCTAGTCAGACATAGACCACCAGTACCACAGCTACCAGATCAGTGATCTTTGAGCAGTTGGGTAGAGGTTTCCGAACTTACAGCAGGCACAGATATACCGGTTGCTCAGTTAGACCAGGACAATATGTCAAGTCTGGAAGAGATGGTGCGCCAACTCCAGGATGGTATGAAAGCCATGCAGCAAGACGTTGTCCGTCAAGCGGAATTCGCCAAGCAACAGGCTGTGGTCATAGCCCAACAGGTAGAGACAATTGCCAGGCTAGAGCAGCAAACTGGAGTATCTACTTCACACCAGGCTCCTCCCCCGCCAAGGGTTCCGATACCCGAGGAGACACCAGATGTCCAGGCAGATACGGACATTCCAATAGGGCCGGCTCCGCCCCCGGTTCTATCCTAGCTATCTAAAACACCCATCAACTTGCCAGACTCCCCCTTTGAGTTCAAGACGGACCCCACAGCGTTGAAAGTGAGCAAGCTTGAGAAATTGTTCAAAAAGTCTCAGGGGGCTCACTCTATTCCTGATATAGAGGATGGTTATACCGACTCAATGGTGACATTACCGGATCGGTTCAAGATGCCACATATTGATCGATTCGATGGTTCTGGAGACCCAACGGTGCACCTCCACCTGTTTTATGATATTCTGAGACCAATGGGTTTGACCACAGCCCAGAAATTGTCACTATTCGGCCGAACCCTGTCTGGGATAGCCGCAATCTGGTATACGAAATTGGAGAACTCTGTGAAACAGAACTGGGAAGAGATGGCTGAGGCCTTCAGTGATCAATACTCCTACAACACATAGATTGAGGTCACCACTCGTGATCTTGAAGTCACCCGCCAAGGGCCAAAGGAGGGTTTCTCAGAGTTCGTGACGAGATGGAGAGCAAAGGCCTCAATGATGACTACAAAACCTTCCGACAAAGATCAGATCAGGATGATTGTTCAGAATTTGCATGGCAAGTTGCTGCAAAAGATGGTCGTTCTACCTCTGTTTACCTTTCCAGCCCTTCATGAAATGGGGGTTCAAATCGAGGATGCCATCAAACAAGGGATCTTTGCAGAAGATAATGAGCCTTTGAAGAGGAATGTTGCTCGCAGTCCCAATGCTACTACTGATGGTAGCACGGCTGCGAAATGCTCAGAAGTAGGTACTATCACCACCTCCCTCAATGGCCAAAAACCAACCACTTCAACTCAGCCCCAAACCCGAAAATTCCATCCTCCTTACATGAGTCTCTCTCAAGCTTTGAAAAAGCTGCGAGAAGAAGGGCACCTAGAACTCCTAGAACCCCAACCCCTTTCAAACCCACTCCCAGCCAGGCATAACCCTTCCAAGTACTGTATGTACCATCAGCAGCGCGGTCATGGCACCGACCGTTGCTACCGCCTTCGTCATGAGATCCAAAATCTCATTGACAACCAAACGATAGCTCCACCTTCAGCCCCCAATGACCAAATACCTCATCCACATCTCAACCTAATCCACACACTGGCCGTCCCTTACGACCCCAGCGTATACATCACCCCAGTCCATCTACCCAAACCGAAGGTGTTTATCCCAGAGAGCCTGGACTTATGCATGATGGGTGCATCTGAACCCCAATCATCTCAAACCCATGAACCCACTACTTTTGAGCTGATGAGGATGATCGAAGATCTTCAGAGAACTGTGGCAGATCTGGCCTTTGGAGTTTTGGCTCCGTCATCAACCGCATCACATAATAGGGAGTTCATGTCAAAAGGCTCCTTAACCTTGGGACGGGCTGCATTGGGAGAAGACCAATCTCTTAGCAAAGTGGAGGCCAGTGATAAGAGCAAGGCAGGGGCAAGCATTAGTCCCCATGAACATCTTCAGTTGGGTGTTGAGGCTTTGAAAGCCGAGGGATTGAACGAAGAGCAAGTCCTCGCAGTTATGGCAAAAACCGTAGATGACACTTTCGCCACTCAAGTCGGGGGCAGTTTGAATCAAGGGGCAAGCTGGGAGAAGGGTCGTCATGTCAGGAATGTTCCTTTCAGCTCTAACCCTACTCTCGAAAAAGATCAGCAAACCCGGCTAGCACCTGCCGACCTCTTTGTTGGCGCATCTTCTTCAAACCCCCGAACATCGGACTATCTACCTCGGGGCCAGAGGGTATTCACCCCACTGAACATGTCTCTATCAGCGGCCTTGAGGGTCCTGATTAAAAAGGGGTACCTGAAACCCCTGGAGCCGCGACTACTGCCAGATAGACTTCCTTCCTCCCATGATTCGGCCAAGTACTGTGCCTTTCATCAGCAGGTCGGCCATGTCACCGATAAGTGTTTCCGTCTTCGCCACGAAATACAAGATTTGTTTGACAACAAGGTCATTGCCGCACCAGCTCAGTAAAGTCTATCACCACTAGATCAGTGAACTTGGGGGATAGTACGAATATGTGATCAGGGGATGAACTACCTGCGGGCGGCACTCAATTTACTCCGGATGTGGCGTTTGGCACGCACTGCTTTTAGCATTTGCGAATGCTAGTTTTGTACTTTCCGACTTTGGTATTGGGTCAGTCTTGTCATTTTGTATTGAGTCAGTCTTTTCATACTGAGTCAGTCAGGGTCTGTCTTGTTGTATTGAGTCAGTCCTGTTTTGTTAGAGTCAGGTGATTTCGGGGGTGTTACCTCAGACATCACTTGCTTGTTTTGTGTTTGTCTTTTTTTCCTTCCTTTCGAGTCTGTTTCTGCCTTGGAGCCAGTTATGCCAACAGATCTGAATGGAACAACAGTGATTTTCACACTCTTGTGTTTGCTTCTGCCGTGTGCCAGTTGTGCCAGAAATTCTAAATGAGATGGCAGTATTTGACTAAGAACTCTGTCTTTTCTGTGCCTTGAAATTATTGCATTGACCTAAGTTTTTCAAAACCTTTTTGAACACTGCGGTGAAAACAAAGAGGGAGGAATTCCTCGAGATTTGCAAAACTTTGATCAAATTGAGAGAAAGAGAGGCGTGCTAAGCCCTTGATGAATGAAATCATGCTTGTTAGTGTGAGTACTGAGAAGGACCCTAGCTTTGATCCAGATTGGTTCCACACCATCTTCAGCGCGAGCAATTCGTCGCCTCCTTAAAAACTTTCAAAAATTCAAAAAATGTTTTGCGCAGTCCTGCGAAGACTTGTGTGGAATCGCTCTTGAGATTGTGCAGCTTAGGATCGCTCTCAGCCTCAAGATTCAATCCCTTTGCTCTCGAAAAACTTTGACCTTGGGTTCAGAGTATTCAACGATCAATTATCAAGAGAGGCTTGTGTGGCCAGATTTTGAAGCAACCCTCGAACAAGAGGCACCAAAGTCAGATCAAGAAGATCAGTTGTGATCGAAAGAAGCTTGCAGAGCTAGATTAGAAGCACCCCTAGAACTAGGGGCAAAGAATTTCAAATGTGCTCGAAGAGTCAAAGATAAAGACTGGCAAGAATGTCAAATCCCAGAGGGGAAGGAAGAAGAAAGTATTGCTGAAGAAAAACTGAGTTCCTATCCACAACACTAGGGGCAAATTCAGCCCCCCATTGGATGGACTCCTGCATTGGCAGCGAACAGCAGCCATTCTCCTGGATTCAGATGACTTGGGGATATCAAAACCATTTGACATGGACAAAGCTACACTTTCACCCTTTGAGAGGCTTGCTGGGCCGAAAACCCGGAAGGGCGACCCAGGCAAAAGTTAGAGCAAGAGAAAAATACAAAAAGAAAAGAATGCAAAAAATATACAAAAGAAAAGAATGAGAAAGAAAAAAGAAAAAGAAAAAAAAAGAAAAAAAGAAAAGAAAAGAAAAAACATAGCTCGCAAGGTCGAAAACCTGCAACGGGCGCCTTGGCAAAAGTTAGAGCCTAAAAAGGAGAGGTTAATACCCGAGTGTACCTTAACCCCGAACTACGTAAGGCTTGATTCCCATGTTTGGGATACGTAGGCAACTTCACTTTGAAGTCCAGCCACAAACACTTCAAATTCGATTGTGTCCATGTAATGGTTTTGACCATCCTTGCCTTCTCTGTATCCGAGAGTTCGGTTGTAATCATCGCTCTGAGGACTGATCACAATGCGCCGCGGTGCCATTCACACAAGGGGCAACTTTCCGTTGCCATTCAATGCGCTGCGGTGCCATTCAAACAAGGGGCAACTTTCCGTTGCCATGCAGCTCCCTTCAAGCAAGGGGCAATTTTCCTTCGAATCTGAGGTTGCGCATCTCGAGAGTGGGTTCTACGCTCGTTGAGCAGTGACCGTTTGCAAAAACAGTTTTTGGGAATTTTTACTGAGGTTGACTGATTTTCTCTAGAAAATTATTCCATTTTTCCAAAACTAGACCATTTTCTTGGACCCAAAAAAGGAAAATTTTCAGTGCTCATAGCCTGACTTGCATGATTTTAAATCAGAAAATCGAAACATGTTAATCTAACTCTAGCAAAAGCTCAAAAATAAAAAATGGTCAAAATGATGAACTAGGGGCATAGTTGAGTCAGGCTTCCTGTCTTTTCCCCATTGTCAACATACTAGCCAAGAAGGGCACTCTACTTGCCAGAAAAGGGCACAACTGAAGCTAACAACAAAGGGCTGAAAGTTCTCTCACCCTCCAAGCAACGAGGTATCAAGCCAAGTGCGAAGCACGAACTGGACTGGGGCAAGATATTCCACTCCATCATTTGGACAGATCTAACCATGTCCAAACTCCCCGGCAGAGCATCGTCGACCGATGTCAGCCGCAGATTCGCTATACACCCAATTGTAGCGCGGCCCCTCTGTGGAAGAAACTCACTGTTGTGAACAAGAAAAGAATCTAGCAGAATGCTAGGGGCAAGAATCCGCAACTTCCTGTTTATCCATCAACCACCCAGGGGAGGGATAAAAAATGAGAGATTAAAGAATAGAGAGATGTGCGTTGAGAGAAAAAGTGAGAAAAGGGCTTTTTCGTGAAAAATAGAGCTTGAGGGCCGAGTGATTTGAGGATCACAAATGAGAAAGGGTGGGAGACACTACCCGGTGAAACAGGTTCCCTGTGCATGTCTGAGTGTCGTGTCTTTTTGTTTCATCTCGATTCTTGTTTTGAGTCGTCTCGAATGTTACTCGATGTGTTTAGGTTGTTTACCTATTGTTTTCCGTTGTTGAGTCTTTTTCGCTGTGTTCAGTCGTAGGCTCAATACCCGGTTAAGAACTCATTTCTTAATTTCAAAAAAAAAAAAATCATATTGTGCTCAGAGTGCTGTGCCATTCTCCACATTTGCGCAAAAAAGGATTTGTTCTTTCATAAAACCGCAGGGTTCAACCCAGGTCATGTGAGAACAGTAAAATCAGGATCTATCTGAAGTTATATAGGTTCCGGACTGCAAAGCAAAAGAAAAGAGGGAAAACCGAAGCATCTGAGGGTGTTTCACCTTCCGCAAATTCTGTGATTGTACTTCGGGTGTACCCCTTTAAGCCTTGTCAATGCTCCGAAGTATGGGTGTGCCTCTACCTCAAGCTCAAAATGTTTCTGCGGAAGTATCAACTCATGTCTCCGATGCGTAGCACATTGTCAGTTTGCGTGCACGAATTGTATCCTTTTGGAATCTATTGTGACTCCTCCGAGAGGTAAATCGGAGGTTACGTTTGAATTGGTCTCGTTAAGGCGTGTATTTCCTTATTTAACATTTTATTTCAAACACACTGTTGAGATTGTATCGAATATGCATTGATTATTGTGCACAGGATGTGTATGCACACTCGTTCCACTTGCATTATGATGCATGTTCCAATTGCATTGTTATGCACCCACTTCATTTGCATTGTGATGCACATCCCAGTTGCATTGTTATGCACTCATTTCACTTGCGTTATCACGCATGTTTCGCCCACATTGTTGTGCACCTTTTTTTTACTTGCGTTGTTGTTCTTTCCTCTCTCGCGTGTACTACGCTGAGAGGTTTCTTTTTGCTTTCCTCTTTCCCCTCTCGCGTATACTACGCTGAGAGGCTTTTCTCTTTCCTCTCTCGCGTGTACTACGCTGAGAGGCTTTTTTCTTTCCTCTCTCGCGTGTACTACGCTGAGGCTTTTCTCTTTCCTCTCTCGCGTGTACTACTCTGAGAGGCTTTTCTCTTTCCTCTCTCGCGTGTACTACGCTGAGAGGCTTTTCTCTTGCCTCTCTCGCGTGTACTACGCTGAGAGGTTTCTTTTTGCTTTCCTCTTTCCCGTCTCGTGTGTACTACGTTGAGAGGCTTTTCTCTTGCCTCTCTCGCGTGTACTACGCTGAGAGGTTTCTTTTTGCTTTCCTTTTTCCCCTCTCGCGTGTACTACGCTGAGAGGCTTTTCTCTTTCTTCTCTCGCGTGTACTACGTTGAGAAGTGTTGCTCTTTCCTCTCCTGTGTACGATACGCTGAGAGATGTTGTGTTTGAGACTCCGGGTATTCTCGGTAGTCGCTTTTAGCCTTCTCCGCGTGAGACGCCGTGGGAATTGCATAATGCTCTTGCATCCTTTCTGCATGAGATGTAGTTTGGTTCATGTTTACTTGCTTGCATAGCTTTCGCTTAAAATGTTGCATTTATTTTACATAATTGCTTCATCACAGCATCCTTTGCATGATTAAAAGTTCTGCACTTACATTGTGCATCACTTTGCATCCTGCCCCTGAACTACGCTGGTTTGATTCCTTGCAAAGGGATACGTAGGCAGCCTACGGGCACAACCATTTATTTATCTATATATTTTGTTTGCCCAAGTCTTCGGCCTTGTCAAAAATGGGTCGTCTCTGGGCTTTGACATTCACTCCCATCATTGTTATGACTTTCGAGTTTTGTCAAAGAGGGGCAACTGTAGACACCCCATTTTTGACCGCCCTTAAGACTTGGGCGTTACTAATGGTTTACTTGTTGGAGAAAGGTGTGCAGGGCACAGGTTCAATTTCTTCGGCAAGGAGAGAGACAAATCTCAACTTCACACCCCATTTTGGACCAAAGCTATTTTGAATGGTTTTTAGACCTTAGAACTCTCTCTTTCAAAACATTTTTGAAATAAAATTCCCATGATGTTCTGACGCTCGCATTTCAGGTAAATGGTGCGCTTTTCGGTAAACCGAGCAAGGACAAAGTGGAGATGAATGAAAGAGAGATGAAATCTTTGAAAAATCTATCAAAACACCTTACTTCGGGATTTGAAGTTGAAGAGAAGAGGAGAAGAGGGGAGAAAACAAGTTGGAGAAGAGGTTCGGCATGAATCCGGGTAGAAGAGAGTCGAGCAGTCCTCGCTAAATCAAGCTCATCTATCTATACAATTGGAGTTAAGCTATGAGGCCATAACCATTGGAAAGAAGACTTCTGGGGCTTCATTTTGCACTCAAGAATCTCTCAAAACCAAGTTCGGGTGGGGGAGGTATGATTGGTTGAAGTTGGGCATCATCCCGGTTGGATCGAGTCTGCGCGGCTTCACCAAAAAGGGCATAACTTTTTCCACAGAAGGAATTTTAATGCAAGGTTTGCTCCATTGGAAAGCTAACTTCCAAGGCTTCAATCTGGACATCCACCGGCACTTTTTGACCTCATCAGCCACCCATCGGCACTCTATTTAGCCGACCGGTAATTTATTGTGCCGACCGGCAATTAATTTTGGCCGACGACCTCATTTTCTGGCCGGTTTGCACCTTTTGCACCCTCCAGGCTTTGTACATGCCAGCTGTGCCAGCTGGGATGCATAGACCTGACCCCCCATACACATGTGTGGCCTTTTTGAGCCTTTCCACCCCTCTTGATCCAACCTTTTGCACCCTTTTGATCAAGCTTCTTGGGGAAGCTTTGACAAAGGGTCAAGCTTCCTCAAGAAGCTTGCACCCTTTGGGATAGCTTCTCTTAGAAGCTTGGACTCCTTTGACCCTTTGTAGCTTATCTTAGAAGCTTAGGCTTGGCCTATATAAAGAGCCTTCCCCTCCATTGTAAGGGGTTGGTGGTTTTGGAGCAAAAAACTAGAGATATAGATATATATCTAATATATACATACATACATCCTCCATATCTCCCTCCTCAAAAGCTCAAAACATCCAAGTTCTACACCCCTTTCTTCATCACCACCTAGCACCACACCACCACCTCCATTTCCAGTAGCTTGGAGGTCTTCTCAGAGGCTAGGAGGCAGCTTTCCTTGGTCCAAGAGGCAGCAAAGGGTTACTCTACAAGGGTGAATCATTTTCTTCCATTTTCTAGTCTTTTCTTGCTTCATATCTAAGCCATAGTTGCTTGTATATTTGAGCTCCGACCAAAACTGAAAGTGGCTTTTTTTTGAGCTCTTTTCATCTTTCGTTAAGGGTCTTACCTTGTTTGGGACCCCCATCTTGCACTTGTTTCATTACCCCTTCGTATGCCATAATCTTGCATAGCATTTTTGGCTTATGTGAAATCTGTTTTGGAGCATGATGTAAACTGTAGATAGGCTTATTTTGAGCCCTTATTCAACATTGAAGAAGGGCTCATCACTGTTTGGGACTTCCATGTATCACTTGCCATTGTACCCCTCTTTGGTCCCCATTTTTGCAAGGTTTGTTAGCCTTTTATGCTTCTGTTTTTGTGGCTTGGTCTGAACTGTAAAAAGCCATATTTAGGGCCCCTATACAACATTGTTGAAGGGCCCTTACCTGTTTGAGACGTCCATGTATCAGTTCCTTCTTTGACCCTCTTGTGGCCCATTTCTTGCATAGCATTTTGGCCATACTTGTGTCCGTTTTTGGGGCTTGTCATAAACTGTAAAACATCATATTTTTAGCCCCTCTCCAACATTGTAGAAGGGGCCTCCTATGTTTGAGACCAGAAGCTGTGACTTGCCTCATTACCCCTCTTGCGGAGCCATTTTTGCATGCTGATTTTGCCCTATCTATGTTTGCTGTTTGGCCTTGTTTTGAACTATAAAAATGCTTGTTTTGGGGCTGCCTTGCTTCTGTATTCATGCTTCATGTCCAGATTATGCATGTTTGATATAGCTATAGGTCATTTCATGTGCCTAATCTTGGGGTTCGGGGCCTATAGCATGCATTAGGTGACATATTTCCATGATTTGGGACCATTTGGCATCATGTTCCAGCGCTGAAATTCACATGCTTGTATGCCATCTTGCATCCCTTGCCATGCTTTGGTAGAGTTGCATTTTTTGTGCCTTAGGTTTGGTTAATACATTGTGCATGCATTCCATGTGTTGTGTTGCCTCACTTGCCTCATTATGGCCACTGATTTTGGCATGCTTGCGAGCTATCCATGTTAGTTTAAGTCCATCGTTGCATGTTGTTGCATGCCATGTTTGTTTACATGTTTAGGTTGCGCGCCTAGCATACATTGTTCATTTGCATGTTCATGTTGCATACTTAGCCTCTATGCCTAGGTTGCATTTCATTAACATGCATCCCTTGCCTCTTGATCAACCATGATAGAGGTTGGGGCTCTTTGATGTGTTTTGTGCTTGCATTTCATTTGATATCAAAGTTGCTAACTTGGCTTTTGGGCCATCATGCATCGAAATGCATGATTGATGGCCCGGGGGTCGAGGGCCATGCTCTCTTGAGTCCATTGCATGATAGGGAGTGTGTCCATGCACACATTTGCTTGAAATTCCATGCCATACACTGTCTGTCCTTGTTGCTGTCAAAACTGTTTTCTGCAGGAAGTTTCTGCCGACCGGCAACATACAGTGCCGACCGGCCATTTATGAATGGCCGATAGCTTCATCAGCAGCCGATGGACATTCCTCATGGCCGGCGGGCATTTCCTCCAGCCGATGGTATTCTACAGTGTGTAAGGAACATGTCCCAGGACTTTGGCAGTCTTTGGAGAGGCAGGGCAGTGTAAATAGAGGCAGCAGTGGCATGGTGCGGGTTTTTCGGGCGAGTCGGACTCCGAGCATGCATCATTCGCGCATCCCGAGGCGGGGCTGTGGCCTCCTTTCTTTTTGTATTTATTTACTAAGTAATTAGAAATTTTGTAATAATTTATTTATTCATTATTTGGGACTGTATATTCTTTTGGTCTCTCCGAGTGAGGGCGTATTTGTAATTAGTGTGCGTGAGTGTGTGTATGTCTTCCAACCTCACGTCTTTCTTCCCTTTTATTTACCTGCTTATCATAGGTAGATTAGGGCATGTTTAAATTAGCATACCTTATGCTGTGCATGTGTGCATCCATACATTTGTCTTACATGCATCGGGCTCGGGACATCATACAAACTGCATCGTACTTCAATTCCAAATTGAATACATGTTACTTGTAGCATTCCACATGCCATGTTTAGGATAGCCGAGCCTGTCTAGATTGCATCTTTGCATGTGTGGCATTAGCCATTTTTAACATGAACTAGGATCATGCATATGATTACTAACTAGTTTCTGTTTTGGCTTGGAGTACTAGGTAAGCTTTTTATGCTTTAGCATATTGCATGCATGGGAATGTTGCCATGATAGCATGATTACCATGAGGCTAAATGCTTATATGAGATAAATTGCCTGAATGCCTGTGGATGGAGGTTGAATTACCTAAATTGGAATGATGCATTAAAACTGTGAGTTTTAAGCCCACTTGATAGTGGTAAAACCATCTTTTCTAAAGCCCACTTGAGGGTGGCAAAACCTACATTTTAGCCTACTTGCGAGTAGCAAACCATTTTCAAAACAAACATGCAATGTTTTGTTCCAATTTAGGCGATTTGGTCTATACTTGTTTGCTGTGTGCATAACATAGTAATTCTAGGCTAATAACCAGAATAAGAACATATAATGTTTTCAAAACAAGATATCACGGTTAGTAGAGGCCGGTCTTTGGACCGGGCGAGAGGGGGTGCTCATAGCTGACCTTCCCCGATCGTACCCAAGTTCCCAAGCCGAGGCAACTTTGGTGATGACGGACACATGGCCTTTGGCACCGAGTCAGGGTTTCCTAAATTTCCCAAAATAAAATATTTTGGTGGCGACTCTGTATCTGGCAAAGCAGTCCATGTTTGGCACTTCTTTCAAAAATCTGTTTTCTCAAAAATGATTTGCCGGATTTTGACTCTTTGGTTCAAGATTTAGAACCGTGACAATCGAGTCCTTGAACTGTAGTAGACCCGCAAAGCGAACGGAACGGGAGCTCACCCTCCCGAGGCGTTCGGGGACGTCTACAATTCTATACTTGTATGCTGTGTGCATCACGTAGTAGGTTAGATTAATAACCGAAATAAGAACACATGTGCTTTCAAAAACAACATATCACGTTAGTAGAGGCCGATCTTTGATCGGGCGAGCGGGGGTGCTCATTTCAGGACCTTCCCCTCTCGTATCCAAGTTCCCTAGCCGAGGCATCTTTGGTGATGACGGACACGTGGCATTAGGCACGAGTTAGGGTTTCCTGAATTTCCCAAAACAAAATATTTAGGTGGCGACTTTGAAATCTGGCAACAGTCCATGTTTGGCACTTCTTGATTAAAATCGATTTTCCAAAACGATTTGCCAGATTTGAACTCTTTGGTGATTCATCAGTCTTACATTGCACTTTGTGAGATTAGATTCAGAACCGTGACAGAAGTCCGAACTGTAGTAGCTAGAACCCAAATCCACGCCCTCTCCGAAAGGGGGGCGCGCGGAGCGAGTATCGGGCAGTCTACAAGTAGCTTTCTTCACTTTTCACCCATAGTTCTTTAGATCAAAACGTAGAGGCTCGCGAGGGCTTCATTTTAATCTGAGCGGATCTTATTTTCGTCCTCATAGATTTTTCGGCTTTCTTCTTGTCGCTTTAAGAGGTAGGGATTTCTTTGTTTCTTTTCAATAGTTCATTTATTGATAAACATTTTGTAGATTTTATTGTATAAAAATCATATCCACTATTAATTTATTTGAAAATCATGAAAGGGGAGCTAGGGTTTGAATGTTTGGAGTTAAAATTGTTAAATTGATTGTTGTTTGGGTTAATTGGGAAGTAGTTTAACATATTTATGTTGAGAGAGAGAGAAAGAAACCCCAATTTAATATTTTGACTTAGTGAATTAAAAAGAGGTAAAATTGAATAATGTTTGCATTTTGTTAATATGCATTGTATGATTGTGTTAACAACAAAAAGGGAGAATCAACCATGGTATTGGAATTATTTTGGATTAATCATGTTAAGCTGAGTTGGATTATGGCTTTGATATCCATAGGTTTAATTTTTGGAAAATAAGAGAATTGATTTTTGAAAAGAGAAAGAAATCATAACGTTTTGTAAAATTCAGAAATGAACTTGAGATTGGATTACGAATACTTTATTTTACTATTGTGGTTGTTGGACTTAAAGTCTCATGTGAATTGAATTATTTAATCACGGGTATTACGTACATGTGTTTAGATGTTTTGTCCTTGATCATTGGTGGAGGATAACACTTTTGTTGAATAGATTATGTGTATGTAACATTGGTGCAATTTTTGCTCCTGACATGTTATGATGGTTAGCAATGTGTATTGTGCTGAGAATCAGAAGTACCATTACCTTGTAGCCAGCGCGTAGAGAATTGGCTACGTTGAGAATCAGAGGTACCATTACCTTCCAACTAACGCTTGGAGAATTGGCTGTGCTGAGAATCAGATGTAGCATAACCTTCTAGCTAGCGCCTAGAGAATTGTATGTGCTGAGAATTAGAGGTACCAGTACCTTCCACCTAGCACTTGGAGAACTGAGCAGAGGTACCATTACCTTCCAGCCACTGTCTGGTGAATTGGCATTTTTGTTATGGAAACTTATATCCTTGGCTGACCGTGCTTAAGACAGGTAGAGCAGAGTTCTATTTATCATATTTGTTTTCGCTTATCTGTATATATCATGCATTACGATGGTTATCGTTCAGGTAGGCCTGGTTGTCTTATGTGTTGAGTAGATAGTTGTTGGGTATTTGTTGTTTATGGGTACATGTGAGCGTATCAAATTAATTGTTGAAAGTATCTCTTTAATTTTGGCTTTAAGTCTAGAAAATGTAATGAACGTGTTGGAGACGGGCGTAGATTACGTATTAAGTTTGTAAGTAGTATGAGGAAATCGGATTTTTGTAAATATATTTTGAAAGCAATGTTAGAATGATATATACATATATATTTTTTATGGAAAACGAGAAGGAAATGTGAACCGCCTGTATTATTGAACGAATAGGATGATTTTGGGAAAAGTACTTATGTAATAATACTTTGGTACAAACCGTCACATTATTTATAGAGTACGAGTCAGAGTATTCATGATCATAGTTATCTGTAGGTTGTTATTGTTTAGGATAATATTGGGATCCCTAGTGGACTTTATCTTCATCCCACGTTGCTAATCCTTTTCAGGTGAATGTCGAGAAGTGGTTCATGATTGAGGATCTTCCATATCTGTTGGCTACGGGGCCTTTTATTTGTTGGCGGAATGCCGTTCATGTTAAAAGGTTAAACCCTTCTTTTTTATGTAATAATGTAAGCTTGCAGGCAACTTATTTAATCGTACCTCTTGTTGCATTCATTATGTATTCGAATGATATAATCTTCATTTATTTACCCTTATTAATGTATAGAACTTTCGTTCGTTATCTCTGAAATTATATGATAATAATGGATTGGTAATGACATCCGTGAAACAAAAAAATGGGGCGTTACACGATCCTTCTGGTTAGTACCGGTAAAATGACTTTGGTAGTACTTATATAGTCTACTAGTAGACACATACCTAGAGATTTCTAGTGTTATGTAGCCATTGTCCTATTTTCTAATGTAAAAAGTATTATTTTATGAATTGATATCTAACTATGGCATTGCATTGTTTTGAAAGAGGAAGTGTAACATTTTCTTAAATGGCATACATATGCATACACCATACAACTTTGTTAAGCTTCATACATTGTGTTCAAGTATCTCTTCTGGGCATTAGCTCACCCTATGTGAAAAACAACTTTCAAGTGGTGATGTTATGCCTCCACCAAGGAAGTAGCTTTGGAGGACCTCGGAGTCAAGAGTTTCTTTTTGTTCATTTGTGTAGATATTTATTGTACAAGCCTTGGGTTTTATATTTATTGAGTTTAACTCATTTTGTTATACCTAAGTATCGACTTGGAAAGATGTAGCCACTAAGACCTAAACTTATTCATACTTTATTTTGTTTCATGTGATTACCACATGCCATATGCTATAGATTGAAGATTTAGGATTTATGAATGTATACATGCATATGTCATATTTTGTATGGTAAAGAGGAACAGTGAAAGGTTAATATTATATAAGCGTCTGCTTTTTCCATTGAATGTTATGGAGTGGTTTGTAATTATTATTTTAGGGCGTTACACCACCTCTGGTTGTTGATGACATTCTGAACAATTTTTAACAACTTTTCTGAAACTGATGAAATGAGTTTTCAAAACCACATGCATTGAAAAGTTACCAATTTTAGAAAAGTTGTCGAAAACCCGACTCTGCTAAAAGTCGTCAGTTGTCAGTTTAAGAAAAGTATTCACGCATTGAAAAGTCGACTTTGCTGACGACTTTTCAATGCAGACAACTTTTCAATGCATGTGGTTAGAGAAAACTCTTGTTTCCAATATTGAGTTTTCAATCAAAGGATTCTAAGATTGTTACTGTCTCATGTTTTTGCTACATCAAGGAGTTTGAAACATCCCTTACATTAGAATTAGAAAATTATTACAAGAAAAATAAAAATTAAACATGAGATGTAAATTTAAATTAGTTAAGTGGTGAAAAGTCCATACTTACAAGGGCCTTCGTTATTTGGTATAAGATTTAAACTATAGCTTGCTTTTTGTGCTCCTCGAAGGGGTTTAGTTTCCTTGGATATGATAGCCCTACAGTTTGGACTCTCGTGGTTCTGAATCTGATTTCACAAGTGCAATGTGAAATAGATAAACACAACTAAGTCCAAATCCAGTAAATCTTTTGGGAAATCGATTTTGAATCAAAAAATGCCAAAATGGACCACTTTGCCAGATTTCAGAGTCGCCACCTAAATATTTTTTGAAAATTTAGGAAACTAGTGACTTGTGCCAAAGGCCACTTGTCTGTCATCACCAAAGTGTCTCGGCTCAGTGTAGACACCCCATTTTTGACCATCCTCAAGACTTGGACGTTATCGTTTTAACACTCGATGATCATTCATGCTCGTGTTCGTTTTGAGTTCTCGGAGGTCTCGGCTATGCGCCTTGCCTCAAGATCTCTCAACTTGTCTGTTTTGTGCTTGGTTGTGAACCAAACACTTGTGTTTTTGCTTCTAAGGGAAGAGGCTGCCTTGTTTGCCATCCCCTCAACCCACCGGCCAGGGCATGATGCCATCGGTCTCTTTTTCTTTCCATCGGCCAAGAGTGTTGGTCGATCGACACTATATTTGGTCGGCCAGCACTTATGTTGGTCGATCGGCCATTTTTGGTGGCCGAACCCTGTACATCTGCTTTATGCAGATATTTTGTGCCAGCTGGTGCAGCTGGCATTCACAATTCACCCTCTCCACACACGTGTATGGAGGGATTTGCCCTTTTCTTAGCTTCTCTTGGAAGCTTTAGAATTTGAACTTCTATAAAGAGGGAGCCCCTCCTCCCTCCTCCAAGGTTCAGAAAAATTAGGTTAGGAGAGTTAGATATAGTTTTGTATCTGTACTCCCTTATTTGATCCTATTTTGTGCTCAAAAGTGTGGTATTGTCTGGCTATTGTATACAAACACACACTAGAACACCATCCTTGGTTGCTGAGGTGCTAGGAGGTTGATTTCGGTGTTCTTGGGTTGGTTTGAACTCAGAAAACCAACTGGAGCTTCCTTCTTGAAGAGGTTCTACAAGGGTGAGTTCCTTGCTTTAGATACCCCTTTATTGTTTAAGCCTTTAGCCCTTCTTGCTTATTGTTTTAAGCTTAACTTATAACTGATAAAAGTTCTAATTTTTCTTGCTCTAGAACTTTGTTTAAGGTCATTTTGAGGTTTGGGGTTGTTTCCCCCTTCTTAGGCCTTGTTAGGCCTCGTTTTAGGCCATCCCTTTTGGCCATTGTTCTTAGCTTTGCATGACCTCTCTACCACTGAAATCTAGAGGATTTTTAGTGGTGGAGAGGTGGTTTTGGCATCTTAAATAGGAGAGGGTCATCCCTTCTCCATGTTGTCTTTAATGCCTACATAAATGGCTTATGTTTGTAGCATGTGTGCTTAGCTTGTTTTAGCTTCATTTCAGTATATATTATGCTTTGTTTTGCCATGATATAGCATTGTTTTAACTTGGTTTAGACATACCATGCATGCTTTGTATACTTGTCTTGTAATCCCGTGATTTGCCTTAACATGCACCATGTTGTAACATGTCTTTTTAGCATGATTTTGGTTCAACTCCTTGAAGCTTTCAGCCATGTTGTGACATGCTTAAGCTCTGATTTTGATCCCGTTGGTCATGCTTGCATTGTTTTGTATAGCTACCATGTATTCTAGCTTGTTAGCTTTAAGTGTCCAAGTCATTAGCATGCTCTATTTCGACTATTTCAGTGATTTGGCATCACTTGTTATGCTATTTTAGTCCATATAGTATGCTCATATACTTGCGCTTGTAACTTCTTTAATGCTTTAAAGTGTCGGTATGTTATGCCTCATGAATGTATCGTTGTGTATGCCATCATGCTTAGGCATTTGGGATGCCATCTAAGTGGGTTTTTGGGCTCGTTTTGACATGCCATAACTCTGTTTTGGTTGCTTAAGTCATGCCATGTTTGGTTTTGATAGGTGTAGTGTAACACCTCTTTTGTGGTCTTGTTTGCTTCGTGCTTTTGGTCCTTTGTTCTAGCATGTTTTGGCTCCATTCCTTGCATGTTTTAGGATCATCTTGACATGATTTAGGACTGTTTTGGGTTATGTTTGCCATGTGCTCCTTATTTTGTGTAGCTTTGTTTCAAGTCCCTTCACAAACCTTAGGCCTTGAGCCTTATGCATGCTATGCTTGATTTGTTTATGTGATTTGGCATCACCCCTAGCATCATATCAGAGCATGTAATGTTGTCACATTTGCATGCTTTTCACCCCTTTTAAGTGTCCTTAAAAGTTACCCTTTTATGCCTTAGTCTTTAGGCCAATTAGTATGCATGTTTGCATGAGCTTTTGTCCCCATTTCCATAGCATTTTGGCCACTAAATTGGACCTATTTGAGAGCTGTCCATTTTGGTTTAAGTCCATTATTCGCATGTTGTTGCGTGCTTGCTTTGCATGTTGTCACATGCTTGTTGCATATTTGGTAAATTGCATGTTGTAACATGCTAGTTCAATTGTGCCTTGTTAAATACTTAGTCCATAACATGTTGTTGCATGTTTAAGTGGTATTGCATTTGGCATGCTTTTGTTAAGTAGCTTTGCATGGTTGCATATCTTGTCCTTTTACATGTTGTCACGTATTTGCCTTGCATGCTTGAAATGTCCATGTTGCATTTTGCATACTTGTCTAAGTTGCATTGCATTTGGCATGCTTGTTACCATTAGCCTTGTATGGCATTGTCATTAACATGCTCATGTCGTATTAGTCTTGCTTGCATGCATGCATCCTTTGCCTCTTGATCAATTATGATAGAGTTTTGGGGACCCATTATGCGTTATGTACATTTTATTTGATATTGAATTGCACATTCGGCACCTTTGGCCACCATGCGTTGAAATGCGCAATTGATGGTGCGAGGGTCGAGCATTACACTCCCTTGAGTTCATGACATGATAGGGAGGGTGTTTGTGCACACATTGCCTTGAAAATGGATTGCCATGCTCTATTTGTCCTCTGCTGCAGCAAAACAGCATCCTGTAGGAAGATACGGCCAGTCGGCCATCTAAAGTGCCGGTTGGCTACAAATTGTTGCCCGAGAGCCCTATTATTGGTCGATGGCACCTTCCCATTAGCCGATGACCATTCCTCTTGGCCGATGGCCTCTCACAGTGTATATGAAGTGATTCTGCAGCATCACAGAGACTTGTGTAGTCTTCAGAGGTACAGAGCAGTGCAAACAGAGGCAACATGTAGCATGGCGATGAATTTCTGAGCGAAGCTGTCCGAGCACGCATGCATCCCTCTTCCCGAGGCTGTTTGTACTGTTTCCATAGCTTAATTGATTTTCTTAATTAGTTAAGTGTTGTGTAATAATTAATTAGCTCGTTAGTTAGTTAATTATGTAATTTGTATTATTCTTTCGGTCCCTCCGCCGAGAGGGCGCAATTGTGTAATAAGCGTGCGTGTGTGTGATGTATGTCTTCGAACCTCCACTTCTTTCTCCCTTTTACTTAAACCGCTTACGATGGTTAGTTCTAGGGCATGTTTCAACTAGCATCCTTGTGCTATGCATGATTGCATCATTCATCTGTATTGCATACACCAGGCTCAGCGCATCATACTAAATGCATTGTATTTTAGTTCTATGTTGAATACATGTATCGAATTGTCGCATCTCACATGCCATTTTAGACTAGCCGAGCCTATTCTAGTTGCATTTTGCATACGATACATTAGTCATCTTAACATGGACTTGGATCATGCATTTGATTACTAACATGTTCTTTGTTTTGGCTCGGAGTACACTGTGAGTGTTTATGCTTTAGCATCTTGCATGTATGTGAGTGTTGATATGACAGCATACTTGCCATGAGGCTAATTGCTTATGTGATCTAACTACCTGAATGCCTGTAGGTGAAGGTTGGGTTGCTTGAATTGGGATAATTCATTGAAATCCGTGATTTAGCCTACTTGTGAGTAACAAACTTCAAACCATTTCCAAAGAAACGGATATGCGATGCTTTGTTCCAAATTAGGCGATTTAGTCTATACTTATGTGTTGTGCGCATCACATAGTAATTCTAGCTAAGTAACCGAAATAAGAACGCATGTGTTTTCAAAACAAGATATCATGTTTAGTACAGGCCGATCTTTGATCGGGCGAGCGGGGGTGCTCATAGATGACCTTCCCTAATCGTACCCAAGTTCCTGAGCCGAGACAACTTTGGTGATGATGGACACGTGGCTTTAGGCAACGAGTCAGGGCTTCCTAAATTCCCCCAATAAATATTTAGGTGGCGACTCTATATCTGGCAAAGCAGTCCATGTTTGGCACTTCTTTCTTAAAAATCAGTTTTCCAAAACGATTTGTCGGATTTGGACTCTTTGGTGATTTATCGGTCTCGCATTGCACTTTCCGGGATCAGATTCAGAACCGTGACATTTGAGTCCGAACTGTGGTAAGTAGGGCCCTCGGGGCGCCTCCATAGTTTCTGGCGACATTGCTGGGGATTTAGAGAACTTGACTTGAACTCATGATATCTTGTATTGACTACACTTACGTGTTTCTTTGCATTGCATTTGCATTGGTGCGCCTAGGACACCGTGTTTGCCGTATGCTATTCATGAACTGTTTGCCGGAGGCTTGCTTTGAGAAGCATGCCATAAGGCAGATCGGTTGCGGGCTCTGCCACGACGAGAACACAAACCGTGGTTTTACCGGGGCACCCCTTTTGACCATTCGGCCTACTGCATATCAGAAACTGTAGTGACTATTCCAAACTAGGACAGGTTGCTTACCCGATTATAGGTTGTTTGAAACCGCTGTGTGCGTAGTGAAACCCTAGCTCCTGACAAAATAGGACAAGGAAACCTACCCCAACATAGGGGTGTTTTGGCTCTCATTTGCTTGCTATGTGCTTTTAGAGTGTATCTCTACAGGAATGCACGTATCAGTTTGCAAGTCTGGGTATCAAGCCTGCGGGCATCAGTGTTTTGAGAATTAGTTATATTTGCGGGTATCAGATTCAGTTTTGGGACAGTAATTTGGGAACAATGATCAGAGGTCGAATATAGTTATTCAGCTATGCTTATGTCTGTTCGGGTGAAATTGGGCTGAGATACTGCCTATTTTCTCTTTATGGGGGGGTTCAGAGATTTAGTTCAGAATAGCCAGTGTGCTCCTTCGCTGAAGCAAGGCGGACATCTAATCCATCAGTCACCGGTCACATCCCCTCCTGTAGACGCGCCCTAGGGCCTCACTCTACAGTTCGGACTCGATTTTGTTTGCGGTTCTAAATCTGAACCAAAGAGTCCAAATCTGGCAAATCATTTTGAGAAAACAGATTTTTGAAAAGAAGTGCCAAACATGGACTGCTTTGCCAGATACAGAGTCGCCACCTAAATATTTTTTTAAATGGGGAAATTTAGGAAACCCTGACTCGGTGCCGTAGGCCACGTGTCCGTCATCACCAAAGTTACCTCGGCTCGGGAACTTGCGTACGATTGGGGAAGGTCAGCTATGAGCACCCGCTCTCACCCGGTCCGAAGACCGGCCTCTACTAACCATGATATCCGTTTTTGAAAACGTTATGTGTTCTTATTCCAGTTATTAGCCTAGAATTACTATGTTATGCGCACAGCAAACAAGTATAGACTAGATTGCCTAATTTGGAAATAAGCATTGTATATCCGTTTGTCTTGAAAAACACTTTGAATTTTGCTACTCGCAAGTAGGCTAAAATACGGATTTCAACGAGTTTTTCCAACTCAAACAATCCAACCTTCACCCACAGGCAATCAAACAGTTATATCACATAAGCATTTAGCCGCATGGTAAGCATGCTGTCATGTTAACATTCGCACACATGCAAGATGCTAAAGCATAAATACTTACATCGTACTCCGTGTCAAAACAGTAAACTAGTTAGCAAAACATGCGTGATCCTAATTCATGTTAAAAATGGCTAATGCAACACATACAGAATGTACTTAGGATAGGCTCGGCTAACCCTAAAATGGCATGTGAAATGCAATCATTTGATGCACGTATTCAAGTTAAATTTGAAGTACAAATGCAGTTAGCGTGATGCGCCGAGCCCGGTGCATGCAAGACAAATGTATGAATGCACGCATGCATAGCATAAGGTATGCTAATTTAAATATGCCCTAATCTACCATCATAAGCGGGTAAATAAAAGGGAAGAAAGACGTGGGGTTGGAAGACATGCACGCACACGCACCCACACTTATTACAAATTCGCCCTCGCTCGAAGGGACCGAAAGAATAATACAAATCGAATAAATAATTAACTATTCTAACTAATTAAATATTACAAATCACCTAATTAATTAATAAATTAACTAAGCTAGAAGAAATAGTAAACTGCCTCGGGAAGCGAGTCCAATGCAATGCATGCTCGGTCTTGCTCGGAAGTGCACTGTCATGCATAGACTGCCTCTGTTTTCCCTGCTCTGCCGCTCTGAAGACTGCCAAAGTCTCTGAATTGCTTCCCTGGACATTGGGAGACACTACTGGCTTAGTGGAATTGCCACCGGCAGTATGGTGTGATCATCGGCAGAGAATGAATCCATCAGCCACCAATTGATTGCCGGTCGGCACTCTGTGAAGTCGATCGGCAGAAAGTTCCTGCAGAACCGGTTTGACAGCAGCAGAGGATAGAGCTTTGCATGGCAATGCAATTCAAGCAATGTATGCACCAACCAAGCCCCTTATCATGTTTATGACTCAAAGGGACATGGTCCTTGGTTCTCGGACCACCAATCGCGCATTTCAATGCGTGATGGCCCAAGAGTACCAAGTTGTGCATGTTGATTTCAAATGTAATGCAAACCAACAAACAAAAGGCCCAATTCCTATCACCAAATCAAGGAACAAGGCATGCATGCAAGATGCAATGCTACTTAGGGATGCAAGCTAAGGATGCCACATGAGAATGCAATGCACCCTATACACTAGGCATGCAACCTATACAAGCAAACATGCAAGTCATGAAGCAATGCAAACCAATGAAAAGACGGTCATAAACACGATTTAGGCAGGCCCAAATAAGCCTAAAACAGTGGCCATGGTGCTCAAAATGAAGGAATAATAGGCACACAAACATGCATGCAAATGGTGTCCAACACTTCAATCATTTATAAGCAATTCTTAAGCACACTCAAGAGGATGCAAACATGACAAATGGCATGTATTAAGCTCTGAAAATCATGCTATAAGAGGTGCCAAACCAACTTAAACAAGACAATCAAGGCATGCAAACAAGGCCCAAAATTCAAAGCAAGCTAAAAGGGAATTAGACCATACTTAGCAAGACCAAACATGGCATGAATTAAATGACCCAAAACAGAGTTTTAGCACATAAAACAAAGCCTAAAAGACTACTTAGATGGCATCTAAATGGCTTGAATTCAAAAGCATGCACAATGGCCAAAACATGGAGCATGCAAGACAAGCTTTTAAAGCTTCAAAGAGGCATCCAAGGCAAGCATACAAGCATGCTAAAGGGACTAAAATAACATGGCAAATAGTTCCATACCCTTGAAATGAGGCAAGGATGCATGCTATACACTTGTACACTTAAAGCTAGTAAACCTAAAATGCAAAGGGGTTATGCTAAGCATGCTAAGATCGACCCAAACAACTATGGACAGACCTTAAACATGGTAAAATAAACACAAAACCTCCACAAGGTTAAGCCTAAAACATGCTAGGACAATGGTTTACAACCTAAGGCATATTAAGGCAACAACAAGGCATTACATGGCATGTATGTTAAACTAACATGGTGTACCAAAACCATCATACAACAATGCTATTTCATGGCAAAATAAGCATAAACGACAGCCAAGGCATGGTCCACATGACGCTTAGCTAGGTGCTCATTAAAGAGGCAAAAATGACCCTTTTCAAGGATAATAAGGAGAGGAGGTGGCCCTCTCCTTCTTGGGACTTCAAAGCACCATCCTTACCACTGAAATCCCTCAAGATTTTAGTGGTGAGGAGGCCCAAACACCAAAGTCCCAGAGCTCACTCAAAATAGCACAAAATGGAGCCCCTCAAGGCTTAACAGGGGTCAAACACCTCCAAACCACAAAACACTCTAAACAAACTTTTTAGAGGGCCCAAAAATAGAACTTTTTTATGTAATACACTAAACACAAAAATAGTTGCAAGATAGGTAGAAATACAATGCAAAAGTGGGGGAAAAAGGGGAAGTTTCTTACCCTTGTTGGCCTTCTTCAAAAGGGGAGGACCAGCTGCCTCCTTGAGCTTAAACCAGCCTTAAAACTCCAAAACAAGCCTCAAGTACCTCAGTTCCAAGAAGATAGTGTGATGGTGGGTGTTTGTGTGCAATCCTAAGGCTAAAACACACACAAGAGAGGGAGATAGAGATAGGTTAGATACAAAGACCAAACCCTAATCCAAACTCTCTGAAAATATTGTCTCTCTCTCCTCTCTAAGTTGTCTAGCCCTAATGCCAAGAGAGGAGGGCTCCTCTTATAGGCAATTCCCTCTTGTAAGGCTTACAAAACAAGCCATCCAAGAGGGAAATCCCTCCATACACGTGTATGGAGGGGAACAGAGTCGGTGCCAGCTATCACTGCTGGCACAAAATATCTGCTAAAAGCAGATGAACAGTAGTCGGCTGCTCAAAATTTTCATTTTCACAAAATGGACTGCCGACCGGCAACAAAGAGTGCCGACCGGCAATATATATTGCCGATGGCAACAAAACACTAGCCGGTGGCCTCTAGAAATGGCCGGTGATGTGTGGGGATGCCTCACAAGGCATTCCCTGCCCCTCCAAGGCAAAACACAAGTGTTTGGTGCAAAACCAGACACTAAACAGTCGAGTTCGGGGATCCTGAGGCAAGGCGGGTAGCCGAGACCTCCGGGAACTCCAAATGAACACAAACATGGATGATCACCGGGTGTTCAAACGATGACGTCCAAGTCTTGAGGACGGTCAAAAATAGGGTGTCTACAGTTGCCCCTCTTTGACAGAACTCGAAAGTCATAACAATGACGGGAGTGAATGTCAAAGCCCAGAGACGACCCATTTTTGACAAGGCCGAAGACTTGGACAAACATGCAAGACAAACAAGGTATGCGCCCGAAGGCAGGGGCAAAATGCAAGACAATGCACGAAGCCGAGCATAACTTATGATCATGCAAAGAAAAGCTGTAACGAAGCACACAGGCAACAGTTTTAAGCTAGCATACACCAAACTACACTACAATGCAGAAAGGATGCAAGAGAATTATGCAATTCTCGACACGTCTCACGCGGAGGATACAATACCTGCACGGTTCATCTGGTTCCACCAGCGGTAAATGAACCGTACATACAATATCATGCCTGAAAAGAAAACAACTTAACAGGTATGGTATTGTTAGCAACATGCATGACAATGCACGAATGAATGCAAAATGATATGCAATATATACAAAACAATGTATAAACAATGCAAATGAAAATGCAATGCAATTGAAACAATGCAAACTATATGCAAAGCAGTTGAATCATGATCCAATCATGAGCGGTTCGAAACCACACAAATGTCAAATAGATTGATGGAGGTGACAAGTCCGTCTACCTGTAGACGTCCCCCGAACGCATCCCGGGAGGGTTAACTCCCGTTCTGTTCACATTGGGTTCACTACAGTTCAAAGGACTCAATTTGTCACGGTTCTAAATCTGAACCAAAGAGTCCAACTCTGGCAAATCGTTTTGAAGAAAAACAGATTTTGAAAAGAAGTGCCAAACATGGACTGCTTTGCCAGATTACAGAGTCGCCACCTAAATATTTTTAAAATGGGAAATTTAGGAAACCCCGACTCGGTGCTAAAGGCCACGTGTCCGTCATCACCAAAGTGACTTGGCTCGGGAGCTTGGGTACGATCGGGGAAGGTCAGCTATGAGCACCCCCTCTCGCCCGGTCCGAAGACCGGCCTCTACTAACCATGATATCCGTTTTTGAAAACTTTATGCGTTCTTATTCCGGTTATTAACCTAGAATTACTATGTGATGCGTACAACACAAAAGTATAGACTAGATTGCCTAAATTGGAAATAAACATTGCATATCCGTTTTGTCTCGAAAAACGTGTTAGATTTTGCTACTCGCAAGTAGGCTAAAATACGGATTTCAATGAGTTGTTCCAACTCAAGCAATCCAACCTTCACCCACAGGCATTCAAACAGTAATATCACATAAGCATTTAGCCGCATGGTAAGCATACTGTCATGTTAGCATTCACACGCATGTGGTATGCTAAAGCAAAAATACTTACATCGTACTCCGTGCCAAAACAATAAACTAGTTAGCAAAACATGCATGACCTAGTTCATGTTAAATGGCTAATGCAACACAAGCATAGATGCAATCTAGAGTAGGCTCGGCTAACCCTAAACATGGCATATAAAATGCGCGAGTAGCACGTATTCAATTTGGAAATCGAAAATACGATGCAATTTGTATGATGTACCGAGCCCGGTGCATGTAAACAAATGCATGAATGCACACATGCATTGCATAAGGTATGCTAATTTTAAATGTGCCCTAATCTACCATCGTAAGCAGGTAAATAAAAGGGAAGAAAGAAGTGGGGATTGGAAGACATACACCCACTCACACACACTTATTACAACTTTGCCCTCGCTCGGAGGGACCGAAATAATATACAAATTAATTAACTACGCAAGCTAATTAAAATATTACAAATCAACTAAATTAATTAAATAAAATAATTAATCTAATTAAACAGTAAATCGCCTCGGGATGAGGGCCAAATGCAGCACGTGCTCGGGACTGGCTCGGAACCGAACTGCCATGCATGGATTGCCTCTGTTTCCTCTGCTCTCCTCCTCAGAAAATTGCCAAAGTCCCAGGAGTGCCTCTCAGGGCACTGGGGATCATCACCGGCTGGGATAGGACACCACCGGCTGAAGGAGGAGGCCACCGGCACAAAAAGAAGCCATCGGCTGTTTGTTGACTGCCGGTCGGCACTAAATAGTGCCGGCCGGCACTGGATGCCTGCAGAACCTGCAACTCACAGCAGCAGAGGGGAAATCTATGCATGACAATATAATTCAAGCCATTTATGCACCAAACACATCCCTTATCATGTTATTGACTCAAAGGGGCATGTGCCTCGATTCCCGGACCACCAATCGCGCATTTCCATGCATGATGGCCCTAAGAACCAAGAATGCAACTTTGATTTCAAATGCATGCAAACCAAACAAGTCAAAGTCCCAATCCCTATCACCAAGTCAAGGGACAAGGAATGCATGTTGATGCAATGCAACCTAGTCATGTTGTCTAGCATGCAACATGAACTATGCAATTTACCTATGCAAGCATACAAGCAAGCATACGAGACAAGCATGCAAACCAATGAAAGGATGGTCTTACACATGACTTAGGCAACTCAAATAGTCCTAAAATCAGTGGCCAAAATGCTAAGTCAAGAGGGCCAAACACACATGCACACATGCACAAGTTAAGGCACCAACACTTAAGCACAATTAAGCAACTCTTAAACACATCTAAGAGGCACAAACATGGACTATTAGCATACATGAAAAGCTCTGAAATTCATGTAAAACATGATGCCAAATCATGCAACAAAGCAAGCCAAACAAAGCATGCAAATGGCTTAAGGTTCAAAACAAGTCAATGGGGGCTTTGAACCACACTTAGCACAACCACACATGGCAATACTTAAGCACTTAAAAACAGAGTTTTAACACATAAAACTAAGCCTAAAGGACCACCTAGATGGCATCTAGATGACATGAATCCAAAGGCATGCATTAAAGCCAAAACATGGAGCATTCAACATATGCTTTTAAAGCATTAAAGAGGCAACTAAGGCAAGCATACAAGCGCACCAAAGGGTCTGAAATAACATGTTGAATGGTTCCAAACCATCAAAAATAAAGCAAGCAAGGCATGCTACACACTCATGCTCTTAAGGCCAACAAGCCAAGTACAAAGAGGCTACAAGATACATGCTAAGATTGACCAAAATGACTTAGGACAGACCTAAAGCATGGCAAAATAAGCATACAAGCTTCATGGATCTAGGCCTAAAGCATGCTCAAACTAGGGCACACAACCTAGGCATGTTAAGGCATCAAAGGGCATTACAAGGCAACTATGCTAAGCATGCATAAGAGACCAAAACCAACTTAAAGTCATGTTATAACATGGCAATATAAGCATGAAAAACAAACCAAACATGCTCAACACACAACCAAATATGGCGCTCCTTTGGAGGCCAAAACTTGCCCTTTTCAAGGACATTAAGGAGAGGGGGTGGCCCCCTCCTTCTTGAGACTCTAAGGCATCATCTCCACCACTGAAATCCCTCAAGATTTCAGTGGTGGAGAGATCCTAACACCAAAGTCTCGGATCTCTCACAAAATGGCACAAAAAGTGGCCTTTTCAAGGCCTAAGGGTGGTCAAACTTGCTCAAACCACAAAACACTCTTGATAAACAATGAAGAGGCCTAAAAATCAGAACTTTTTTGTATTATAGACTAAGCACAAAAATAGTTCTAAACTAGGTAAAAACAAGGTGCAAAAATGGGGGAAAAAGGGGTAGTTTTGTTACCTTTGAAGACCTCTTCACCAAAGATGATGTTGTTGCTTCCTTAAGCTCCAAATCAGTCAAGAACCTCAAGAACAACCTCTTGGAACCTCATTAGCAAGAGGAAGGTGAAACACTAGGTGTTAGTGGGCAATAGTATGACAATACACACACACTAAGCTTAAGGGAGAGAAAGAGAGATATAAGATAGATATAGAATTCAAAACCCTAAACCAGAGCTTCTCCTATGTCTAACTCTCCTAAACTCTCTAATTTTTCTAACCCCTTGAGCCAAGAGAGGAACCCTTCTCTTATAGGCCACCAAAGCTTACAAGCTAAGCAACCAAAGGGCTCATCCCTCCATACACGTGTATGGAGGGGAAACAAAAGGCATACAGCTGTCTGAAAATATCTCAGAAAACAATTGTATGGGAGTCGGCAGGGCAAAATGGTCATTTTGCCAAAACAAGTGCCGACCGGCACAATATAGTGCCGACCGGCACAATATAGTGCCGGTGGCAACACCAGCCAGCCGGTGGCCTCTAGCCAGTGCCGGTGGTGTGTGGGGATGCCTCACAAAGCATTCCCTGCCCTTCCAAGGCAAAACACAAGTGTTTGGTGCAAAACCAAACACAAAACGGTCGAGTTCGGAGGTCCTGAGGCAAGGCGCGCGAGCCGAGAACTCCGGGAACTCCAAACGAACACAAACATGGATAATCACCGAGTGTTCAAGCGGTGACGTCCAAGTCTTAAGGACGGTCAAAAATGGGGTGTCTACACTACCATAGAACGATCAACTAAACTATGAGTAATGTAGACGGACACAAGAATGAGTATTGGGTGGAATGACATAAGTGGGGAAACACCCGCTGGAGAAAGAATGATGATCCTAATGCCGGATGCAAAATTACACTACAATGTAATATCTACAATGGATATGGCATGCAACCAAACCGAAATCTTGCCTAGGAAAGGTATGTACACATACAAGCCGCGACCAACATAGAACGGTCCACTAAACTATGCTTTGACACGAGAAGTATAGGCACATACCAGACTAAGCTCAACATGGAAAGGCGCAAGCCATAGATGGAAGGTGATGCAATGGATGCATGCAATCTAAAATGCAATGGAAATGGATACAATGGATATGGCACGCGGGCCAAACCAAATCTTGCCTAGGAAAGGCATGTACACAAACAAGTCATGTCTAGCACAGAAAAGGTGCCGCAACCCTCAAACCAACATACCAGCGTGGAATAGGCGCGTACACATGCAGAACTGTGTTTTAACGTGAAAAGTAAGGGCACATACCAGACCAAGCTCATCCTGGAAGGGCGCAAGCCATAGATGGAAGGTGATGCAATGAATGCGTGCAATCTACAATGCAATATCTACAAATATGCAATGGAATGGATATTTACAAAAAATGCATGACAATGCAGTATGATGCGATCTACTGGAGGAAATGCAATGGACGTATGCAAGCTACAATGGAAATACATGACAATGCATGTTTATTTTCTACAATGCATGACAATGCAATATTTTACCATGTATGCATGACAATGCACTATTTACAATGGATGCATGACAATGCACTATGATGCAACGGCTATGATTGCAGCTTTCCCTATCTTACCAACAGGGTGATATACTAGGTTGGTTCAGTATCCAGAACTGAGGCGCAGACATGCTGCCTAAACCTATGGGGCTTCCATACAGATTTCAAGCCGAGGATACACCCTTGGGTATTTAAAGCAGACTTTAGTCTCAGAACTCCCGAACCTTTGCGTTCTAGGCATAAGCCGTTCGAACTCTAGTTTCCACCGTCCCAGTTGGTCTTCTAGGAACTCACCGCAAACACAGGCAGGTGGCTTTACCAGACCACCAAAAGTCGTTTGGGCACGACAAACACCAAAGGAATTGCACCTTTAGAGGATTTAAGGTCTCCTAGACCAGGATGCAAAATGATACGCATGACAATGCATGTTTTTTTTTTTGAAAATGCAAATGATGCATGAAATGCATGTTGCATGGAATGCGTGACAACGCAAGTCGCTGGAGATGCATGACAATGCATGATTTTTGATGCGCGGCAACGCGCGGCTTGAGAAATGCATGACAATGCATGTGAGGTGCGCACAATAGCGCGAACAAAGAGTGTATGCCAAATACAATAAGACGCGTCAAACTGCGTGATGCGATGGGCAACGTGAATGAAATGCGATGCGCAAGACAGTGCAATGCGCTAAATGGCGTAATTGAATGCATGCCAAATGCACATGGGGGCAACTTTCGAACTTTGTAAAAGCCAAAAGGATACAGAAAGGATACACCTTGCACGAATTTGAGCGCTTCACACAGAAGACACGATCCGAGGTCAAAACGGAGGCCGGTTGAGCGTCGGAGAGCCACTGTTTTGCACTGTTTTAAGCAATGAAGGCCTTGAACCACACATATAACCCAAGCAAAGGTGTATGAGGCTCAAAAACAACTGTAGAAGACCACCGGATGCCCACCGGCCATAAAAATACATCACCGGCCGTCCATCGGCCATAATACAATTTCATCGGCACAATATGTTGCCGACCGGCAAAGAGTGTGGCCGACCGGCAAAGAGTCCCTGTATCGGGGCAGTTTTGACATTTCGCTACGGGTGTTTTAAAATAGGGCCTCCAACCCTATTTTCTCCACTTCTCCTTGCTCGAAAATACTCCTCCTCTCTCTCTAGAATATTTTCGTCCCTCAATTTCCTCGTTTTCTTGCGTTCTAGCCCCCGTTTCGTTGTTTGATTCGCGATCTCCTTCGCGTTTCGGACATTTTCAACCGAACGAAACTTCGTTTCGGTGTCCCGTTTTTTATTTCCACCACTCGGGGCTTGTTTCCCTCGAGTTTTCCTTGATATCTGTGTCTTTTCCGTACTTCGGCTTTCCCGGCCATTTCCGGCCCTCTCGGGGTTGACTTTTTGTTGACTTCTCGTATTCTCACCCATTTTTCCCTCCTTTCGGCCATTTTCACATTCTCTTCGAGATGGCGGACGACCTTCCACAGGGCGGGACCCCTCCAAAGCTCGAGATGGATCCCGAGGCCGAGCCCTTGCCGCTTCGCATCCGGCCGTTCGATCCGGAGACCTACAGGCCAGCGGTTCACGTGATGCTCCCCGATGGGCTACGCCAGTTCCGGAGCTTCGAGAGGGGCGTGGTGCGTGAGCTACTGCTACGTGAGCCAGAGTCTCATTTGTCGCACGGCGCTTCCGAGGTACATTCTTCCCCCGGTTTCAATTTTCTGCAATGTAGAATACTCAACTGCCATAGTTGATTCTGTTCTTTAACTGTTTAGTCCGAAGGCACTGATGCACTGTACACTATAGTTGAATGTGAACACACTTGCAATTGATGACTGCTTGAATCTGATACGCGCACACACACTACGCTAGCCCTGAATTGCTCAAACACGTTGACGCAACACACTCTGTATTTCATTGTAAGCACACCGGCACCCGGTATCTGCTTGGATTCTATAAAACATGCACACATGCTGTATTTACCCTGAGCCACTCAAATACGCTGACACATCATATGCTGTAGTTCTTTGTTAGCGCACTGACACCCAATGTCTGTTTGAATCTAAAAACCATGCACACGTGCTATGTATCCGTATGTTTCTTGAAACTGCATCTTGAATATGGCTTCGCAATGCAAGATGCAAGACGAAGTAGTACATACCAGAGGTAAGTCATAGAACTCGAGTAACTCGTGATCAGCCGCATGGGGAGCAATGGGAATCTGGTAAGTCGCCTCACCCTGTCCCCGGCATGTCATCGAAGTAGGGAGCGCTGGCCAACTAGCCCCCCGTCCCCTCTGAGCTCCACCCCTGCCACGGACTCGAGCTGTCCTCGATGTCCCTGCTCCTGCTCCCGCTCCGGCCGCTGGTGCCGCTGGCCTCTCTCTCTCAGCTCGACGGCCACCGCTCAGAGGCCGCATGATGAAGGTCCGGACGTACTCCGAGTAGTCGCCCTCGCCCCTGAAACCATCTGCCTCCCAGCCGATCGTATAGTCAGTCATCTGCTCGGGAGTGAATCTCTCTGTCTCCCTCATGTGCTCGGGAGGGTGAACCGAGACTATCTGCTCTGGTAAACCTAGGGTCTGGCGTAGGAAACGCTCACCCAAGTACCAAGCCCGACAGACCGGGCCTCTAGCAAAATCCGAAAACACAAGGTCTCCTCAGCACCGGCAAATCGATCCCGAATCATGGCTGGCAATGGAGCCCAAGGCTGCCAGGTGATCTGAAAATGAAATGCAGATTGTTATCTACTGTTATTGAAAATATAGTGTAAAGCGAAGCTTAAATAAACTGCAAAGTTAAACATACCTCTGTGGGGATGATGGTGTCGAAGTAGCGGCGGAAAAAGATAAACGTCTCCTGCGGTCTCCGTACACATCTCCCGTCAAAGCGGTGCGAGAACGGGACAATGAGAGGGGTCTCCACGTCTGGCACAGGCGCAAGTCTCGGAAAGTAGGCGTAGACCCACAACTGCAGAGCAAATACCAGTATGCTTATCAGATAAAGAAGAATATAGAATAAAGCAGAAATAGCAGGACCGTGTATTGTGCAGTATACAGTCAGCGTGTATTGTGTAGAGTGTACAGTGTGAGCAGTGTACAGTCAGTGTAAAACAAAGTATGTGTGTGCCGTGTGTGCAGTATACAGTTAGTGTGAAGCAGACCACAGTGTGTGCAGTGTACAGAGTACAGAAAATGTAAAGCAGAAATGAAAAGCAGAGAAGAAAACGTACCTCCCAAGCTCGCCAGTAGCCCCCGAGCAGCTGTCCGCTGCAACGGGAGGCTGAGCTCATGTACCCGTACAGAGTGGCCAAGGTAGCGCCACCCCAGTCATAGTGCAAGATCCGGGTGACGTCCACGAGAGCGCTGAGCAGGCAGAGAGGCACGGTGTTCGCCCGGTCGGCGAAAATGGTCGTCCCCAGCAGAAACATGAGGAAGCCGCGCGCATATCGTTCCACCGCCTCCTGAGTCATCGGAGCCTCCTCGACTAAGGCTGGCTGGACTCTGAACTGGACCTCGAACCATGAATATCGAACGAAGCCGGGACGTACGAGAGGCGGCACCTCGCCGAGCAGGTAGATCTGAGCAGCCTCCCACTCGTCCATGTCGGTGTCGAAGGGGATCGGATCACCCCCTATCCCGATGCCGGTGAGCATCGAAAAGTCGTAGGGAGTCATTGTCATGTCTCCCGTAGCAAAGAAGTGAAAGGAATCGGTGGTGTCCCACCACCTCTCCGCTATAGCGGCAAGGAGAGGCCTACTTGTGGTGAGTATGGAAAGTCCTCTGCAAAATGCACCGAAGCCGGCCTAGTCCACGATGTGGCGAATCGCATCGGGTAGCTCTGCGTACTAATCTCGGGCGACAATGTTCCCATACCCCCGAACAGCATGGGAATCTCCCTGTTTTCAAGCAAACAATTGTAAAGCAATGCTAAATGTACAGTTTTGAAAAGCATTCAAAATTGGTGAAGATACAGCATGTGTGCACGTTTTCAGATTCAAACAGATACCGGGTGCCGGTGTGCTTACAGTGAACTGCAACGTGTGATGTGTCAGCGTGTTTGGGTGGTTAAGTACAGATACAGCATGTGTGCACGTTTTTCAGATTCAAACAGATATCGGGTGCTGTTGCGCTCATAGTAAACTACAGTGTGTGTTGTATCAGTGTGTTTGAGTGGTTCAGGGCCAGTGCAGTGTGTGTGCACGTGTCAGATTCAAATAGATATCAGTTGCAAGTGTGCTCACAGTCAACTACAGTATACAGTGCATCGATGTATCCGGGCTAAGCAGTTAAAGAACATAATCAGCTATGGCAGTTAAGTGTTCTACATTGCGGAAAATAAAACAGAGGAAAGAATATACCTCGGAAGCGCCGAAGGACAGATATGACGTCGGCTCACGTAAGAGACACTCTGGAGGCACCGCCCTATCAAAGCTCCTAAACTGACGGAGTCCGTCGGCAGGCAGGACGTGAATCGCCGGCCGGTAGGTCGCCGGGTCGAACGGGCGGACGCTCAAGGGTAGAAGCTCGGCCCCGGGATCCATCTCATGATCTGGGGGAGTCCCACCCCATGGAATATCATCCGCCATGTCAAAAGTGATGAGAAAATGGCCGGGAAAGTGGAAATCGGATGAGAATGCGAAAGGTCAACCGAAAAGTCAACCTCGAGAAGGCGGAAAATGGCCGGAAAAGCTGGGAAATGGAAAAGGCATGGAAATCGAGAGAAACTCGGGGGAAACAAACCCCAAGAGGTGAAAATAGCAAAAGGGACACCGAAACGAAGAAATGTTCAGTTCAAAAGGTTCGAAACGCAAAGATATTCGCGAATCAAACGATGAAACGGGGGCTAAAACGCAAGAAAATCGTGGAACGAAGGAAGAAAAATGCTCTAGAGAGAGAGGGGAAGAAATTTTGGCTAAGAGGAAGTAAGAAAATAAGGTTTGAAACCCTATTTTAAAAACCCAAGCCAAAAAGACAAAACTGCCCCGATTCAGGCATTTTTGGCCGGTCGGCTACATTTTTCGCTGGCTGGCCAAATATTTGGCCGGTGATGTGTTTTGGTGGTTGGTGGATGGCCGGTGACTTCCCCTTTTGGCCGGTGAGCCTTCTACAACCTTGTTTGGGTCAGATGTATAGTTTGGGACCTTCATTGCTCAAGACAGTGCAGGAAATGGCATTTCCGAAGCTCAACCGGTCTCTGTTTTGACCTCGGACCGTGTCTTCTGTGCGTGGCACTCGAATACGGGTGTCGTGTATCCTTTTTGTCTCTTGCAAGAGTCGAAAGTTTCCCCCATATGCATTGTCATGCATTTGCATACCTTACTTGCGTTGTTTTGCACTTTCACGACGGTCTGGCGAGACCTTAAACACGCACGGTCTGGCGAGACCTTAAACACGCATGGTCTAGCAAGACCTTAAACATGCTCGGTTGGTGCTTGCATGTCGGCTTGCATTGTAGCACACGTCATCCCTTGCATCGTCATGCATTGCATTACAACGCTTTGTCATCGACACACACTGATTATGCGTTATTTCGTTCGCATTGTTGTGCACACATCTTGTAAGGGTCATGTAGATGTCATCCATGCATTGGCATGCATTTCAATCCATGGTCTGGCGAGACCTTAAACACGCATGGTCTGGCGCGAGACCTTAAACACGCATGGTCTAGCGAGACCTTAAATACGCATGGTCTAGGAGACCTTAAATCCTCGGAAGGTGCAAGACCTTTGGTGCATTGATGTGCACAGTTCATTTGCATTATTGTGCATTTCAAAAGCCGCGCGGTGTCGCACATCCCAAGCTCATCCCAAGCTTAGTTGCATTGTCATGCATCTCAAAAGCCGTGCGTTGTCGCGCGTTTCGAAACCATGCGTCATCATGCATTTGCATTTCAAAAGAAGAAAGAAAGAAAACAACAAAGACAACATGCATCATTTGCATTTTAAAAATAAAAAAAAATAAAAAAAATCAATATTGCATATGCCATGCACCATTATAGATAGTGCATATGTCATGCACCATTGTAAATATTGCATATGTCATGCACCATTGTAGATAGTGCATATGTCATGCATTTCATTGTAAATAATGCATATGTCATGCATTTCATTGTAAATAATGCATATGTCATGCATTTCATTGTAAATAGTGCATATGTCATGCATCATTTTAAGTAGTGCATATGTCATGCATTCCATTGTAAATAGTGCATATGTCATGCACATCATTATAAATAGTTACATATACCATGCATTTTATTGTATCCTATCCATTCCATTGCATATTGTAAATATTGCATTGTAGCTTGCATGCATCCATTGCATTACCTCTATCTATGGCTTGCACCTTTCCATGTTGAGCTTGGTCTGGTATGTGCCCATACTCTTCACGTCTATACACTCATAGTTCTGTATGACCTTTTCTATGTTAGACACGGTTTGTGTGTGTCCATGCCTTTCCTAAGCAAGACACAGTTTGGCCGCAAGCCTTATCCATTGTATCCTATCCATTCCATTGCATATTGTAAATATTGCATTGTAGCTTGCATGCATTCATTGCATCACATCCATCTATGGCTTGCGCCTTTCCATGTTGAGCTTGGTCTGGTATGTGCCCACACTTTTCATGTTGAAACGCGGTTATGAGATTTGGTGTACGCCGCCTATTCCACGCTGGTATGTTGGTTTGAGGGTGACGACGCCATTTTCCGTGTTAAATATGGTTTGTTTGTGTACATGCCTTTCCTAGGCAAGATATGTTTTGGCCCGCGAGCCATATCCATTGTATACATTACATTGTGGTGTAATTTTTGCATCTAGCATTAGGATCATTGTCCTTTCGTTAGCGGGTTGTTTCCCCACTAATATCATTCCACCCAATTACTTGTTCTTGTGTCCGTCTACATCACTCATAGTTTTGTGTGACCTTCTCTATGGTAGATGGACTTGTTACCTCCATCAATCTATTTGACATGTGTGTGGTTTTGAACCGCTCATGATTTGATCATGATTCAATTGCATTGCATATCGTTTGCATTGTTTCAATTGCATTGCATTTTCATTTGCATTGTTTATACATAGTTTTGTATATATTGCATATCATTTTGCATGTTATGCATGTTGCTAATGGCATCGTACATGTTAAGTTGCTTTCTTTGCAGGCACGATATTGTATGTACGGTTCATTTGAGGCTGGTGCAACCTGACGAACCTGACAGGTATTGTATCCTCCGAGTGAGACGTATTGACAAATGCATAATTCTCTTACATCCTTTCTGCATTGTAGTGTAGTTTGGTGTATGCTAGCTTAAAACTGTCGCATGTTATGCTTCGTTACAGCTTTCTTTGCATGATCACAAGTTATGTTCGGCCCTGTGCATTGTCATGCATTTTGCCCTTGCCTTCGGGCGCATATCTTTATTGTCTTGCATGTTTGTCTAAGTCTTCGGCCTTGTCAAAAATGGGTCGTCTCTGGGCTTTGACATTCACTCCCGTCATTGTTATGACTTCCGAGTTCTGTCAAAGATGGGCAACTGTAGACACCCCATTTTTGACCGTCCTCAAGACTTGGACGTCACCGTTCGAACACTTGGTGATCATCCATGTTTGTGTTCGTCTTGAGTTCCCGGAGGTCTCGGATACGCGCCTTGCCTCAAGATCTCTCGACTCGACTGTTTTGTGTTTAGTTTTGCACCAAACACTTGTGCTTTGCCTTGGAGGGGGCAAGGAATGGCTTGTGGGCCATCCCCACACTCCACCGGCCATGGCTTGAGGCCACCGGCTGTGTCTTGTTGCCACCGGCCAAATGTTTGGCCGGCCGGCACTACAGATGGCCGGCCGACTATCTTTTTTTGGTCAATTGCATTTTTGGCCGGCCGACTACTGTGCATCTGTTTTTGCAGATATTTTCATGCAACTGGCATGCACTTGGCTTCCCTCCATACACGTGTATGGAGGGATCTCCCTCTTAGCTAGCTTGTCTTATAAGCTTGCAAGATTGAAGCTCTATAAGAGGAGGCCTCCTCTCCCTCTTTTAGGGTTAGACAACACTTCTTAGAGAGCTCTGGTTTTAGGGTTTTGGTTTGTGTATCTATCCTATATCTATATATCTCTCTCTTGTATTTGTGTGTGTTTAGCCTTAGGATTGCACACAAAAACCCACTATTACACTATCCTCTTGGAGCTGAGGCCCTTGAGGGTTGTTTTTGAAGTTTTGGAGCTGGTTTGAGCCAAAGAAGCTACTGGTCTTCCATTCTTGAAGAGGGTCTACAGGGGTGAGCACTTACTCCTTTAAATACCCCATTTTTGCAAAGCTTTTTTGACTATCTTACATCTGTCTTTGAGCTTAGCATATAACACATAAAAGTCTTGTTTTTGCCTACTCTAAATAGTTGTTTGAGAGTGTTCTAAGCTTTGGGGTTGTTTGATCCCTCTTAAGGCTTGTTTGGCCTTCATTTTGTGCCATTTTGGTGAGCTCCGGGACCATTGTGTTTGGGCCTCCTCACCACTGAAATCTTGATGGATTTCAGTGGTGAGGATGGTGCCTTGAGGTCCTAAGAAGGAGAGGGCCCACCCCTCTCCTTGTTATCCTTGAAAAGTGCCATTTTAGCCTCTTGTGAGAGCATATTGTTTAGGTTCATGTTGGCCATGCCTTAACTGATTTTTGTGCTTATTATGTCATAATATAGCTCTGTTTTCAATTGGTTTTGGTACACCATGCTTGCTTAGCATACATGCCTTGTAATGCCATGTTTAGGCCTTAACATGCTTTAAGCTTTGACCTTTGTTTTAGCATGATTTTGGCTTAGCTTTGTGAAGCTTTTATGCATGATTTAGCATGCTTGAGGACTATTTTTTGTTGTTTGGGTCATCCGTGCTTTGCTTTGTATAGCCACCATGTAATCCCTCTTGTATGCCTTAAGCATAGGCCCCTCTAGCATGCCATCCTTGCTTTGTTTTAGTGATTTGGAACCACTTGGCATGTTATTTCAGACCACATGATGTGCTTGTATGCTTGCATTTGATGTCCCTTTAATGCTTTATAAGGTTGTCATCTCATGCTTCATGTTTAGGCCTTCATGTATGCCATCATGTTTAGGCCCCCTAGGATGCCATGTCACTGTGTTTTTAGCTTTGTTTTAACATACTAAACCTCTGATTTTGGTCATTCAATTCATGCCATGTTTGGTTTTGTTAAGGGTAGTCCAATACCTCCTTGGCTTGCCTTAGGCTTTGGACCTTGCATGCATGTCTATTGGTAAGTGTTTTAGCCTCCATTATTGAGCATGTTGGCCACTGTTTTAGGCTTGTTTAAGGGCTGCCTAATTTAGTTTAAGTCCATCCCTTGGCATGTTGTTGCATGCTTAGCTTATGACATGTTGTTGCATGTTGAAATGGTGTTGTATTTGGCATGCATTCTCCTCCTTCTTTTGATTGCTTAACATGCCATATGTTTTGCATGTTTGTGTGTTGGCATTGTACCTTGTATGCTCATTTAACTTGCATGCTTGTTATATGCCTTGCATGCTTCCCATATGCTCATGTTGCATGCCTAGTTAACATACTTAGGTTGCTTTGCATTTGCATGCATCTTTCACCTCTTGATCAAGCCATGATAGAGGTTGAAAGCCCCTTTGTTTGCTTATTTGGTTTGCATTGCATTTGAAATTAAAATGCACACTTGATTCTTTGGGTCATCATGCATTGAAATGCGCGATTGGTGGTACAAGAATCGAGACCTATACTCCTTTGAGTCATAAACATGATAAAGACTATGATTGGTGCATACATTGCTTGAAATGCACTGCCACGCTTTGTTTTGCCCTTTGTTGCTGTCAAATCAGTTTCTGCAGGAAGATTTGGCCAGCCGGCCATCTTCAGTGCCGACCGGCCATCCATCAGTGGCCGATATCTCAATTAGTGGCCAGTGGTCATTCCCCATGGCCGGTGACAATTCCCCTTAGTCGGTGGTGTTCCACAATGTCCAGAAAAGCATCCTTGAGAATTGTGCCATTTTCAGAGGAGCAGAACAGGGAAAACAGAGGCAACTTATGCATGGCAGTGGACTTCCGAGCAGAACCGAGCATGCATTGCATTAGGCCCTCTTCCCGAGGCTGTTTATTGCTCAAATAGATTAGTTAATTTGCTTAGCTGATTTAATTGGTCTGTAATATTTGATTAGCTTGTAGGTTAATTAAATTGTATTATTCTTTCGGTCCCTCCAAGTGAGGGTAAATTTGTAATAAGTGTGGGTGCGTGTGTGCATGTCTTCCAACCCCCACTTCTTTCTCCCTTTTACTTACCTGCTTTGATGGTTAGTATTAGGACATGTTTACTTTAGCATCCTTATGCTATGCATGCGTGCATCATTCATTTGTATCGCATGCACCGGGCTCGGCGCATCATGCTAACTGCATAAGTATTTCAAATCTAACTTGAATACATGCTACTTGCGCATTTTCACATGTCATTCTTAGATTAGCCGAGCCTATTCTAGTGACATTCCGTATGCGTTACATTAGGCATCTAAACATGGACTTGGA